>CM050436.1:619496-1080393 GCA_027564155.1 Gymnocypris eckloni scoliostomus
TTGCCAGGATGTTGCTATGGTGTTCTGGGTGGTTGATAGAGTGTGGCTATTTTATTTTGTTACTTGGATGTTGCTAGGGAGATTTTGGTGGTTGCCAGGATGTTGCTATGGTGTTCAGGGCGGTTGCTAGAGTGTTGTTACTGTATGTTGTTACGAGGATGTTGCTACGGAATATTTGGTGGTTGCTAGGATGTTGCTATGGTGTTCAGGGTGGTTGCTAGAGTGTTGTTATTGTATGCTGTTACGAGGATGTTGCTACGGAATATTTGGCGGTTGCTAGGATATTGCTATGGTGTTCAGGGTGGTTGCTAGAGTGTTGTTATTGTATGTTGTTATGAGGATGTTGCTAGGGAATATTTGGTGGTTGCTAGGATGTTGATATGGTGTTCAGGGTGGTTGCTAGAGTGTTGTTATTGTATGCTGTTACGAGGATGTTGCTACGGAATATTTGGCGGTTGCTAGGATATTGCTATGGTGTTCAGGGTGCTTGGGTGTGGCTATGGTATGTTTCTAGGCTGTTCTTGGTAGTTGACATTGTGTTTTGGGGTATTCCGTTTTTTGTAGTTGCTAGGATGTTATTGGTTGTTGTCAGGTTGTTACCAGGGTGTTATGAGTTGTTGCCAGAGTGTTGTGGTTGATAGTGTGTTTCCATGGATTTGATGAGTAGCTGTCAGGTTGTTGCTAGGGTGTTCTGGTTGGTGCCAGAGTGTTGCTGCTGAATGTGGTCACTAGGATGTTTCTAGTGTGTTCCAGGCCAGACTGTTAATATATGGTTGCTAGGATGTTCTAGATGGTTGATGAAGCTTCACAATGTGGTTGCTAGGATGTTGCCGGGGTATTCAGGATTGCCAGAGTGTTACATTGCGATTGCTATAATGTTGCTGGGTGGCAGCCAGAGCACTGCTATGCCGGTACTATAATATTCAGCGGTATATATGCAAGAAGTCAGAAGTAACATCATACTAGCGGGGCCATGTGGGCAGCACTCTGACATGTAGCATGGCTCTGCTTTGGACAAACTGAATTCAAGTCGCTGATCGTGATCCTCTCCGATCCCTCTCTCTCTCTGTCATCTCTCTGTGCAGTCCTTAATAACTAAAGGCATGTCAAATACGATGCATGATTTAATATTTAATTCATGTATTTTTGAAAAATAAAGAAAGCAATCCCCTAACCCTGAGTTTGAGCGATAATAATATAGTGATTTATGTCTTAGTACAAGCACTGAGTGTTTAGTTATGGGAATAAAGAATGCACACAGCAACAGAATGTGCCTGAAACACATGAAGCCACATGAAGTCTGTCTACAAACAAACGTGAGCATTACTCCAATACTCACTTTAAAAATCAGATGGAAATATGGCAGCAGACTAAGTGGGTTTCCAAGAAGTATGATTAGATCAGCATTTCATTTTTTTCTTCATATTTTAACACACATTTTTGTATTCAAAATAAACCATGTATCCAGTTTTGATAAAACCTATGCCAATAATCCATTTGTTGGCAAATTAACAATCAAGATTATAATTTATCATGTTAGGACAGTGCAGTGCTCCGGGAGTATTGATTGTGAGGCGCGAGCTGGTTTAATTCTTAGCGTAAGGCATGTAGAAGCATTATGAGTAATTGGAGTGCAGCCCCAGTTGGTCAGGAGGGCACAAAGGACTCGCGGCAGAGTTTAAGATGAATTATTGCGGTAAACAGAATCAAACACATTGGGGGAAATCTGCCCTGACAACACCAGGGACAGATGATACGGTCTGTGAGTCTAAAAGTGTCTTAAAAGGTGTTCAGTGACAGAATACAAACACCTCACACACTCACAGAAGGTCTTGTGAAAGAGAGAAGGAGAAAGGGAATTTAATATGAATACATAACATTATTTAGTATTAGTTAGTCCTGGCAAATGATTAATTACATTACAAGTTTTTATTTACATAATATATATGTGTGTGTGTACTGTGTATATTTTATGTATACACACACACACACACACACACACACACACACACACACACACACACACACACACACACACACACACACACACACACACACATGTTGGTTTTATGGTTTCTGGGGACTCTCCATAGGCGTAATGGTTTTATACTGTACAAGCTGTATGTGCTATTGCCCTACACCTACCCTACACCTAAACTTAGCCCTCACAGGAGACGGTGCATTTCTATTTTAAAACTCACTCTGTATGATTGATAAGCGTTAAATTATGGGGACACTGAAAATGTCCTCATAAATCACCTTCTCCTTGTAATACCCATGTCATTATACAAATTTGTGTCCTCATATAATAAACATACACACACACACACACACACACACACACACACACACACACACACACACACACACACACACACACACACACACACACACACACACATGCATGTATATATTTAAGACAAATATATTAAGCTTATATATTAAATAAATTGATGTATGATATAAACTATGTGAATATATATATATATATATATATATATATATATATATACATGTAATTAATTTTGAAACATGCTGTATGTGTGTGTATTTCTATATACATAATAAATATACACAGTACACAGTATACACACACACACACACACACACACACATATATATATATATATATATATATATACACATTTATGCATTTAGTAGACGCTTTTATCCAAAGTGACTTACAGTGCATTCAGGTTATACATTTTTTTGTATCACTATATATAATATATATATATATATTATGTAAACAAAAACGTTTATTTTGGATGCAATTAATCCTGATTAATCGTTTGAAAGCACTAATATTAATACTTTCTATATTAAAATAATACTAACAGCGAAATAAATACAAATAATTTTACTGAAATGATTAATCATTTTGTAAAACTGAAAAAAAACATCACATTCATATATTCAAATAGTCATATGTTCATCATATTCAGTCTGTATCTGTGTTAAATGAAACATACTTCAGTAAAACAGCACAAATAAATAGCTGGCAAGGTTATATTTAATAGTGTTTACTTCTACAACACATACATATCACATGTTGTAATTGTGGAAATGAAATATTCCTCTTATTGTTCCGAAGAGATATGATCGTAATATTGTGGCACCCTGTCTGAGCTAAAATAATAATAATAATAAATGCAGCAATAGATATTTGTAAAATAACAAATGCAACAAATATTCTCTTTGAAGAGTTAAAAATGAAGCACTCTGTATGCAGAAGGCGGAAAAAGGTTGAGTGGTAGCATTTTAATCAATTCAATCACTGCAAAGTGGCAAGTAATTATGTTAATAGCAAGGGATCATGTTATTCACAACAATATCACCTAATTATTAGCACATTCCCAGAGAAGGTTAGATTGACCCAGTTAGACCTACTGAACATTTATAGGCATTATTTAATTACGCTTATAGTTGTCTTGCACATGCTCTTTGTGATCTTTTGCACAGTTGCTAGACTGTATACGAGTTTATTAAGTCTTGGCAACTCCAGTGACCACCTAGCAACATCCTAGCAATGACTCTGAATACCCTAGCAACAGCATAATAAAATACCCCAGCCACATCTCAGCAGAGACATTTAGTTAGCCATTATAATCAGCCGTTATAAAATTACTCACAAATGTAAGATTTCAATGCTGAAAATTGTGTTTTTCAAACAAAGGATACTGAATGCTTCATTATACAACCTGACACATGCTCTGTTATTTTACATTAGGCTTCACATGAAACAGATGAGACTACATGGGACAGTGGTGGATGAAAGGGACAGATTGTGCTCTGAGGTGTTCCTCAAGGATCCGTCCTTGGACCCTTTATTATTTCAGCGTGTACTTTTTGCATTATCATTTTTCCAGAGCGTGCAAATGACAAAGTCACAAGAACACCTTCCATTAAGACTTTTTCTGAAGAATAGAAAGCAGGACAGCTATAAATAAAGGGTTTTATGCTGTGATTCTTGTTCTTCGGTCTATCGTCACCTTGACATTCATTCAGTTCACTCTCAATTCCTCATGAATTGAGCCTCCTGTAACATATAGAGTTGCATTTATATAATGAGATTTAATGAAAAATCAATAAATTTAAGTTAAATAAAGAACATTTGTGGCATAAAAATCCACTTGTTTTCATTAATGAAAGCAAAAACCGAGGTTATGATGACACTCTTACAGTGGAGGAAAATGTAGGCTATTTTTGGAGGAAAAATATGAAGATGTAATTTAATAAAAGCACATTAATAAATTATTTTCTGCTACAAGTTCTTGTCATTTTGTGGTTAATTTAGGGTTGTCATGGCAACAAAATTATAAAACTGCCGTTTTATTGTAAGTGCCCAGATTTGTGCTTTTCTTAAAGAAAACGAGAGACCAGTCAAAATGAAATGCTGCAAGAAGTGTTAATTTGTACTGAACAAGGAACATTTATTTCAATGTGACACAGATATGAGACCCATCATAATTGGGTGCTAAAACAACATAGACAGCACATGCAAATAAATTACACTTAATTAATTAACAGCGTTGGAGTGAACGCGGGTGATGCATTCCTTACTTTAACACCATCCTCTAGCTTCAATAATAAAATCAAAAGAGAGACAATTATACATCTATGTAGACACCTGCAGAGACAGGGGCTATATTTAAGGACGAGGGATTTGATCGAAGGGGAAGATGGATTAAAAAAAGACAGAGAGCCAGAATATGTCTGAGTGAGCGATGGGGCGGACAGAGGGCAAAAAACAAGACTTTCAGACCTATGAGAAAGTGAGAGGATGGGGAGAGTATGATCATCTATTTCAGTGGTCGGCAAGTAAGTTTGGCATCGGGCCAAAAATACATTTCGCCACTAGATGGTGAGCCACAACATAGTGTCATAGTCAAATGATAACTTGAAAAATGCAACTAGAATTGCCTGTGACAGACTGCTACAGTGTCTTTTGTAACTTACTGGTAGTGAGCTTCGGGTTCAACATTTCCCGCTCTACTCCACGCTCACTGATATCAGAAACACTAAAACATGAAATACCTACTGTTCGTATATTAAACAAATTAAATAAATAAAATAACAGGAGAGTTTCAACGTGGCTTATTGGAACACTATTGTTCAAACTTTTTCCAACCACATGACAAGCTATGTTTGTCAGCATTAAATAGTAATAGCTGCTTTTTGTGAGCAAATTTTGTTTGTGATGAAAATAACAGTACATTAATTCGTCAGTTATTTTACCTGCGGATCGATGCATTTCTTTGGAAATCTGATACAGATGGAGTAGCACTGTAAGATTATTAGTTTGAAGGCATTATTGAGAGAGCGATTGCGTGTGAATAAGTGTTGTAGTAGCTACTTGTTTAAATCATGCTTTCGGCTGAAAATATCCAGTAGCCTATCTATAAGGAACAAACTAATTCCTTGAGGACTATAACTTTTGTTCATTGCCGTCATCATCATAGCCTTCACATTCTTTCTGATTTGGGTGATCCTTCTCAATCAAGCTAGCCTCTTCTCTTTTGCTCTCAACAGAGGCGGTCGCATTTTTCTCTCCCCGTCCTCACCCTTATCTTCCCTGCTTTGCTCCCTTGTCTCGTTGAGAGACTCTCTCTGCACTGCTCTCCAAACTGAAAGATTATGGATTTGATCAACTGGTCTCTTAATGCAATTGACATCATCCTCGATGAGAAACTTGGGTTTCGGGGAACCTGACTGCCCTAACGGAACGTTCGCAGCCGGCTATACGATGGACGCGTGGGAGAGGTGGCGAATCGTGTGTCTTGCGGCTCTTTCCGTGGAGGACATTGAAGATATCCACCTATTCGGAACCATGATAACAGGTATTTTGCTGATTGGATTAGGCTTTGCCCTGGGTTATCGAAGAATTCAGAAGACGGGAACAGCTGTCCAAAGCCCCACAAGGCTGGCCGTATGATTGAAGCTGTGGGAAGAGCGGTCAGCATTGAGACTGAGACTATAATCGCAATATGGATTCTATCAAGGAGAAGCTCACGGCTTTAAAGGAAAAATTATTATATGAAGACCAAAATGGACAGAGAGTAGCCTGCAAAATTGGAATGCGTTTACTCGCCCCAAAGACAAAACAATCTTATATTTTTCTGGCTCCCACACAGTGGCCTTGGCAAGGCTGTTGCTGGAATCTACCCCGGGAGAGCAATGCAGTGAGACGCTCTTGCGTTCCTCCCCCACCCTGCAGACATTACAGACATTGCCCCTCCCCCCCGACCACTCGCCTTCGTTCGCTTTGAACCGCCAGTCTGTCAAGCGGGTCTGACCAGCGCCGGATCAGTGGCTGCGGGATCAGATGGCTGCTTGCTGGGCCGGATTCACTTCCCCTGTGGCTATGTCATGGTGTATGTGCTTTTGTGTTGCTGAGGTGTTTTTCCTGTTCTCACACTGTACTCCCCAAGGAGCATAGTCTGGGGGTTATTTTTTTTCTCCTCACTTTCCTCATGTCATGCTGTATTTTTCTTCAATTCTACTTGCATTACACTACTGATTATACTTGTATGATTGTGTATGTGACGAATAATAAAGAACCTTGAACCTAGTTAAATATATTAAACATGTGAATTCTTGCTATATATGCAGTTATATTACGGGCTGTTGGCATGAATTGTTCTCGTGATGGAGCGAGTGAAAACCACGACGCTCAGACTTGTAAAAAATCCGCTCCTCACTCCATTTAAAATCACAGTTTTGGCCCGCGGACCGCCTGTTGCCGGCCACTGATCTATGTCACGGGAAACATATATAAAATAATAATAATAATAACTGTTATATCTTTAATTATTCAACCACTTGAAAACATTAAGCATTTGCAGTAGGCAAATGTTTATAAATTGCTGCAATTATGAATATTCATAAAGAGACAAAGACAAAATACAATTCTGGTCTCATGTCATTTCTAAACTTTATTCCCTTTTTTACTGTTTTTCTTTGGCACACTTTATATTCATTGCACTTTTCCCCATCAAATATTCTAGTAACCATCATAAATAGGGTAAACACTCAAAACTGACATTGCATTACAATGGAAATGGTATTTTAAAACCTTTTAGTCGGATCCTCCCCCAGTGGGTGGAGTCATGTTTCAATTTTGACCAAATTTATTGCAGTATTTTATAGTCACATATTTTTATAATCTTGCCAAACACATATTGTTGGAAAGGTCTGAGACTCAAGGTTGTTGCATTGTGACAGAAATTAAATACATACCTACATATAAATATTTATTGGCTATATTTCACTGGAACCTTCATTTTTGTGATATTAACTTCATATTTCGGAATACTCGGCTTTTGTTTACTAGCTGTTTAAGAGTTAAAATAATTTTGTAAACTATATAGTTTGCTCAAAAATTTACAGCTTGATTTTTATTATTAAGTATACTTAGATTTTGTTTTTCAGAAATAATACACTTTTAAAGAATATACTTAAGTGTTCAAGTGTTCAAGGTTTCTTTATTTGTCACATAATAAGTTATACAGGGTATAATCAGAAGTGAAATGTAGAAGTGAAGATGTAGTGTGAACTGAATGCAATATTTTGGAGACTAAATTGCATGTTAAATGCAATTAAATGAAGAATATTTAATCTTTTAGCAATTATTAAAGCTTGAAATTATATTACATTAAATGCTATTAAACGAAAATGTATTAAAACTTGAAATTATATTACATTAAATGCAATTAGCTGATCTTTGAAGTTATTTTTTGATCCACTTACCTTCATATGTAATTTCATGATTACTTAAGTTGTCTTGTTTTTTAAATGCACTGCACATAAAAAATTAAGCAAAATTTGAATCATCAGGGACGACCGGTTCACCAAACATTGACTAATAAGCCACTACAATCTGCATTGAAGCGCATAAAACTCACTTAACTGCAATTTGAGGAATTCATCCTTGTCTCCTCAGGAGATATTCTGTAAATACAGGAGCACTGTGTTTGATGAGGAACCTCTGTTCTGCTTGTGAAACACATCAGCAGTACAGCAGCTCAGACTCGATCCCGTCACGACTGGAGAGCGTCTCAATCGTACTCAACAGCAGGGGGTCGCTGTACGTCTCATCGCCTGACATTACACAGCAGCCCCGGCTCTCCAGATCTCACAAACAAGCATTGAGACGTGATGGCTTTAAAGTCTATCCGTATGAGTCCATCCATCACTGTAATTAGACATCAATCTGGCTAATTTTTCAGAATCATTAACCTTGGCAATCTCCTTCTCAGCGCAGCACCATCTGTTAATTCCTTCAAAGTTGTGGTGGCACTCTTCTCGAGTGCTCTGGAGAAATGATGGCGCTCCTAAGGGAGGATTTTGGAGGGGATAAAAGAACCGAGCAGCTACACATCCTTGGACAAGTTAATGAACTATCACTATCTAGAACATAGAAATGGATTAGCTGCTAACGCTAGCGCCCTCCCCACCACCCAACCATTAGTCACTTACTGATGCATTAGGGACGCGTCAGTAAGCTAACATCATCAGCCGAGTAAGCCGTCAAAGGTAACACTTCGCACGTCCCCTCGAGTTAAATCAAACTCTCACAACAACTTGTTTAATTCTGTAGAGCCTGAATGACTTTGGATAATGTGCTCTTGTCGAGTGCGCTTCATTCCTCGAAGTTTATATTCATTCCGCCACTAAACACTGCGTTTAATGCGCAGGTGGACTTGTGCTTCCTCGTCTACTTATGCATACATCAAAGCACAAGGAGTCCATGAAGACGTTTAAGACAGCGTTCACATACTGAAGAACAGATGTGCATCATATACTTGTATGAATGTGCAAACAAATTTCATAAATCAGTAATGTTGGTGCAGTTATTTGAGATACAAATATCAGTTTTAAATTTATGTTTTTATTTAAAATGTTATGTTTTTATTTTATATTTTATGTTTTTATTTTGCATTTTAAATTTATGTTTTTATTTTACATTTTAAATTGTATATTTTATGTTTTTATTTTACATTTTATGTTTTTATTTTAATATTAAAATTTTATATTTTATGTTTTAATTTTTTATTTTAAATTTTATGTTTTTATTTTAAATTTTAAATTTTATGTTTAAATTTTTTTTTTTTTTTTTTTATTTGTATTTTTACATGTTTAGTATATATGCATGCATTACACACACAAACACAATTGTATCATTTTTATCAATTTGTAATTTTATATTTTATTTCAGTTTATTTTAGTATGAAAACTTAATATCTGAAATTAAAAAAGTTTTAATATTTTGTTTTATTTTAGTTAATGTTTATTTCAAGTATTGTTTATTATTATTAATTTTAATAAATGTTTCAATTTTAGTTTCAGTTGTCAGTAAGTATAATAACCCCACAGAAAAAGCGGTGTCTGTCCTTGACAGAATATGTTTTCAGAGTTCTGAGATTCAGAAGAGCTGATAGGACATCTGATAGATATCATTTTTCATATGCGTCCGTGTGCGTGTTCTGGAAGTAAAGCTAGTCTTTGGGGCTGTTGTTTACTCAACACGCTGCTATCACAACACAGAGGACAAATGAATGATTCCCTCTGGATGTGAAAACACAAAGATATTCTTTAACATCTGATAAATAAAGCTAGCAGGCCTGTGCCTGTCATATATACGCATCAGAGTGAAGGCAATCAAATGAATCAATACTTCACCCATTCATATTATATATGGCTAAATGTTTATAAACGGCTGCAATTATGAAATAAAATAATTTGAATTATGCATATTCTTAAAGAGACAGTTACTCACCCTCATGTCATTCCAAAATATATGACCTTTTCTTGCAAACTTTTATTATGAAGCGTACTTTTATTAAAAAGTATACAAGTGTATGTTTTCATGTTGCCATTTTCTATACAGTGAAGGGAATGGTGACCAAAGGGTGTTAATAAAATAATAAACCACACCATAAAAGCATAATTAAAGTGATGGTTTCTTTACACAATGCTATTATTTGGTGGTTATTGCACCATTCACTTTCATTTTATGGAAAAGAGCATCGTGAATATTCTGCCAAACTTCTCTTTTTGTGTTCACCAGCAGAAGAAAGCCAGAAGTTGAGTAAATTACATCATTTACACATTTAAATATTTTAAGGGCCGATGGGTGTTGCAAACAAGACTTTTGTTTCACGTATTACATCAAGTACACATGAGAAACAGCACAGCTCCGATTCATTATCCTCATCCCTCCCTTTAGAGCCGGACAGGTGAGCTGTATTTATGCAAAGTATGGCATTGTTTACCTGAACATTTACATACGCTCCACCATGGGAGCTGCTCTCTCCTCAGTCCTGCGTGTCAAGACTCTGGTGGATCTGATAAATGAACGGGAAACCGTACCATTACTCACCTGATTCAGTCCCACAGCTCTGCTGCCATTAATCCAGCTTCTACAGTCCCGGAGACTCCGAGGCCTTATATATACTTATGCAAAACAACAAGCCCCGTGGCACAGAAAAAACCAGCTGAGCCTTCAGAAAGAAGAGAAAAAGTTAGTCATATCGGATTCAAAAGCCACAAGAAGCAGCCAGGCGAAGAAAATAGGGACAGCTATGGCTTTTTGCACACACTTACAAGTGAGATTTTCTATTCTTGTGAAAAAAAGGTGTAGAAAAGCCTGCGAGGGACAAATCATGCTCTGTTATTGTACACTTAGATGCTTGAATGGACTGACAGTTTGATGATATGAATGTGCAATTGAAGTAATAAAGGTCTCCATTCAGTGCCATTGTCTTGTTCTATTGCATTCACACAATGATAGCAGAGTTCAATAACCGTTATTTAGCAGACAGTTATGAGCGAGAAAGTTACACGCACAAGGCTAGCCCTGCATAATGCATAATTGCTAATGGGTGCCGGTGGAAAATATTCCAGATCGCTTGGATCGCTCGGGTCAAGAAAGACAGGAGACCTAATCAGGGCAATGCATGCTTTTATCTATCTATCTATCTATCTATCTATCTATCTATCTATCTATCTATCTATCTATCTATCTATCTATCTATCTATCTATCTATCTATCTATCTATCTATCTATCTCAGTTTCTATCTGACAACACAAGCAATGTGATCCATCCATTCCATCCATCCATCCAGATTATACTAAATCTAATATCTATCTATCAATATCTATCTATCTATGAAGCATCTGAAAATGAAGCAAGCCTCTCTCTCTGATTATTCTTCTATGATTTGGCTTTTGTTTCAATAAACTATCCATCCATCCTCCATCCATCCATCCATCCATCCATCCATCCATCCAGTCATATCTATCTATCTATCTATGTGAAATCTATCACAGTTTTACATCTGACAACACTAGCAAAAATTAATATTTTAATGACAATATATTGAGGTCTTATGAAGCAAAACGATCAGTCTGTGCAAGAAACTGAACATTATTTACAACATTATTACCTGTAATCCAGAGCCTCAGGCAAACGTGGAAATCTGATTATTTTCTATGATTTGGCTTTTGTTTCAATAAACTGATTCTACTCACGTCCATTTACGTAATCATGCTATGATGTGACATATACAGTCATATTAATCATATTAATGATGTGAAACATTGATATTTTACATGTATATAAAGTGAATACACGAGTCTTCGTTAGCTCAGCTTTTTACATAAACATTGAGGAATCATAGAAATGCTCCTTTCGCCCCTTCGAGTGCTTGGTTCAAGTTGCAGTGACTGTCAGCCGTCTGAAAGTGATTTTGATTGAGTAAGTTGTAGATGCTCGAGCACTCGAGCTCAAAACATTGTCAGGTGCCAGGATATTGATTTTGTGTTGCCTTCATATGCTTTAAGACTCTCAAAATAGCCAGTGGCGGTAGCCGTTGACTTGCATTTTGTGAATCACCAAGGAGCACGTTTTCAGCTAAACATCGTCTGTACTGTTCTGCTGAAAAAAAAGTTATCTTGGATGGCCTGAGGGTGAGTAAATTAGAAACACGTTTTCATTTTTTGATGAACGATCTCTTTAAAACTACTTCAAACTTTCTTGTGAATTTGTCAGGCTTTCTGAAGCCAACATCAGAGTTTATAATGATAATGTATTAGGGGCCAAGCACCGAAGGTAGGCATCTCTTGTAGCCTATACGTTAGATTTCTTCTTCTTCTTCCGTTTCTTCCGCTCTTGAGTCTATGGCAGCCCATAGAACCACTTACAGGAAAGATATTAAATTTGACACACTGATAGAAGACAGTCCCAACATGAACCATAGCAAATTTGGAGTCTCTGACTTAAACTTTCTAGTGCCACCACTTGTACAAATTTTCACTCATGTTTATGCTAATAACTTTTGAACCATAAGGTTGAAACTGTAAGGATTTCATGACACATGCCGAGTCGAATGAACTCCAAACAAATCAAAAATCATAAGGTTTAGTTTTTTCGCTGTTTTTAATAGTTCGTAAAACCTACTTTTTCGAACTCGTCCTAGACCAGGCA
Organism: Gymnocypris eckloni scoliostomus; assembly: GCA_027564155.1. Lineage (NCBI taxonomy): Eukaryota > Metazoa > Chordata > Actinopteri > Cypriniformes > Cyprinidae > Gymnocypris > Gymnocypris eckloni. The sequence goes on from CM050436.1 coordinate 631,985, forward strand.
TCCTCAAATCTGGCCCACTCCTGCAGAGTTTAGCTCTAACCCTAATTAAACACACCTGAGCGTGCTAATCAGAGTCTTCAGGATCATTAGACAATCACAGGTAGGTGGGCTTGATCAGGGTTGGGGCTAAACTCTGCAGCAGATTGGCCCTCCAGGGAAGGTTAGTTTTGTCTAATTTCGCCCAAATTGGCTCAGATCATCTTCAGACGATGCTGGCAAAAAGTTTTGGAATTCAAGATGATTCGTCCAACCATTTTTGAATAACGCGCGAACGAATTCAAGGGAAAGCACAAAATGGATATGAGGCTATATCTCCGTAACGGTTTGATGTATTGAGATCAAACTTGGTGTGTGGTATAACAAGCATGACCTAAGCATTTCCCCATGTCAGCCATTTTGGGCATTGGCCATTTTTGATTTAGCTGTTAAATACATTATTTTACGCATTGATATATCATTACGAAACTCTGTATGCATCTTCGGTTCCATGCTTTGATGGTACTCAAAAGTTTGGGTTAGCACCATCTTGTGGTCAAAAGTTATAATGAAATGTCTAAACATGCTAATAACTTTTGTTTACATTAGCTTATTGTAATGAGACTGGTGTTGGTAGATTCCTTGCATCATGCCAAGAACATTGATACCAACTATGCCACAATTTGCGATACTTTCTGTCCGCCATTTTGATTATACTCCTCCTAGACAGTCAGTCCAATTTTCACCACATTTGATTCGGATCATCTTCAGACCATGCTGGCAATAAGATATAGATTTTGTGTCGATATACAAAACGTTTTTTTGTTTATCGCATCAACAAATGTCCTGGAAAGATGCCAAACTGCATCAGAGGCTGTATCTCTGCAAAGCTTTGACATACTGACACCAAACGTTGTGTGTGCCATTATCACCTCACACTGACCACAGCGCCACCTGCTCGTCAAACGTGATAAAACATTCAATAATATTTCTAGTAGTTGCATATGACTAAAAGCATATTAAAATGGCTTCAGTTACTCATAGCTGCAGTTGGTCTGATGTTTGCTTATATGGTGCCTGGCCTCTTAATTGCTACTTGCAGCCATATTTTGATTTAGTTAACTTTGCTCTATAAATTATTTGGCATTTAAATCACCACTATAAGTATTCAAAGCACTTTGTTGTTTGTCCTCAAAGGAAGAGCATCAGATTTTCCTCAAACTCTTTGAAAAGGTCACATTGCACAAAAACAAGCACTCTCTCAACTTAGGGAGAATTTGACTTCAGTGTTCGACTCCACCGAACTCCCCACAGAGATATAAGACTCCCAACCTGCGCTCCACATCAGCGTCTGAGAGCAGGATAAATCATTTAATGCTATTATTATGAATCCACCATGCATAACGTTTGGGGATCAAAGTGTAGATCAGTTCACGTCGCTTTCAGGAGCACCTGACAATCAATAAAGGCTTGTGTTTGCGGTTAATGGTTGGTTGATGCTTTACAGGCAATGCTGGAGCCTGCCTTTGTCTCTCTGAACTGAGCATTGTGACAGAAAAGCTGAGTCAGGAAGAGGATTGTAAAAGAAATCCGATGGAACATTCTGGAATGTCAGGTTTAATCCATTTCACTTCCAGAGAAACAATCAGGAGATGCAAAGTTAAATGGATTGTTTGGGAAAGGCTGTTTCTATAGTTAATATGGATGCTGGAACAAATACATGCAAGTTTTGAAGGTGCTATTCAAAATGTTATATATTATTATAATCATTATTATTATTATTATTATTATTATACATAAGTAAACAGTATACATTAAGTAAAAAATATTTAAAAATGTATTAAAAATATAATAACAAGTACAAATAAAAATACATTTAGATAAAGCGTTCATTCATTTATTAATTCTAAAAAAATCCAAAATTGAAAATATCTAAAATATTAGTAAATATAAATAAATTAAAATAAATAAATACATCGGAAATTGTCAAACTGATTTACTTTCATTTTGGTTTCAATTTTAATTTAGTTTTTTTGAAGGTGCTATTACAATTTGTATGTATTATTATAATCATTATTATTATTACAGTATTATTATAATACATAAGTAACACAAAAATACAAATATTTATAAAAATATAATATATAAATATTACAAAATACATTTAGAGAAAGCCTTCATTCATTTATTAATTTTAAAAAATCTAAAATTGAAGATACATAAATCAGAAATTGTTAAACTGATTAACTTTCATTGTGGTTTTAATAATAATAATAATAATAATAGTTGTTCACCATCAGACATGATCTCTAAAATATGTCTATAGTTTAAAAGTAATTTTTTTTGCAAAATTAGTGTTTTGCTAATATCAGGCTCTACTGGGATCACCAAACATCAAACAAGCATATTATATTTCCATATAGAATCATACTGGGTGCTTATTATCAACAGTTTATGTCCATTCGACTGATTCTGTCGTGCTCCGTATAGCCCTCTCACTAGGTTTTGGAACAAAGCCATTGACTTGGCCGTGTCAAGTACCTAACCGTGATGATGATGTGCTCCAGCACCTTTACTTTTACAATGTGTTTTTGGGAATGAGCCACCTCGGGGTTAAGGAAAAAAATGAAGCCATATTAGAGTCATTTTTTGAAATAACAAATTTGGTAGCTGCAGCGCTAGTACCGCATTGCAGAGAGGAATAGAGGGAGAGGAAGAAAGAAAGAGAAGAAGAGAGAGCGAGTCAGATCTACAGGGAGCTCGGCTGTAGTGGACATAATTATATTTGGCATGGCCCGTGGTTTGTGCTATTAATGTTCTGTGTGTGTGTGTTTGTGAGGTCGGCTTCCTCATTACGATCGCAGCACCCCTGACAGTTTCATTAAAGCTGTAGATTTCTGCTGTCAAGTGGAATAAAGTATTTATAAACAAAGCTGTGAAGCTGGTTGTCTGTGTGCATATACACACTCTTCCATTAGTCGACTCTATCTGATCTGCTGATTGGAGGTGCGAGAGTCCCTTCTAATTTCAGGAACATATCTGTCTTTGTAATAGTTAAGTGTGATATCGATCCAGCTTCGCACATTGTCCCTGACACCTGGCATGGACTAAATGAGCTCTTTTCAGAGACTGGATTTGTCCTTTGCAGGGAAACCCTGTCTTTCACTCACGCTGACAGCCCATTTTAAGACACTTCCAGTCTTCTCTAAGTGGACGTCTGTATGCAAAAAGGCACAAATCATCGCCAAAGGTTTCTGACAGTCTCCAGGAGCACACTTTTATAGACTAAAAAATGGCTCAAAGAAAAATTCAAAGCAGAACTTTTCACAGATCTTCACAGAATTATTGAGAACAGAAAAAACCCCAGCTTTTCGCTGCTGGCTGATTTTATTTAAAGAAAAGCTCAAATACTGTTCATTGATATGCTTTGAATGAATCTCAAATGCTCATCGAGCATCACTGTGGTCATGCAGAGTCATGGGAGCTCGGTGAAAATCTGTTCATAAGTGTTTTCTCATCCACTACAGCAACAATAATATTTTTTTCATTTAAAAAAAAAAAAAATACAATAAAACCGATTAAGTATTTTTCTCTCTTTTTAAAGTTAGAATAAATAAATAAATCCAAAATTATTATTATTACCACTCTTAACCCAGAGAGTAAAAATAACAGGATGTTTTTCTTCTCCTGCAGAATAAATCAATACAATTCGTAAATATTTTGTCTTGTTTTTTTAGTAAAAATAAATAAATAAATCATAAATCAGCAATAATTACCACTCCCATAAAATCACCAGGATCCGTCTCCTTCACTGCAGCAAAAACTTAAAATAAAACAATCCTTAAATATGTTTGTGTTGTTTAAGAATCAGCCAATCAATACATACACAATTAACAAGATTACCATTCTTAAGCCATGAAGTCAAATTAAAACTAGATTTGATCAATCTGGGAATTGACTAGATGGTGGAAAGTAAGCAGTACATGCTATTACTGAATGAGACTGATAGTTAATAAATGCCTAACGAGCTGTTTTTCCATATGTTGACATTAATCAACAGCTCAAGTGACGGTCAGTGAAAAAACAAGGTTGTTAAATTTAGATTAAAGATGCGTTTTCTTAGGAATAACATGCGCTGTATCATTCACAATAAGACCGGGAACATGTATTAAAGAAGTAAATATTTCATGTTGACTCTACAACACAATAGATATTTGAAAAGCTAAATTGTTTAAGATAATAATAAACCTGAGGCATTGTTTGAAAACACAAATTCATCTCTGAATTGATCTGGATGTTTTTACTGCTTTATAACGTCAATTGAATCGCCAATATAAAAACATAGAAAAATTGATCTTTCTTTATTAAACCGCTTATGCCATATTGTCTCACCCTGAAGGAGAAATATGGATTTGTAATATCCAATATGATCAATCCAGAGTGTGTTTGGGCGTAGAATCATATGGCAGATATTTGACATACAGTCCTCCTAAATCACTGTAATAAAGGTGGCGCAGGTTATGACACACAAGGGCTGTGCAATAATAGTTCATTGATCATTCGTTCACTCATCCACTCATCCACTCGTTCATTTATCTTGTGTATTGGCTTGATTTAAAAGCAAACAGACTGCACTATATCAATGCATGAAAATATCAAAGCCATCTATTGCATTGAGCACATAGCTGTTCAGCTTTCAGTATTATTATTATTTATATTTTAATAACATTGACATCATCTGAAGTGTCGATTAGTGCTGAAACACCATTCGATCTGCAAAAAACTAAGAAATGCTGTAATTTATTCATCTTATTTTTTAATAATGTCATTGGAGAAACATAACTGAGCAGCTGAAACCAATTTTTAATTGTGTTTGATGTGATTTTCCTTCCTAAGATGATCTTCATCTGCTCCCTCTGAGATGTGTGTTCATCAACAAACACATTATTGAGAGAAGAAAATATAGAAGCAGAATGCTTTTAAAGCTGCGTATTGAAATCCACAACAATGCATTACATTTTACTGTAGTAACACAACTGTTAAATGTATAAAGTAATGAAGGGTTGTAAAGCCAGAACTCAATGACTGATGAAGCAAGTCATCAGTTTTCTCCACTTCTTCTGATATTAGAAAGATAAACCCTGGCCTTCTTTGGCCTCAGATGATGTCTTAAATGATTAAGAGCCCGATGAAAGAGAAACAGTATATGTTAAGGAGCAGCAAACACACAGTCTCAACACAAGTCAATGTTTAAACTAGGACTTAACAAGGCCTTAATTATCTCAACTTCGTTTGGCTGCACATCACACTTTGAAGTAAAAATGTGTTCTAAAAAACATTACGTGATTAAACTCTCATATGTACTGCTGTGCATGAAACAGTGTTAATTATTAATCAATCGCAGTCAATCATTTGCATGTCGACGGCTGTGTATATGAGCATAAACAGCATTCGTTTTGCAGTTGATCCCATCACAAGTGTCTTTTTCATCAAGTCTAGGTGTCACAACTTTTTGTCACACTATAATTTCTCTCGAGTTATGTTGATAGCTTTAACTTATTTTTGACAGCTCCATATGTATATGAGACAGCCATTGTTTGACAGTGACATTATAAAGCCGAATGTTTTCCAAAAATAGTAGGAAAATAGTGGGATTATCATGGTCAAACAGCAGTTTGTTACACTGTTATCATATGACTTCAGATTGCATGCTCAACAGTGGCATCTATAAAATACCTGAATTATGTTGAATTTGTTGCAGTTGTACTATATAAATATATATATATATTTAAGAAATTCATATTTTTATTCGTGAGAAATGCATTAAAATGATCAAAAGTAACAGTAAAGACTTTAAAATTGTTACAAAAAAATCTATTTGAACTTTTGAACTTTCTATCCATCTGTAAATCCTGAAAGTTAAGATATATGATGATGTCCACAATATTGTGCAGCACAACTGTTTTCAACATTGATAATAATCAGGAGTGTTTCTGTTTGAAGACTGGAGTAATGATGCTATAAATGTACTGCTGTGCATGAAACCGTTTTAATTATTAATCAATTGCAGTCAATCATTTGCATGTGGACGGCTGTGTATATTAGTTTTGCAGTTGTCACCATCAGAAGTCCAGTTGTCACATCTTTTTGTCACACTATAATTTCTCTTGAGTTATGTTGATAGCTAAAGCTTTAAATCATTTTTGACAGCAATTGTTTGACAGTGAAATTCACCAGTGACTTTATAAAGCCAAATAGTAGGAAAATAGTGGGATTAACATGTCAAACAGTATGTTACACTGTTATCATATGACTTCAGATTGCATGCTTAACAGTGGAATCTATATACTACCTGAATTATGTTGAATTTGTTGCAGTTGTACTTTAGTTGGATGTGATGAAGTGCGCATCCTTGCAGTTTGCATCCAGTGGCGGTTCTACATTGAATTACTCTCCGGGCGAGACCCCCTCTGAGCACCGTGAGCGGTACGACTTGATCAACTTTAGTTTTGAAAAGCTCCTCTCTGCTTCAGCCACAGTGACTGGCAGAGTAAGTGCAATCCTGAGAGCAGTCCAAACATTGGGGTAGATCTCCGATAGATCCTTATCATGCATAAAAGTGATAAGCTCAAGGAGGCTCATGGTTTTTGATGGCAGGTGACCTGCACAAGCTCCTACTGTCCAAATCAGAGTGCCCTTCATAGTGCAGTGTGGTGCCTAGTGCATTGCATTGCTCTGCCAGCTTCTCATCTGCAAGACTTGGGACATTTATCAAAACCCCGAATATGTTTCCCATATTTTCAAATGTGGAAAACCTCTCCGTGATGGCTGACATGGCTGCATCAACAACAACATTGAAGAATCCAACCTCCAACTTACTAAGTGCATCACTGAATGGTTCATCATGCGATTCATATGAGAAGTGGATAAAAGCATCTGCTAAATGACTAAATGTAAGTGGTCATATAAGAAGTGGCTCATCCTGACCAGTGGCAGAGGATGCTCCAAAATATTTTAGAAGTGCCCCTGAAATTGCAATTGAAATTGACATCAAAAGACCGTAGGTTACAATATAACTCTTATGAATTGCAAATTTAAATAAACATGCCCTTACATGCTAAATGACTCATTAGACGCTATATTAATCTATTCTAAGGGAGGGACAATTAGCTCCTTGGTTACTGCCTTGAATTATATGCTTTGACACGTTACAGAGTTATAGCAAACGGCAAATGTTCGTCTTTGAAATGACCTACACATATGTCAATTCCATTGGCTAATTACAGGGCCCAACATTAACCCAAATGATGTAAATAAATAATAACTGTACTTGTAACAGTTTTGTTGCAAAGCACAATCTTATGGTGAAATTAGATCTCGTGTTTGTTGAGTTAAGATAGAATTATTGTAGTATAGCTTCATAGCAAGAAGGCTAACAAACGTGAGAGTTAACGTCATACCACCAATTAACATTAGCCCTTCATTGATGACATGGATACCGTAATCATACAGAGAGAATGTAGTTGCATACCTTTATCTTTTGCACTTTCTGCTCTTCTTACCCTCAAGAAATACCTGGGCACTGCCATCTGTCTTGTTTACTTGTAATGTGACAGTGACTGAATGCAACAGCAGGCAGGTCTGTGCTGAAGCCCACAGGCCTGTGAGAATAGCTAATAAGGGACTGCATTTAACTCCCACTGTGTTGCTGCAATGGAGTATACTTCATACCCGAGTTCGGGTAAACCAGCAGGTCAGCGGCTTGATATCTTCCAACGGACATAATGAGCATGGTGGAAATCAGAAGAAAATGACTGTCGAGCAGGGCCGGAGTGGGATCCATTTTCAGCCCGGGAGTGTAATGCTCAAGACCAGCCCCCCACCTATCCCTATCCAATGTAATTTCAATGTTTCTTACATTTAATTGAAACAGACAATAAATAGAACAAAACCTAAACTGAATAAACAAAATTCCTTTAATGTAAGTAACTTTGGATAAAAGCGTTTGCCAAATTCATAACTGTAAATGTTGCTAGTCACTGTACTTGAGTCGCTGGTTCACGTGTGCTCGTTTGTCTTCTTTAAAATAATATTTGTTCGTTTTTGCACATTTGGCTGCGTCATCCTCCAATGCCTTTCTGTTTTTAAACCTGGCTTTTTCAGCTCCTCCAAGCATCTTTTTTTTTACTATCCATTTTATTCTTCCCGCAATTAGCGCACTCTCGCTAACTCACACCACAGCATTAATGGTTTCGGTTTGTCTCAATGGCACTGACCTGGGACACGCTTGTGTAGCGCAAGAGAGAGAACGTGCGCACGCTCTGACAACAGAAAACATCACATTTTAATGTTAAATTCAAATCTAGTGTTATTAGTGTAGTTATCAGTCACACAGTAACTTAAACACATATACGTTATTCTGTGTATGCAAAAAAACAAAAGAATCAGGCGAGTCTGCCGGCCCAATTTATGAGCAGGCCATCCCGGCTCGATGCTGTCGAGTATCACAGAGTAAAGTGCATTTAGTCCAGTCGTCAAATTGAGAATAAAGTTAGAGCAACACACCTGCTTTGTGCTCATAACAGGTCCCGCTGCAGACACTGAATGAAGCTCCATGTGCGCTCTAATCTCACACAATTCCCTCGTCAGATCAACTTATGATGTGCTCACTCGCCGTGAGGTGTGCTAAGTGCTCCTTAAAACCTGGAGCTTCTCACTTGGCAAAAAATACAATAAAAATAAATAAATAACTCCAATAAAATAAATGTGCCAGGAGGATGCAAGGCAATATTCTCATTCACCAACTAGCTTTCTTTTCCTTAAAGTTTGACAATTTTTTGTATAAATACATATTTTAACACTTTACATTAAGTTCCATTTAGTTTGTATTAGTTTATAATTTTAGACCATTTATGCAATGGTAATTTCTACATTTCAAGTTGTACACGTACAGTAGTCAATGTGTGATGGCAAAGCTGAATTTTAAGTATCAATTATTTGGAAACAATATTTCCAGTAACAAAAAATCATATTATTATCAATGTTGCTGCTTAATATTTTTGTGCAAACATTATACTTTTTTCTCCAGGATTCTTTGATTAAATATTAAAAGAACAACATTAATTTGATATAGTTTGTGTGTGTGTGTCGATAATGTTACATTTGATCAATTAAATGCCTCCATGTTTATTTTAACTAAAACTGAAACTAATTAAAACCATTTAAATTTGTTTTTACTTGAAATCAAATAAACTTGAACTGAAGTAAATATAATACAAACAAACATTTTATTTTAACTAGTTGCTTGTGAAAAATGTCTCATTTTATTTTAGATGCACTACAATAGCTAAAACTAACACTGAAATAAAATAATAAAAACTATATAGACAAATAAAAACACAAAACACACAATTATATCAAAAATGTATACAATATTATCTCAATTTAATCTCAATAAAAGTGTTAAATTCCCAATATACTACAACTCTATGTATTTTATGTCCAAGAGATGCTCCTTTAGTACTAGAATGTCTTCTTCAGCTGGGCTGTTTTCAGTGCCTTCGTTCATCAAGAGACTCTTTGAAGAGGCTTGTTTTTCCTCTTCCACACAGAATGACCCTGAAATGCATTGCTCCTCCAAAGGGCCTCGTATATGTGATTTGGAGAGCATTCAGAGAGATTTCTTCTACTTCTTCCCTCACACCTGAGGTTAAAGAAGGGCTTTCATGAGTCAGCTCCTCGAGGTGGGTTCACATCTAACGTGAGGAGAGTCAAAGTCAGGTTACTGAAGGGAATGAAGGCAGCAGTATCTCCTTATGAATGAATGAATGAATGATCACATTAGCTGGAATTACCTTCATCTTTCCCTCTGAGCTAAATTATTTAAATTCAGGGGGCCATTGAGGACATTTATCCACAGGATATCAATGAAGCTGAACAATCATATTTGAGTTATGACACAAAGAATGACTCAAGAACCAGGATTACGATTTAGAAACCTATTCAATGAACTGTTAAAAATGACTTAGTCTTTTGTAGATTCACACAAAGCTATCGTGTAGCTTCAAAAAAGATAAATATAATGCACAATATATTTTCTCCCAAATTTTTTTTTAAGATGTACATAAAATTTCACAGGCAAATGTCAAATATAGTAAACAATGGCTCCCGTGACTTGCATCTCCATTAAATTATCTGTGTTATACATGCTATAATAAAATGATCTTGCTGCCATGAACTATAATGAACAAACATAACATAATACCTACAAAATCGCTTGAGGCCTGTCATCATTTAGTATTGGCCTTTTCCTAAGAAATTATAGCATGTGCTTTACAGCCAATTCTGCACATAATAGCACTTTCAGATTTGTATTCTAAGCTGTCATTTTGAGCAGTAATTCTCCTATTATTTATCAAGGCATAAACGTTTATGTGCAGAATGTGCTTTTCTAAAAGAGAGACTTCCACTAAACTGACATTCGCTTAAAACTGTCACCGAATGTCATCTCTTAAAAAGTTCTTCTTCTTCTTAACATTGTGTATTATTTATAAAAGATGTTTGAAAAAGAAATCTGTTTTGTAAAATATAACAAAGTAATTTTACAATTATTCCTTTAATAATATTAAAGGAATAATTCATGTTTACATTTATTCATTTGGCAGACACTTTTATCAAAGGCTACTTACAATTTAGGAATACATAAAGCGATTTACTATAAGTTGGTAATCATGAGAAGTGCCCATTATAGACGGTTTAATCGAGCGCACGCGCCGGACCGAAGGTAACTCCCGGTCTGTGTTTGTATATCGGGCTGTTAGTGGCGCTGTTAAACACAGTTAAAGTGATGAGTAATGAAGCTGGGCTCAGGTTGTTGTATTATGGGATGTGTTTCACATACATACATTTATTTGAGGCGACCCGCCACGATATCAACACTTTCCCAAAAGGCTTTGTTGAATAAACATGAGCACGTGATGCACGTTTAAAAATCAAAACGTGATATATCACTGTATTTCTGAAGGAACGCTGTCTTTAGAAACATGTTTTCATTTCATCTTGCATGTTATATGTCTGATAAAGCAGCGTTTGTAAGATCAGCTTCTCTAACGCAAACCTCTAACGTTAGCGTTATTTCTCCACTTTTAAGCGTCTACTGCTGGAGGAGAGTGAATTTGTATTTTTAATAAATCCGTCCAAGTAGTTATCGCTGCATCTCAGTCCGTCTGATTTACGAAGCAAACATATTTTGCTTGTTATAATAAATAATCTCCTCCTGAGGAACTGTTGTTATTGATTTTATTTGGACGTCTACCGGACGTTAAGTTAGGGCCACAAACACGTGCATGCGCGGTAACGTTTGTTTATATTGTTGTCGGTGAAACCGTCTATACAAGGTTTCAGTCAATGCTCAAATAGTAAGAGCCAGAACAGGAAGGGCTAAGGATAAAAGAGAACAAAAGGCTTAGATGCTCAGAGAAGAAGAAGAACAGAAAAGCATTGCATCAGTCCAGCCTAGAAATGACAAGGGCCTGGACGAGAAGCTGTGTTGCATGCTCTGTTAGGAAGGGTCCGATATTCCTGATGTTTTGTAGTGCAAACCTGCATGATCATGCTGTTTTTGTAAACTGGTGCTGCACTGATGGGGTGATTGGAAAGATGAGAAGCTCTGTCTTTGCCAGGTTGAGTTGCAGGTGATGTTGTTTAATCCTATCTGAGATGTCCGTCAGTCAGGGTTGGATCATCTGGTTGAAGCTGTGTGTCATCAGCATTAAAATGGTAGGGAAAACCATGTGCCTGTATGATGGGACCCAGTGAAGTTGTGTGTATGGAAAACGGAGAGGTCCAAGAACATATCCCTGAGGAACCCCATGGACCAGTTGATGTGATTTGGATACCTCTCCTCCCTAAGACACCCTGAAGGACCTACCTGTGAGGTAAGACTCAAACCAGTGGAGTGCAGTTCTGGTGATGCCCAGCAATGAGAGGGTGGACAGAAGGATTTGATGATTAACAGTGTTTAATGTAGCAGACAGATCTAGCAGAATGAGAAATAAAGATTTGGACTCTTGCACTCCGTAGCACTTCAGTGACTGAAAGGTGGTTTCAGTTGAATGGCCACTTCTGAATCCAGATTGGTTATTGTCCATAAGGTTGTTCTGTGAAAGGTAGGAAGACACTTGGTTGAACACAAAGCGTTCTTGTGATTTTGCTATGAACGGAAGGAGGGGAAAGTGCGGTGTCTCGTGTGGGTTTTTTAGGCAGTGGGGTTACCCGAGCCTGCTTGAATGTGGTGGGAAATACCTGTGAGAAGAGATGTGTGTGTTGATGATGTGTGTGAGCGAAGGCAGAAGTGCTGAGGGAATAGTTTGCAGGAGATATGAGGGGATATTGTGGCTAGATAGGAAAAGATTAGACACTTCACCTTCTGTAAGAGGAGAGGAGGAGGACAGAAGATGGTCCGCTGGGTGAGTGTTTGCTGTAAGCTCATGGTGAGTGGAGCTGAGTGCTGTTGGATGTGGTTTTCCTAGTAAAATCATTAGCAAAATTGTCAGCAGTTAAAGAGGTGGTGGAGGGGGACAAAAGAGGGTATGGAATGTTTTGAAAAGTTTGCGTGTGTCTGATGCGATGTTGCTCTTGTTGTGAAAGAAGTTAGTTTTGGCAGCCTGGTCTTTGGTTGAAAATAACACACTATCTAGTTTTGGCAGCCTGGTCTTTGGTTGAAAATAACACACTTGATCGTGTGTATTATAATATCAAGCATGGTTATAGAGCTGTGCCTCTTCCTCATCTGGGTCTATCTGACCATGTCTCACTGTTCCATGTCCCAGGCTATACTCCCCTTAGGAAACGGATAATCCAACTACTAAAACCATCAAAACCTGGCCTGACGGAGAACTATTCCAACTACAAGACTGTTTTGCTAGTACTAAATGGGACTTTATTTAAACACCAGGATGTGGCTGAATATACACAAACTGTTCTGTTCTATATTGCCAGCTGTACTGACATTGTCACTGAGGAGAAGTACATCCATTTTATTTCCAAACCAGAAACCCTGGATGACGTCAGAAGTCCATAATCTCCTCAGAGCCCGTGATATGGCCTTCAAATCAGGTGACAGGGCTCTTTACAGTGTCGTGAGAGCTAACCTAAAAAACGCATCAAAAATGCTAAGCTGGCCTACAAGAGGAAGATAGAGGGAGATTTTACAGGCAACAACACAAGGCGCATGTGGCAGGGAGTGCAGCACATTACGAACTTCAATATCACTAGCAGAGGAGCTAAACTGTTTCTTTGCACGTTTTGAAAAGAAGTCTCCACTCCAGCATACTTCTCCTCCTGTTACAGGCACACAGACACTGACAGTACAGGAATATAAGGCATGTGTTTAGGTTAGTAAATCCAAGAAAGGCTGCAGGCCCTGATGGAGTGCTTGGAAAAGTACTCAAGGCCTGTGCCTACGAACTTTCTGCTGTCTTTACAGACATTTTTAATATGTCCCTGTCACAAGCCATCGTACCAGCCTGCCTTAAATCAGCCATTATCATTCCCGTCCCTAAGAAACCTGCTGCAGACAGTTTAAATGACTACTGACCAATTGAACTTACATATGTTGTTGCAAAGTGTCTAGAGAGACTGGTTCTGAGGCACATTAAAGCCAGCCTCCCTCCTATCTTTGACCCCTACCAATTTGCTTATAGGGCCAACATGTCTACAGAGAATGCCATTGCTACAGCACTCCACAAAGCACTTGGAATACAGAGGTACATACGTCCGGATGCTCTTCATAAATTACAGTTCTGTGTTCAATAGCATCATACCGGACATTCTTATCAGGAAACTCCTTCATCTGTGCTTTTCTGCTCACTTTTGTACCTGGATTATGGATTTTCTCACTAACTGCCCTCAGTGTGTTAAACTCGGTCTTCACCATTCCTCCCTTGCACTCTCAGCACCGGTTCAGCACAGGGATGTGTGCTGAGCCCACTACTCTATTGCCTTTATACCTTTGACTGCACCTCCACACACATTATAAAATTAGCTGATGACACCACAGTGATTGGACTTGTCACGGGGCGGTGAGAGATATCACCATGTAAACAGAGGTCTGGGTCCAACTGCAGGTAAAAGCGCTTTAATAAACAACAAAAAGGCCAACAAGGCAAAAAACAAAACAGGTAAACGACTGGGACACAGAAAACGGCACACAGTGCATGTGTCCCCAGCGTGAGAGAAACAACATGACAAAATACATACATGCACATACAATTCAACCAGAGCGAGCAGCAGGAGTGTGGTGTATAAATAGTCCATCTTGATGGGGAACAGCTGGGAGTGTGATGAGTGGCAGGTGTGTGGTGTTAGAGCAATTGAGTCCAGGAAGACGGCAGGTGGCGACCTCTGGTGGTGAGAGGGATCATCGCCAGGTCTGGACTCATGACAGGACTCATTTCTGGAAATGATGAATCTGCCTATCATGACGAGGTCGGGAAATTGGTGTTGTGGTGCTCTGAAAACAACCTGGTGTTAAACACAAGGACAACTAAAGAACTCATCGTGGACATAAGGAAGTTTAAAGCTGACCCCCTTCCATTATTATAAATAGAGACTATGTGGAAAGAGTTTGCAGTTTTGCATTTCTAGGAATCTATTTATCTCCTGGTCCACAAATACAGCAGCAGCTTTTAAAAAGGCACAGCAGAGTCTGCGAGTCCTAAGGAAAAACCGTCTGTGTTAAAAATTACTGGTGGCATTCTACCGCTCTTCCATAGAGAGTGTTTTAACATTCTGTCTTATGGTGTGGTATGTGGTATTGTTAAGGACTCCTCTCACCCCGGTCATCATCTGTTTTCCCCCCTACCTTCTTGAAGGCGATACAGGTCAATTAAAATACGCACGGCCAGATTTTCAAATAGTTTTTATCCAAGAGAAATGCAGTCCCTGAACTAAGGGATGCTTTGCACTATTTATTTATGTCAATCCTTGTGGACTGTGCAATCATTTCTGTATTTAGAACTGCACTTTATTGTCTTACCTGCCTCATTCATGTGTTTTACATGGATTTGATTACGTTTAGTGGTCTATGTGTATGTGGTTATTATGTTGTAGCACCTCTGTGTGTAGTCTCTGAAATTGAATTGCATTTCAATGCAATGACAATAAAAGCTTGAAATTGAAATTGAAAAAATGAAGATAGTCTTTTGATTTGCACCATTTTCTCTTTAGGGTTTAGTCCAATTCTCGCAGAGGACATCGGGTAACCAGGGGCTGGAAGGAGTAACACATGCTGGTCTGGAGGTAATATGACAGGTACATAAAGTATTTGTGGCACAGTTCACATTTAATGATGAGAAATGTGTGGGGGTGTGAAGACAGGATGATACCACAGAGGAAAGTCGAGAAGGAGAAAGCGACCTTAGATTTTGTCTAAACAAACCTGGCAAATGGGTTGGTGGTGTGGAAGAAGGTAGATGTAGATTAAAAACTCACCCAAGAGTGTAAATTTGCTGATTGTGTGTTCACCCTCGGGCTATTCAAATGTAGAGGAGTTTGTTTCTTCATCAGGTTTGGAGAAATGTGTCTGCATCAGTGTCTCAGCAATGGATGCTCTGCAATGAATGGGTGCCACTTTTGGGTGAGACTTTTCTCCAAACCTGATGAAGAAACAAACTCATCGACATTTTGGATGTGCATTTTCATAACATTTTCATTTTTGGGTGAATTCTTTCTTAAAGGAAGTAACATACTTTCTTATATAAAAATCAGCTTCATTGTATACAGATAACTTGCTGTTTCTGTGATTAAATAAGAGGCTTGCATATTACTAGAGCAAAAACATATTATTAAAATATTGAATCAAATGAATCATAAAGTCTCACATAAGCTCAGTCTCACCGGATCACTTCAGGACCAGATGACATTTGAACAGTAACTTAATCAACTTCTTATCAAATTATACTTTAAGGCAATTGATATTCTGCCCTGCAGCTACTGCAAGTATTATTTCCTCTCCTTATGAATTTGATTCGAACCGAGTTCCAATTATTTGCACGTAGCGAGCATCCCCCGTCTCTGATCTCAACACTTCCTTATAGATTTTCCTAACACTGTTTTCTGCTCTCACTTTTTCCTCAGAAACATCTCGTAGTCCCAGTCCAATTATTTCCTATCGCTGGATGGCGGCTCTCCTCACCAAGACGAACTCATTGAAGCCAACACGATTTCATTACTGTTTATTTGCTCACCAGAGAATTCTTAATATATTTTTTCATCCCGCTGCACAACCCAGTAGAACAGGTTGAGTACTTGTCAGCTCGTATTGATTACGTCAAGCCCGTCCAAATGCGATTTTATTTTATTTTTTAAGTACTGGCTGTGCTTTTTTTGGTGATGTGGGGTGAAGCATGGGCCAGTCTGGTCCGTAGAGGCCTAGAAAGTGCCGTTATCCCAAACATTAACATTATGATAAAAGACATTTCCATAATTACAGACACCGAGTGGAGCGTCTGGCTGGAAAATGAGATGTTACTATCATCCGGAGTTTTCAGACATCTCTTAATGCCTCTAATCTGAAATTCTAATCTCAGTAATGCAAATTTAAAGTTCATGATCATTACTTTAGGTGCAAGTTCAGTGCACAGAAGTGAGCTGAAGGCTTTGAAGAGCATCTTAGCGTCTCCTTCCCCTCCACTGAACCTGAAAACTACATAAAGAGAGTTTTAATGAAAACTTTATTGAAGCACTTAAACATACCAACATCTCATTATCATATGTCTGTGGGATTCAGACTCAAGACGAGTGCTGGGCTGGGTACAAACTTTTATGGGTCCAAGGGAATAAGCCTCTGGGACTAAGAATAAAGATTTTGCTTTCTTAAACCTGTTATAATTTTTGTAAAAATCAGATGCACATTGTCCCCCCCCACACACACACACACAGACACAGACACACACACACACACACACACACACACACACACGCACGCACGCACGCACGCACACTATATAATAATGATAAGTTGTTACATTTATATAGCGCTTTTCTAGGCACTCAAAGCGCTTTACATAGTAATGGCTGGGGGGAATCTCCTCATCCACCACCAATGTGCAACATCCACCTGATGATGATGCGACGGCAGCCATAGTGCACCAGAACACCCCCCACACACCAGCAACAGGTGGAGAGGAGACAGAGTGATGAAGTGCATGGGGATGATTAGGAGGTCATGATGGTCAGAGGCCAATGGAGGGAATTTGGAATCTGTACAATCTGTATTTTGTACATACTTGGCCACATGTCATGTCTCTTTTTATTGTGTATATACAACACATTCAGTTTATTAGTAGTTTTACACAAATCTGATCTGTTTCTCTGATGTATGACTGACAGATATGCATCACACTGAGTTTATTAAACTGTGTAATCCAAATGCATGTGAATTTGATAAGCAATTCATTTACATCAATCTTAAAGTTAGACCTAAGTATGTTTTGACTGCTTCACCGATGGATATGTGGGAGTATATAAAGCTACACGTGTTTAGTGCAAGTGTTTAGAAACACTACTATAGACAAAGCCAGTATCCCGGTCACTGCATGATTTTCATTTCTGTATCATTTTTTTCTGTCCAGGGTAAATTAAATGTCACTCGTCAGACTTTAATTGGCGTTTGCTGCTCTTGTCATGTCTTCTGGAGGAAGGATCTTCCGCAGGGGTGGTGGTAGGTCCGCATGCATCCGTCACTCAACCTGATGAGTTCTTGGTGGCTCGTTGAGACTAGCTGAAACCTTCAGGTTCCTGTCTGACACGTCCCCAATCGCCTCTCTTTTCCATTTTCTTACAGGGACTGTGTTTGGTCATGTTATCTATTGAGAAGCCAGTCTCATCAGACTCCAGCACGGGTCCTTTCATGGCCTCAGTCTGGAGTTTCTATCACATTGTCATGTTTGACAACAGGCAGAAAATGAAGATGAATCTTAGAGGAACATGTTTGTGTATGTGACACTGGGACGGTCTGAGATCAAGCTCCAGCGGCTCTCCACTTGTTTTGGTTATTTTGAGGACTTTTGGGGTGTAACGCAAAAATAAATGGGATCTTGAAAAGTATACAAAGTTTTCATTATTACTTACTTTACTGTTAAACATAAAGAAAGAAGAATTTAAAGCAATTAACACTCTTGTTCATCAAGGATGCATTCAATTTCAAATAAATGCAGTTCTTTTGAACTTTCTATTCATCAAAGAATCATGAAGAAAATTAATAACGGTAGAAATTATTAAGTTAAATTATGCAATATCATGTACAGTATTTCCATACATAACACACACACACACACACACACACACACACACACACACACACACACACACACACACACACACACACACACACACACACACAAAACCAACCCCACAATATGTGTGTGTGTGTTTATGTTATGCTAGTTTATGTTTGTATATGCATACATTATAATAAAATATTTACAAAAATGTATAATATTTAATAAATGTTATTAAAAAGTTGATTAGCAACACTTACCTGCTGCAGAACGACACTTACCTGTTGAAGAACGTCCCAGGTTACGTATGTAACCCTGGTTCCCCGAGGAAGCAGGCGCTGCGTCGGGCAGCTAGGGAACGCCATCAGCGATGTCCAGCTCTGAATCATAAGTGTAATCAGTCAAAATTGACAGCCAGGCGTCAGGTGCGGGTGACGCTCACGACCAGGATGCTTAAAAGCCCGTGATGTGCAGCGGCGCCAGCTTCCAGGAATGAAGCAAAGCTCTAGTAGGGATGCGGAAGTATGGCCTTGCGGCGCAGCGTCTCGTTCCCTCGGGGAACCAGGGTTACATACGTAACCTGGGGCGTTCCCCTCCGGGAACATCGAGCTGCGTCGGGCGCTGGGAACTAGGAGATGTCCACGCCGCCAGAATTACCAATCCCTGCTCAGTGTGTGGAAAGCCCACTACGGCAAGAGAACAGCAGAGCCAGGAGTGGCTTGCAGATCTAGGTCATAGAATCTGGCGAAGGTTAGGGCGTAGACCACCCAGCAGCGTCACAAATGTCCTGAATAGGGACACCTGCGAAAAAAGGCCTTGGAGGCCGCCATACTTGGGTTGAGTGAGCCTTGACCCCAAAGGCGAGGGAGATCAGAGGACTCATAGGCAACTATGATGGCATCCACTATCCACCGGCTAAGGGTCTGCTTAGCAGCTGGAAAACCCTTTTAGGAGGACCGTAGCATACCAGCAGTTGGTCCGATTTTCTCCACAGGGCAGTTCTGTGGGCGTGTCGTCAGTGCTCGCACTGGACACATACAGTTAAGCTTTCCTGGTTGGGCTCCCTGAAGGAGGAGGACAAAAGGCCTGGAGTACAACGGGCCGTGGTACCGAGGAGGGACCTTAGGGACGTACCCCACGGTACAAAAGACTTTCGCCAGACCGGGCGTAAAGTCTATAGAGGCCACCGAGAGGGCCTGTAGATCCCCAACTCTCTTCAGCGAAGATATGGCTAAAAGTAGCACCGTCTTCAGCGTAAGAAGGCGCTCTGACACCTGCTCGATGGGTTCAAGCGGAGGTTTGCAGAGAGCTTCTAGCACCACAGCGAGATCCCAAGGAGGGACCCTGGACCGTACTCTGGGCCTGAGCCTCAGCACACCGCGGAGGAAACGTATGATCAGGGGGTCCTTGCCCACTGATTGTCCACCCATGGGGGCGTGGTAAGACGCTATAGCTGCCACATAAACCCTCAGGGTGGAGTGGGATAACCCTGCGGAGAACCGAGCCTGCAGAAACTCCAGTACTGTACCAATCGGGCAGTTAACTGGGTCGAGCTGGTGGTCTCCACACCAAGAAGTGAAGAGTCTCCACTTGAGGTCATACAGTTTCCTCGTTGAGGGAGCTCTAGATTGGAGAATGGTCTCAACAACCTCGGTTGAGAGACCTGACGCTATGAGTCGCGCCCCCTCAGGGGCCACGCCCACAGCTTCCATAACTCCGGGCGGGGGTGAAAGATCATGCCCTCCGCTTGTGAGAGGAGATCTCTCCTGACTGGAATCTCCCATGGGGGAGCCGTGAGGAGAGAACGAGAACCATACTCGGCCCGGCCAGAACGGGGCTACTAGCAACAGCCGGACCTCGTCGGCGCACTCTCTAGAACTCCCGGGAGCAGAGCGATCGGGAAAGCGTACAGACGAAGCCTCGGCCACGTCTGTACCATAGCATCCAGCCCCAGCGGAGCCGGATGAGTCAGAGAGTACCAGAGGGGACAGTGCGATGTCTGACGAGTCGCAAACAGATCCACCTGTGCCTGGCCAAAAACTCTCCAAATCTGCTTCACCACCTCGGGGTGAAGCCTCCATTCCCCGGGCCTCGGCCCCTGTCTCGACAGGATGTCTGCTCCTATATTGAGATGCCCAGGAATATAGACCGCTCTCAGCGAGAGGAACTTGTCCTGGGACCACACAAGGATCTGGTGCGCCAGCTTGCATAAGGGGCGCGAACGCAGACCTCCCTGGTGGTTGATATAAGAAACCACAGCTGTGTTGTCGGTGCGTACTAGCACATTGTGATTTCTTAGGTCCGGAAGAAAGTGTTTCAGTGCTCGAAACACGGCCAACATCTCCAGGCAGTTGATGTGCCACGTGAGATGGTGACCACTCCACAGACCGCGGGCAGGGTGGCCACTCATGACCGCTCCCCAACCGGTCAGGGATGCATCCGTCGCTAGCGTTACGCGGCGGCAAGGAGCTCCCAGGACCGGGCCCTGAGACAAGAACCAGGTTTCCTCCACATGTCCAAGGCACGTAGGCATCGCCGCGTGACCTTGATCATCTTGAATGGGTTTCCCCTCGGGGAGAACCCCTTGGACTTGAGCCACCACTGTAGGGGTCTCATGTACAGCAGGCCAAAAGGTATCACGTTGGACGCTGCTGCCATCAGACCCAACAGTCTTTGAAACTGCTTGACAGTGGTGACAGGCCTTCTCTGACTCTCCTGACCGTGTTGAGAATCGACTCGATCCGAGCAGGGGACAATCGTGCCTGCATCGTGGTGAATCCCACACCACGCCTAGATAAGTGGTTCTCTGGAATGGAGACAGCACACTTTTCTTTGCATTTAGTCTTAACCCCAACTCTTTCATGTGAGCGAGCGACATCTCGATGTCGAACCGCCAACTGCTCTGAATGAGCTAAAATCAACCAATCGTCGATGTAGTTGAGTATGCGGATGCCCTGGAGTCGCAAAGGAGCCAGTGCGGCATCCACGCGCCGTAAAGTTCGGGTGAGTGTTGGGCGAAGGAAGAACCCGATATTGGTAAGCTTTGCCCTGAAAGCGAACCTCAGGAACTTCCTGTGACTGGGAAGGATGGATATGTGGAAATAAGCGTCTTTTAGATCTATCGTGACGAACCAGTCCTCGGATCTGATCTGAGACACGACCTGTTTTACAGTAAGCATTCTGAACTTCAGGCAGCTGACTGAGCGGTTCAGTAGCCGCAGATCTAAAATTGGGCGTAACCCTCCATCCTTCTTTGGAACAAGTACCGGCTGTAGAACCCGGACTCTCTGTCGAGAGGAGGGACCACCTCGATGGCCTCCTTCCTCAGAAGAGCTGACCTCTTGTTCTAATACCAGAGCCTGCTCGGGATTTGTGCTCGTGAGACACAACCCTTTGAAAGGTGGCGGCGGGCGCGAATTCGATAGCCTTTCTCTACAGTCTGCAGGACCCAACGAGATACATTTGGCAGTAGTTTCCACGCTGCTAAATAATCTACTAAGGGAGCCAGTCTCTCGAGACTGGCCTCTGGTGTGCTAGCTGCTAGATCGATGCCCTGACACGGAGGACCGGCAGGAAGCCACCGATGTAGCTGCTCGGGAGATCCCTGAAGGCGTGGCGAGGCTCTCAGCTCCGCCACGTTTCCGGGCGGAAAGAACTGAGAAAAGCACTGCGGAGACCGCTGCGCCCTGGAACTCTGGCAGGGTTGGCAGGCGATCTCCAGAGGCGCTGAGGAGAGACGGACACCGTGTAATGCGGTGCACCCCGCTCTTCCCAGCAGGGGCCGCCCTCAACAGTCCTGCGTGAGACGTCAGGACCGCTTCATCGAGGGCTTCCTAGACTGAAGCACGACCCTCAGGTCGGGCCTCGTCTCCAGCCTCGATTTTCTAGGCGTTGTCGACCTCGGTCCGCTGCGGGGAGCACGCGGCAACGCTCTGCCTTTGGACCACCCTATATGAGGAGCTGGTACACGGTTGGGGCTGCTCCCGCCCAGCAGCCCCTAGAGCTACAGAGCGGCGAGGGAGAAACGCTGAAATGCCGCCGCCTGTTTGAAGCCTCCTGGAACCTGTCGGCGACCCGCGTTACGGCGTCGCCGAACAGCCCAGAAAGGCGCAAGCGGGCATCCATCAAGGCGACTCTGTCCTTCTCTTTCATGTCGGACAGAGTCAACCATAAGTGCCTCTCCGCTGCCACCATTGCTGCCATAGACCGCCCAATGGCACGGGCGGTCTCCTTAGTGGCGGAGAGCTAAATCAGCGGTTCTCCTCAGTTCTCCTACATCACTTGAACTGATTTGCTCGCCTCATCTAGCTCTTTCAGCAGGTCTGCTTGATATGCCTGAAGCACAGCCATAGTGTGAAGGCATGCACCTGCCTGACCTGCTGCCGCTGCACTTGCCCAACAGCGCTGATGACCCACGCAGCGGCTTGGTGGGCAAGACCGGAGCCTTCAGAGACGATGCCGCACCGGGTGCCAGATAGCTCGCAAGCGTCTGTTCAACCCGGGGCATCGCTCTGTAACCACACTCACTTAACCCCGCCACATTACCATAATAATCAGAGGCGGGATAAATAGCGTGAAGAAAAAGGCCTTTTCCACGATCTCGACACCTCAGTGTGAAGATCGGGAAAGAAAGGCAGGCTCCGGCGTAGAGGTAGTGACTTACTATGCAGAAAGCGTTCATCTAGCTTACTTCGCTGCTCTTCAGTCTGATCATCGGCGGGCCAATTAATATTTAACTTGGCAACCGCACGAGTAACTACCTCTAATAACTCCTCGTATTGTGGTGATAGAGTGGGCGAAAAACCAGTGCTCTCCACATCTTCCTCCTCGGAGGGAGATAGGTGAACACTGGCCCCGCCCTCTGAGGGAAGAAACCGCAGTACGGGCTTCCGAACCCAGAGAACGGGCAGTGGATCTGGCAGGTGAGGACAGAGATAGGGGTTTAGCCGTCTCTAATCCCTCTGCCAAATCCAATTGCGAGCCCCACGAGTGCAGCCACCGCTCCGCCTCAGCGGAGGCGGGCCAAGCACCGTGAGGAGCGCCGCGAAACTCCCTCCTCGAAGAGAGCTCTCCGGGAGGCGGGCGTGTGAATGGGAAGCCGCTCACAATGCGGGCAGCCGGCTTCCTCAAAAGCCGACTCCGCGTGCTTCGCCCCCAAGCAGACCACGCACAGACTGTGTGTATCCCCGCTCGTGATGAAGCGAGGGCAGGGAGTCACACACCGTCTGTACTGTGAACCACTCTCGCCCCTCTTAGATTTACAGGTTGCCTTCGACATGTCTGTACTAATCTTTCTTTGCCTGCCTTTTTAGAACAAACTTTCTTATTTCCTCACTGGATAATAACAGATCTACAGACAATGACTGACACACACAGAGAGCTTTGCTGAATGACAAAAAGCTGGCGCCGGCTGCACATCACGGGCTTTTAAGCATCCTGGTCGTGACGTCACCCGCACCTGACGTCTGGCTGTCAATTTTGACTGATTACACTTATGATTCAGAGCTGGACATCGCTGATGGCGTTCCCCTAGCGTTCCGACGCAGCTCGATGTTCCCGGAGGGGAACGACGATTACTTGATCAGCATTTGTCAGAGCATCATTAAAGGCTGGGATACACTACACAACTTTTACAATCTGAACAGATTTGTAAAACACTAGGCATCATACACTTACCGACAAAGGAAAACTGGGCATCGTACACTACGTGACTGAAGATCATACACTACCAGACTTTAAAGTTGTTCCGATCACAATAAACTCACGCAGAAACGTGCGCCTTGTTGCTAGGAGACGCATGACAAATGAAAATAAAAAATTGGAGTCTGTGCCCATAATACACTCCGTGGTTTTCTGTGTGAATCTGTCAGCTGTAATCTGCAGACTGTCTCTGACTTTCCTCAACTAGCGGCCACTTGTTCAGACTGTACAATCGTGGGGAAAACAGGGCAAAAATCGCGTAGTGTATCCCCGGCTTTACCTGCGCAGAGGAACCATCTAGAATCTGACAACGACGACCACCAAAGAGGTTCACATATGAAAACTTTGGAACTGCTAGATGCTACAGTGTACAAAATGAAAGAAATGACTTTAATCCACACCCCATACACACATGGACATCAAACATGAATTATTGGGTACTAAGGCATATTCATTATTCTCAGCCCTTACTTATCTATTATCCAGCATATTGAAGAATCACAAAGAGCCTTCACTTGACTAGGTCTCAGATGGCACTGCAGAACTGTACTGATAAACTGACATCATATTGACACTAACTGACTAACTGATTGCACTTATCTGTTGCACACAAAGGGACTGTGACACTCATAGAATGAACTGTTGTTGGGCCGAAATAAAGGACTGTATAAAGGCCAAGACATATTAAATTAACTGAATGTTCTGAAACTTTCTTAGGAGCACCTCGGAGAACGGATTGAAGTATTTGTTGCACTTGAACTTGACTGTTCCCTGTATGGACTTGATTCTTAATGAACATTTCTTAGCGCCTTGATTCTGGGACTGTTGTTTGGGGCACTAGCTCATTGAACTTGAATTCAGAACAGCTGATAATCAGCTAACAAGGACTGTCTGTAAAACAGGAACATGATGAGTGATTATTGAATGTATGTACTGAATATAACAAATATAAAAGAATGAAAATTGAGAATACGTATTGAAAAACATGTGACCTGGTACCTTTACAAGCGTGATGTGAAACGATACGGACTGGTTTAGGACTTTGAGTGTATTGATGTCGGGACGATATTTTATTTTGTTTGGGAGAGTGTGACCACCCTGCTGCGTAGAGTTTGTGTCATAAAAATATTACATTATTTTTATATAACGTATTTATGTATGTCTATATTCATGTGCATTTTCCGAATTCCTGGTGGTCCAACTGCAGCGCATCCTCAGACAACAATGTCTGTATTTTATTGTTAAGAGTATGTGACCCTTTTTTTGTGATTTGCTGGTTTCTACAAAAAACATCATCTTTCATATGGTAAAGAACATTGTGAAAATTGTACCTTCATATCTTTAATATTGACTGAGTAAGGTCATGTCAAAGATTGAAATTAATGGTAGGAATCAAACTGTGATGCTCGTTATCTCATAATTAGATTGAGACTTTAGCATGGATTTCACAGAGAGGGTCACATAAATACAGACTAATATATATATATATTCTTATTGTATGTATATAATATTTTGTATTTTTATGCATTTAATATTTATTAATATGTATATACAATATTTACATTTAGTCATGTAGCAAATGCTTATCTGACTTACAAATGATGACAACAGAAGCAATCAAAACCAAAAAATACATTAATAATAAGCAAGTTCTATGACAAGTCTCGGTTAGCCTAACGCAGTACATGTAGCAAGGTTATGTTTATATATGTATATACTGTATATATATATATAAAGCAAAAATGCTGTATATTTCGTTGTACGCATGGACATCATCCACGAAGTTTAAAGAATAATATGCCTATTTATTGTGCTACTCTAACTATAAATGATTATTTCATTTTCCTCCCTGCCTTTCATGACCCTTTTAGACTCCATCAGTTGAAAAGCACTGAAGTCATTTAGAAAATCACCCAAAATACCCCAAAAGAGATTTCCATCTTTGGAGAGATTTAGGAGAACTCGTTGAGAGACGCTCCTGAAGGACAAAGCAACACCTGTGGGCGATATGAAACGTGATTTTCCAGACAGATCCACGATAAGGGAATCTGTAGACATCGGGTTAAGCGACAGTAAAACAATCAGCTTTGACGAAAATAGTCACTTCCCTCAAACCCTAATTATCTGGTTCTGGACGCCTGCATCAGATCCCGCGGCTCTCTGCTCTTCCCATTGAGCTCTATTGCCATGGCAACTCAGGTACAGCATTATAAAAGGGAAGGAGAATATCAATGGGAGCAACAGACCTCATTTATCAGCTAATTATTAGGATACGTATTTGAATGGGAGCATGAACACACATTCCCTGATACGCTCGATCCATCAAGTGCAGAGTGGTCGCCCGGTCGCGAGATACGCTCTGGCTTATGTATAAATTCATAGCCATTTTTGAAGTCAATGGGCGAAATTAGATGAGCATTCAGGCAGAAAGACACATCTCTGAGAGCGTCAACTATCTGAACGCCTTTATCTTTGCATGAAAGCACATGATGTAACAGGAACAGGGTGTGATTAAAGCATAAATCAGTAATTATGCGCCGCAGAGGCATCAATGACATTTGCATTATCTGTCACAGCACATTACACTCATCATACGAAGTATGCAGAGAATCAAATCTGCAGTGTTTCGGGCGAATTTTAGGCAGCGAAGATCCACACATCAGCACGATCCCGAGATAATCATTACATAAACCTGCATCCTGATCACACAGCTTCTGATGCCATTGAAATCCTTGTAGTGTGGGGATGAAAGAGCACTGGATCTATGTGAACTCGTTTAAGCTGGCTGTAAACTGCCTAAAAGTTCAAGTGGAGGGAAATAAACTGGGGAATTAATGCTTTGGGATCGGCTTTGGACAACTCAAGCCTGTGGAGAAAGGAACTAGCCTTGCATCTTACAAACACTCTTTGATTACATTAACACACAGACACAGTTATGGCTTATATCTTTAGAGCATGTATTAAATGGGTAAACTAATGGACGCAACCACACATCTGGTATTATTACTACATTTCCAATTATGCCTCAATTCACCAAATGTGGTCTTACACATGAATATGCTTTGGTACACGCTGAAGGTTGTTTAAAGTCTAATAGTGGATGTGCTCATATAGTGACCTTTCTCAGGCTGCAGATCTTCCTGTATAAAGGTAAGGTTAATATTTAAATATATTCTTTAAAACCAAGTTAACCTATTACTTGACCTTTCAGAATTAAATCTGGTCCACATTGTGGCTGATTCTGGCTGAAACTCTTCTTAGACAAGAATAGATCATTTGATGGATAGTATTTTACTGTATTAAGCGCTTTAAAAAATGCATTTCGGTAGCTTTTAACCACTCTCATATATCAAAGTAGATGTACTGGTTCTTTTGGACAGTTCATGTCAGTGAACTATGACATCACATATACGCAGTGTTGATCATGCTTTACTCACCCTCAAGGCATCCCATGTGTATATGACTTTCTTCTTTCAGACGAATCCAATCGGAGTTATATAAAAACATGTCCTGCCTCTTCCAAGCTTTATAATTGCAGTGAATAGGCTTTATGTTTCAACAGTCCAAAAGAAATCCAATAAAATGCATCCATCCATAATGGAGGAGGTTCACAAATATATAGCTTTTTTAGTATGTAAAATATCAATTGCTTGTTTGTTATTCTCATTTTCATTGTCATTCTCATTCTCAAAAAAAAATGTTATATATATATATATATATATTGTATATATCATTAATTAATTAAAGCACACAACGCCTCTGCATATACTCCAGATTTCTGACAGGAGACTTGTTTGAAAAGGTAACTCAGATATTTTATTTTAAAATAAAAAGTAATGCATTGCTTTACTTATAAAATAATCTGATTACATAACTTTGGTTACTTTTAATGCGTTACTCACAACACTGTCTGTGAATATAAACAACATTTTGTGTGTGTACTTCATGACCCCTTTAAAGTCATGAGACTACTTTAAGTATTTGTTACAAACAATGCAAAGACACTTTTTGTTTCTCAGTTTTTGTTTCTCGGTCTTGGCTGGAGCTTGTGAAGTCTTTCCAGCTTTGTGTGCGGTGTGCATCACTCGGTGGGTGAGCGGATGGTGGGCGGTCTGTGGGTGTGCTGTTTGAGCCTAACCTTAGTTTAGCATCTGTACGTTTGGGAACTGGTTCTGACACGATACAGGAGATCAGCACTGCAGTGCAGTAAAGAATACAATGGAAAGAGCCTCTGTTTCTCTCTCCAACCATCAGCCGGGTCTGTCTTCTGCCTCTGAAATATGTTAATTGTTTCCCTGTGAGGCTTTGGAGAGGCACGGAGCCAACTCGTAACAATTCTTCCTAATCGTTTAAACGGATTACACTAACAGAGCAAACACCGAACAGCCAATGTGTGGCGATAAGTACGTGATAATAGACAAGTCCTGGGCAACTGCTATTAATGTAAAGGTTTTCCTTAAAATCTCTTAATGTAAAAAGGTTGAGGAATAAGGACTGGGTCCTGCTGGAATCATCTGGAGAGTTTCCATCACATCACAAACTTTCATCGTTGTGTTTGCTTCGGTCCTCAAGCCTGAGTTCCTCGTGTTTATAAACACACACACACACACACACACACACAGTCACACACACACACACACACACACACACACACACACACACACACACACACACACACACACACAGTCACACACACACACACACACACACACACACACACACACACACACAGTCACACACACTCACTCAGACAAACACACACACGCGCGCGCGTGCTCACACTCTCTCGCTCACATACTGTGCATACACAAACACCTAAACACACACACACACACACACACACACACACACACACACACACACACACCTCCTGTGCTGGATCGGTTATTGAACATGTTGGTCAGTATTAATTTGCCTTGATTGCTGTGAAATGCATTTGTTTCTTTAGAGCTCTGTGCAGTTGTTCTATTTACCAGAATTGGTGAAATTGACAATTCAGTAATTATTAGTATTTAATATATTTATATATATATATATATATATATATACATTATATTAAACTACCGTTCACAATTTGGGGTTGGTAAGACTTTATCTTGTTTCTGAAAGAAGTATTTTCTGTTCATGAATGTTGCATTTATTTGATTAAAAATACAGTAAAACAGTAATATTGTGAAATATCATTGCAGTGTAAAAGCTGTTGTCTGTGTGAATATGTGTTAAACTGAAATTTATTTCTGTATTTTCAGCATCATTACTCCAGTCTTCAGTGTCACATGATCTTCAGAAATCATAATAATATCAAGAAACATTTCTGATTATTATCAATGTTGAAAACATTAATATTTTTTGTGGAAAATTTGATATATTTTATTTTTCAGGATAGTTCAAAAGAACATGTATTTAATGCATAACTGAGTATTTTTGCAGGTCAAAAGTATGTGGCTGATTTATAAATATTCCCCATATATTTATATAATTTGTATTATACAGTATGCTTTCAGTGCTTTTTAAATAGTTCCAAACAAAAGCTGCTTTTCAACCAAAATTCAATTCTGGTGTCAGATGGTGCCAAAAACATTACAATATTACGGTCTGATGTGTGTGTGTGTGTGTGTGTGTGTGTGCTCTTTTTAAAATATAAAATACATAAATAAAACTTAAAGAACTTAAATAAAAAAAAATGAAAAGAATGAACAGAGACTAATTTATCTGGTGCATATGCACACACACACACACACACACACACACACACACACACACACACACACACACACACACACACTCACGCACACACACCCACACAGACAGACACGCACGCATGCACGCACACACACACACTCACACGCCCGCACGCACACGCGCACACACATTGTTTTTTGTGGACTAATTATCTGGTGCATATGTTATTCTACAGTAAAATAACATCATGCAGAACTGATTTGTTTTTAATAACAATGATGATGTCTTTGTGTCATCTCTTACATTACACACACAGCACCTAATAGCACAGCACATGCAGCATTAATGAGCTCTATAACTTATTTTATTTCTACTGTTGAGAAGATCAGATATATTTAGCATGCATTTACGGCGAATCTGAACATCTCAACCCATCAAAGATTCACTGAGATCAATCATTTCCACTCTTTCTAAAGATGTCCGTGTAAATTGAACCCAGGCCAGTCTGGTCTCAGAAGCATTTGTGCTCATTTAGTTAATCCAAGGAGACTCGTCTTGACACACAATGCTGTTTCTGAGTCCATTTGCACTAACGCATTACAGAGAATGAGATGTGGATGAGTACTGGATCAGGTGAGGGTGATATTTCACATTTCATCTGCCGTTTCATAAGTGCATCTGAGCATTATATCTGATTTTTGTACTGGTGCAGTCAGTGGAAGAGTTTGATGCAATTTCACCTCAAGATTTTATAATGTTCAATTACCTCCCAACTTTATTATGATTGTTTCATTTTGAACTTGAACCGAGTTTGATGTTTTATATCATTTGCCAAACTGCTGAGGGAAAATATGATCTTTGCTAATATTGCATATTCATGTTTAATGTTTAAATTGAAGTCAAGATTAACTGATTTGTGTTTGTTTTTATGGATCAGGAATGGAGATCAGTATTGGAGATCATTAAAAATCAGAGCTGTTTCAGAGTTTATCAAGTTCAAAATATATTTATGAATATATGTATTCTTCAAGCGAAATGGCTTATTTCTTTAAACTGGAAAAGTATATATGCACCAAACATAGGACGATGGCTGAAAGAAACGGTAACATATGTTAATGGAAATGATAACTTATATATTAAGAGATAAATACATCATTTTTGATGGAGTTTGGAGACCTTTCAAAAAAAAATTAAATGTGGAAATGTGTTGATAGAAGACTGATATTGTATATTAATGTAAAATAATGAGAATGTTTATTGTTTTCTGTTATATGGATATTTATATGTACATGTGTGTTGTTAAAATACAATAAAAAGTAATACAAAAATAAATAAATATTACAAAGATGATATTTTTCTTCTTAGACGAGCATGCACAGATGAAGAGTTCACAATAAGACCAGAAAGGAACAAAGAAGAGTGAAAAGAAACTAAAAAGGATCAATATTACGGCGCTGTGACCGTACAAGATCAGCACAAATAAAACATCGTTGTAGTCTAGAGAAGTCTTTTTCCATCTGGCTTCGTTTGAGGATCTGATTTGCATTAATTAGACTTTCCTGGCTCACAAAAGGACTATTTGTCACATTGAGACTTGCTTCATACGTTGGTTAATAGCAGCAGCATTATGATAATGATACGACTGAAAAACAAAACATGGATTTGTGTCTGTATAGTCAGTGGTTGGGAGATGAATATGGGCTGGTTTAGTCTGTTGTGTTGTTTCTTCAGGACTGAGATCGACAACACATCAACAAAACTGTTCAGTTGTCATTCAGAGTTCAAATCATTATTAATATGACATGTACAGTACTGTTCACATTGGTCTCTTTTCACCAAGGATGCATTTATTTGATCAAAAATACAATAGTAATAATGAAATATTATGCCAATATTAAATAAATGTTTTCTGTGTGAATATACTGTAATTTATTTCTGTATTTTCAGCATCATTACTCCAGTCTTCA
Source organism: Gymnocypris eckloni scoliostomus (assembly GCA_027564155.1). Taxonomy (NCBI): domain Eukaryota; kingdom Metazoa; phylum Chordata; class Actinopteri; order Cypriniformes; family Cyprinidae; genus Gymnocypris; species Gymnocypris eckloni. The sequence goes on from CM050436.1 coordinate 663,591, forward strand.
GTGTCACATGATCTTCAGAAATCATAATAATATCAAGAAACATTTCTGATTATTATCAATGTTGAAAACAGCCGTGCTGCACAATATTTTTGTGGAAACAGTCATAAATAAATTTTTTCAGGATTCAGAGATTGACAGAAAGTTCAAAAGATCAGCATTTATTTAAAATATAGAAGACGTTTGTGATATTAGACATGTCTGTCACTTTTGATCAATTTAATGCTTCCTTCATCAATAAAATAATAATTCATTTAAAAACGTTTTGGAAAAACCCTGAACTGCATAGATCCAAGATTATTAAATAGATTGAAAAAATAGGTAACTAACTAACTAACTAACTAACTAAATAAGAATGTGAAGTTTGTGCTTATCAAAAATGATTATATAATTGAATAATTTATTATTCTTAATAATTACATTTATTAATTGATTTATTGTTTGATGCTAAATTTACAGTTGAATAATTGCTTAATAATAATGTTCAGAATGATATATATATATTATAATTCTAATAAAGCATTCTTCCAGCAGTCACAGTTTTACAGTGTAATGGACAGACGTGGTATTTAGCAGTCTAACACACAGAACAAACACTAGGCCAAGAACACTGTATTAGTATCTGCAACACATCATCATGCCCCCCCATTCAAACCTTTTCAAGACGAGTCATTACTTCTGTGATACGTGCCATTGATTCCCAGCACGCTGACTAATGGACCACACTGTGCTATTATCACCCGCTTCTGGAGGGGTAAATCAAAACCAAAGAGACGGGGAGAAACATCCTCTCACAGGCGCTGGCTCTGATTGGGCTTGAGTGCTGTAATGACACGGATGTACAAGCGGAGGAAGCGCTGGGGACAAAGCCTCGAGTTCACTCAAGCACCGGGAGCACATGAGGGATTGTGTATTGTGGGAATAACCATGCGAGACTATTTTTGCTCTATGCACGTAATGAGGGAATATTTTAAGCAAGGAGTTATTTCAGATACAGTAACGGTTGTGCAGACAGTTTTGTGTCATAATAGGAATAATATAATAGTGACAGTTTTGACTAATACAACATTACATTTTAAAAGCATTGAGGGCAATATTTCATGGTTTGTTTCAGTTGTACGAATGGATGGATTTTATGGAAAATAAACAATACCAAAAAATATATATATATACAATAATAATAATAATAATAATAGTAACGTTTTCTGTAAAGTCAATACAAACTATGAAATAATAAATGGGTGTGTGAGAATTGTGTATTTATAAAAATAAATCAAAATATGCAATAATAACAACATTTATTTGTCTTCAAACTGAAGTCAATAAAACAAAACAAAAAATAATCACAAATAGTGCAATAGTTACATATTTACAAATACAAATAAATAACATTACAAATCAATAAATAAAAAGGATGTTATTTTATTCTTGTATTACACACATTTGCTACAGACTCCGTAATTCAACCATGCTACTGTGGGTTATTGTAACTAAAACATTAAAACAATTATTTTCCTTAATTTATTGTAAATATAAGTTTACAAATGACAAACAACTACAACATTTGATCCCGAACCAGATATCATGTAGTGAGTAATAGTTTAATTTGAACTAAATTCATTACCCTGTAATATATATACAGTATATATACTGTATATACAAATAAACAATCGTACATTTCTTGTGCATTTCTTTGTAATTATTAGTGAAATGTGTTATCAATTTCTAAGTGAAAATATATAGTAAAGAGCATTTTTAGTGATGCATACATTTTCCTAAAAGGATTGCAAAATAATATAATTGATATAATTGATATAAAACACAATATTGATTTTGAGCATCAGTATTTCCTGAGAAAGCCCTTCGTCTGCATCTTTCTCACGCTGAAGCAGCAGCTGGAGAGCAGAACGCATGCTAATCGACTCTTCTTCTTTAAAAACGCTCCCGAGACTCTCTTCTGCTTTGGGTCTGTCGATGGGGCTTCTTGAGAGCTGCTCTGTAAAGACACATAAGAGCAAGATTACTGTCTGTCTGTGCCCTGAATCACAGACTATCCACGTGGATCTGAACTAGTCCACTGCACCCATCATGAGCGTATGGGGTTAAACGGGCCGCTGCCAGATGATTCGTTTCATAACAAATTAGAATCAACTAAATGCACAGATGTTTAGTTAACTGTACGGTCTTCGATATCTTCCTTTATAGGATTACTGATATCTGCTTATTACTGATTGGGGGAGTCGTGGCTCTAATGCATAGAGCGTCGGACTTGTAACTCGAGGTTGTGGGTTCGAATCCCGGCTCCGGCAGGAATTGTGTTCACTACTTGTGTTCACTACTGCGTGTGTGTGTGTGTGTGTGTGTGTGTTCACTACTGCATGTGAGTGTGTTTGTGTGTATTCACTACTGTGTGTGTGCACTTAGATGGGTTAAATGCAGAGAACACATTTCTCTGCTGGTTATACTCTGTATGTGACAAATAAAGCTCATCTGAGCTTATTAATTATGTTTATGGTAGCACATCTGTTTGTAAGTCTTTAATTTGTATATGTGCACTTTTCGATGACTCACAGAATCAAACTTTGGTATGCTTTCCTTTATATAGCACTCTGTTATCATGGCAACGAGTGCCATCACAATCAACCAGAATATGAGTCAGAAGCACTGTAATGTATACGTGTGAATCAGCCGCGATTTCTTTAAGACTGCAAGGGAAGCTCAGCTTCCCCTATAATTGTCAAAAAATGAATGGTCAAATATATGTACTATGTTAACATTTTATTGACTAAAAATGCGTTAAACACGTTCATCTCGAACGAAAACAATTTCGTTCAGAATCAGCTACTTAGGTCGGCTGACTCGATTTCCTTCTCATTCATTCCCGTAGCGTACAGTGCATTACTCTGTTGAAGCCCAGCGTCCATTGACTTCAATGGGGCTGCTTTAAACAGTTTTTTTCAGTGCTTAGAAACAAGACGGTCATTGGATAATGCTGCGATTATGTCCCGCCCACGGACGCTCAGCGTCTCTGGGATGAATGGAGGAGTGGGCTGGCCCGGACTCCGAGCGTCTGCGTGATGATTGGGAGGGTCTGTCATCTCTTTTTAATCCACTTTTATGTCCTAAAACGCTCGTTTTTTGGGGTCGACAGCTTATAAAAACGTATTTATTGTTTTTTTTTAGCTTGTTTGCTATACACATTGTCACATATCAGCTTTTAGACATTTTTTTTTTTTTTTTGTTATAAATAAAGACAAGGAGGTGGCAGCTTCTCGCAATGCAAAGAGACGGTTGGGCGTGGGCGTGGTCTTCAGATTTATGACGTATCACTCTGTGTCTCCATTTCCAACTCAGTCCCATCGCGGATTTTGCATGTGTAGTCGAAAGACAAACTGCTGCAACCTTCATCGTATATTTCACACAATTTCACACCACATTCATTGTTTCAGTTTAACATAATTCCCACATTTCCTCCTGTTGAGTTATATATATATATATATATTAGATCGTTTGTTCATTAATTCATATAGTCTGAACTAGCCAGCTAGCAAACTGCACAGCAGGTGTAGAAAGGAGCTTCTCCTGTTTAAAGCGGCTCAAGTCCTACACCCACTAATGGGCCAAGGCCGTTTAAGCAGCCTAGCTCTGCTGGCCATTGAGAGGACACTGGTCAAGTCACTGGAAAAGACGCCTAGTTGGTACGACAGGGTTACAGAGCATTTTCTTGAAAAGGAACGTAGGGCAGAATTTACATATAAATAAATGGACAATTTTTATGATTTAGGCCGAAAATTAGCTTCCCCTCTTTAAAAGATCAGCAGCCGCCACTGGTGTGAATGTATAATTTTCAACACAGTTCAATAGCGATGCTGATTCCTTACTAAGTAGATCAGGAGTGTAGCCAGAAAGGAGACTCTGGATGTGCATCAGAAAAACTGGGTGTGCCACATTTATTGTCAGATTAATGCGCAACAAAAAACAAAAACAAGCATGCTTATTGGGTATTAATATGTTAGTTTAACCATTTCATTTTTTGTAGGCTACATGTGTCTGTTAACCTATTCTCCATTTTGGATGTCTTTGAAAATCACTATTTTATATCTGCAACAAAGTGAGTGTGTGTGTGTGTGTGTGTGTGTGTGTGTTAGCATGCGTGCTGTATATTTAGTATTATTAAACCTTTCATTTCGTATGTCTGTGTGTCTGTGTTTGTATGCTTACTGTTTATTAAGCATTTTAAACCTTTCATTTCTGCGTGTTTGTGTGTGTGTGTGTATGTGACAGAGAGAGAGACAGTTTTAATGAATTCTCCATTGTGAATGTGTTCAATTGTCAGCCCTGCATTTCACATTGGCCTACCAGGGTCTCCAACCCTGCTCCTGGAGAGCTACGTCCTACAGATTTCAGCTCCAACCCCAATCAAACACACCTGAACCAGCTAATCACAGTCTTCAAGGCTACTTGTTAATTTCAGACAGGTGTGTTGGAGCAGGGTTGTAACTGAAATCTGCAGGATGGTAGCTCTCCAGGAGCAGGGTTGAGATCCATGATATAAACTCTTAAAAAGAGAAGACTTGCAAAGAGTATTGTCACCTGTCATTTATTTCAAATATCTATATCTGCAACAAAATATGTGTATGTCTGTATATGAGTGTGTCTGTGTGTGTATCTGTGTAAGCAAGCTTAATGATTATTAATATGATAGTTTAACCATTTCATTTCTATTTGTGTGTGTGTGTGTGTGTGTGTGTGTGTGTGTGTGTGCTGCGCGTGCGCGTGTGTGTGTGTGTGTGTGGTCCATTTTCGATGAGTTTCACTGTCAGCTATGCATCCAGCTGTTGGCCTAGACCCTAAAAGCATACCACCTTAGGCCTTAAAATTCTTGAACCCTGGTTATCGCTGCTTGCAGCTATATTATTTTGTTGTTTTTCCATTTTCCGAAGCTTTCGCTCAAGAGGGTCACCGACAATCACATACAGTATAACCTACAACAGCTGTTTAACTGCGCTCTAGTCAACGCGCTCACTGTAGCCTAATCATTAACTACACACATCATAAACCCCTTTTAGGCAAGTACAATTTATGTCACATATTTTAATAAGACTAAACTCCTATTTAACCTGATGATCACAGGTTTAATAAAAATACATTTTAAGTTTCTAATTATAACACCGCATTTCCACGGTTATTCAAACAACGAACACATTATACAGTGAGCAAAGCACATTTACTTTATCAAAGAATAATCATTGACTTCAGTGACTAGGCTATGTAAAAATATATTATGTAAAAACAGCTGTAGCTGCTCTACTAAATAAAAACAAAATGCTTTTAAATAATCCCTCCTTTTATTAAATCATTATCATTTTGCACATCCTGCAATGGCGACTTAAACTGTACATGGGCCTACATATAATGTTCCTTTGAAATTACTTTTGGTGGAATAAACAATCTTGAATAGATGTCTTGCAAGACACATTAGAGAAAGCAGTAAAATATTTTTTATACATTACATTCAGGATCGCCAACATCATAGCACAGTACATTTAATGGTGCCTGTTAGCTGCTCAAAGGGCGAGACGGCGTGGTCTGGCCTTGAATGCCTCAATTATGTTATTATTATTTATTTATTTTTGAAAATAATTTAAAATTGTAATTACATTTTAAATTAACAAATATTATAAGCACTGCTTGATCTGTAAATTGTGAGGTCCCGGAACAAAGCGGGGTAATGAATCCGTCCGGCAAGTTTTTTTAATATTATTATTGAACTTTCAAAAATACAAAATTCAACAGCCATTTCATATATATATATATGCTTTTATTTATGTAGGCTACACAGAGAAACAATAGAGAAACAAGATGCGCTTTCTGCCGTCTCATGCAGTCTCCGTGAAATGGAGCGTCACAGCAATGAACCGGCTACTTTATTAAACGAACGAAGGAACGAACCAAAACATTTAAATCTTTAATTACGTAGTCGGAATGAAAAGGTGCATTTCTTTATTAAAGTCAGCGTCGCATTCTGCAACTTTACATTTTCAGCCGACACTGACTGAGAAGAAATCACTAGTTTATTAACGAATAATTCAAATGTTTTATTTTGCCTTTCCCCCAACATTCATAATCATTAGCCTACTTTTGCCGTTGCACGCTTTAGACGTGCGCTTGGGCGCGGAATAGGCTATAAGCCTATATATTAAAGGATAGTTAGTAGCCTAAGTTATTATATTAATCAATTTATGTGTGACTAGTGAAATCTTTAGTCGGGGACAGGCCTTCTTGGCACAAGGAACCGATCAATTTTTTTAATAAAATGCTGTCAATTCGAAAAGTGCGCCTGCTAATCACGCGTCACGTTATATGTCAATGCAGAGTTATGAATGTGTAATAATAAGTAAAATGTTTTTAATTTATTTCATTTCTTATGGGTGCAATGACAGTGCTTTGGTCTTTCTTGGGGGTGCTGAAGCATCTGATAGCCCCTCCTTTGCGCTGCCCATGTTTATTACGATTAAAAAAATAATTATTCTGCATCTGTTTTTAGGTGTGCCAGCTGCCACTGTGGGTGGCACCGGCACACCCTGGCACACCCGTGGCTACGCCCCTGGAGTAGATGCTACTGAGATGCATTTGGATGTTTATTCAAAGACAAATCTTTCTGCTTTGCTTTGTGTCCAAGCAAAACGTTGATTTAAAACACCTTTTTCTCTTCCTGTAGAACAGCCCCTCATAAGAACATATCTTTCATATTTATTTAGGCAGAGATGGAGGATGAAAACAGTGGACGAGAGCCAAGCAGAGGCTGTAGAAAGCGCTTTATGACACAGTCTGGATGCATTACAGAGCATGTCTCGTCTCTCAACGGGTCATGCTTTCAGCATATTTCAATATCAAATGTGATATGAATTTGCTTAAACATCTAGCATTCAGTATGAGACACTTGAAATGTGCCGTTATTGTCACGAATCCTGTCCATGCACTCCCTGTTACTCCCCACCAGCGGTCACTCGCTCACCACATGGACTCCTGCACCACACTAACAGTTGCACATCACCTAAGACTACATTTCCCATAACCCATTGCACTGACATCACACAGCTGATTGCACTGATCACACTCTATATAAGCCTTGGACTTCCTCTCTGTCATCGCCGAGTATTGTATAGCTTATAGCCTAGCGATAGTTACTCTACAGAGCCCACTCAGTCGTTATAGCCTAGCCTAGCCTAGCCTAGCCTAGCCTAGCCTTGCCTGTGTTCTAATATTTTGATACCTGCTCGTGTACTTGGACTATCTCTCTGCCTTGCCCTGTTGGATATTGTTCGCAGATCGCAGACCTACGCTTGCCCTAGGATTACTCTTTGTCTTGCCATTTATATACCTGTTTGCCAATGTGTGACCCATAATAAAGCCCTGCAAATGGATCCGCACGCCTCTCGTCTTGTCCCCGTAACAGTTATTTGTTAGTTACAGGTTGATCAATATTAATAGTGTCACGGTCCTGCTGGCCACCGGATGTCTCTGTGTGTTGAGCTCATGGCTTGTTGTTTGTTGTTGTGCTCTCATGTCTATTGTCGGTCTTATTAACTAATCAGTGGCTCCACCTGTGTCTCCCTCGTTTGTCTCTCTGTTTATCCTCCTGGTGTCTGCAGTCCTGTGCCGATCCGTTGTTTTACGTCGTGTTTCATGTTAACTGTTCTGTTCACTGCCTGTCTGTTTTTCTCCTTCAGGGAGGTTTTAGTTTTGTTTTATTTTATTATTAAAAAGACGACATGCATTTGGGTCCTCGCCTCATTTCTCTCTTCACAAATAGCTTCTAATATGAAATGCATAGAAACATCTTAAAACCTGTTATCTGTCGCTGTGCCACCGGTGCAAGAGTGCACCTGAGGAATATACATCATGACAGGAGTTATGACCTTAGTCACAAAAACTCGTCTTTGTTGCCACATTTATTATTAAATAAAATATATTTATTATTAAATTATATATCACTTGACAATTTAAAATCTCAAAATGCATCCTTTGAAACCCATTTTAAAATCAGACATTGCATTACCATGAAAACGAAACATTAAAATCATATCACAAAATGTTTTCGTTCATGAATTATAAAAAAAAATAAGTTTTGACTTTCATATTTATGTTCAAAAGTGTTATTGACAGTAAACAGGTTAATTATTTGTTCTTCTTCAACATAATCTCATTATTATTATTATTATTACTAATATTTTTAAATAATAATAATAACAATTATTAAATAATAACAATGTCATACAAACTATGAAATAACACAAATGGATGTGTGAGTGTTATGTATTTACCAATAAATAAATTAAAACATAAATAATACAATAATAATAATATATCTATTTGTATGCAAATTCTAGTTAATAAAAACGATTAAATAGGAGTGCAATAATTATGTATTTACAAACAAACAACAATCAACAACAATAATAATAATAATAATAATAATAGCTTTGTTTATTGTTTTAATGTGTTTGCAAAGTCAGTTTCCAGCATTTAAGCACAAGTCCTTATATATATTAAAAATATATATTTATATTTAATATTTAATATATATATATATATACATATATATATATATATATATATATATATATATATATATATATATATATATATATATATATATATAAGACTGAAAATATTTTAAGAAACTTATTAATAAGAAACTTAAATGTGTGCAAACTTGTTCCTGGTACTGTATGTGCATTCAACAAACATCTCTGCTATGAACTTTCATATTTATTGCTATATTTACTTTCATATTTCCGTTAGTGTTTTGCTGTAAACCACTGAAGCTGCCAGTAAGAGATCAATAGAGGATACACTATTTGATGCTTATTAATTATTAAGTAAAGTTTATGTTTCTTCAGCATCATGTAAACACCCATAACACCTATAAATAATTTTTGTATCAGATGCAATTATCTAAACACTCTTAACAGACGATACATTTAATATTGCGTTTAAATTAAAAAAGCGTATTAAATATGATTCAGTGCGGTGAAAGAGAAGTTGAGGAAATCTCTGCGCCTTTCTACAGCAGCCGCTTGATTTATAACGTCCCGCTTTAGCAGATGAAGAGAAATCACGTACACACGTGAGTCAGCAGTTAAAGCAAGCAGAGGACACAAACACGAGCGTATCGATGCTGGACTGAGTAATGCATGACTGATAGAGCACCTGAGCTCTGTCCTGTGATAGACTCGGGACCCGAGCAGCACCTGCTTTCATCTCCGACAGCGCACTGACTCAGAGTTCACAATAACCCGGCTGGGAGCCCTTATAGAGCCTTATAGTGCTTTACTGAAGACTTTCTGTTATAGCTGAAGGAGGGCTTTGCACAACGAATCAATGGGTGTTTCTAGATTACTTGGGGTGGTTGCTAGGGTGTTGCTATGCGGTTGCTAGATTACTTGGGGTGGTTGCTAAAGAGTTGCTATGTGGTTGCAAGGGTGCTTGTGGTGTTGCTAGAGTGTTGCTATGTGGTTGCCTGGGTGCTTGTGGTGTTGCTAGGGTGTTGCTATGCGGTTGCTAGATTAAATGGGTGGTTGCTAAAGAGTTGCTATGTGGTTGCTAGGGTGCTTGTGGTGTTGCTAGGGTGTTGCTATGCGTTTGCTAGATTACTTGGGGTGGTTGCTAGGGTGTTGCTATGTGGTTGCTAAGGTGCTTGTGGTGTTGCTAGGGTGTTGCTATGCTGTTGCTCGATTACTTTGGGTGGTTGCTAGGGTGTTGCTATGCGGTTGCTAGGGTGCTTGTGGTGTTGCTAGGGTGTTCATATGCGGTTGCTAGATTACTTGGGGTGGTTGCTAAAGAGTTGCTATGTGGTTGCTAGGGTGCTTGTGGTGTTGCTATGCAGTTGCTAAGGTGCCCGGGTGGTTGCTAAGGTGTTATGCAGTTGCTAGGGTACTTGGGGTGGTTGCTAAGGTGTTGCTATGCGGTTGCTAGGGTACTTGGGGTGGTTGCTAGGGGGTTGCTATGCAGTTGCAATGGTACCCAGGGTGGTTGCTAAGGTATTGCTATGCGGTTGCTAGGGTATATGGGGTGGTTGCCAGGGTGTTGCTATGCGGTTGCTAAGGTACATTTTTTTAAGTACATAAGGTACTTTCGCAAGCCAAGTTAATAATAAAGTTTAAATTCTAATTCAAATTACTACTACTACTACTAATAATAATAATAATAAGTTGCAATTTTAAAATGCAGTCTATATATTTACTGAAATGATTCCATAACAACAATTTTATAAAATATTTATATTAATTAAATAATGTATAATTTATAAATAATTATACAATTTAAATAATATTAATAATTAATAAATCCAACTAAAATGTAAATACATTGAATTACTTAAAATCTGTTCATTATTGCAACAATTACCCATTTAAATGAATGTATTACTTTTGAAGGTTTTTAAGCAATTTTGGCTGAATGTTGTATATTCAATATTGTGTTTTCTATGGGAAATATTAATCAGATTACCATATTACTAGTAGTATAGGTCTTATACTGTACTAAAACACCACATGGACACTTATGAGACAAATAAAGCATTACATAGCATAAACTCTACAAACAAAAACACTTGGGCCATAACATATCAATACATAATCATTTTAATAGAGGAATAAACTCATTCTGCTATCACAAGACAGTGTAACAGTGTAAACGAAACTCTATTAATTATGTTAATTATTCAGGACCAAGTGCATGCTGGGAAGAGGCAAAATGGGACTGAAGCCATTTATTGCATGTGTTGGCTTATGTGAACCACAAAAACGGCTTTTAGCTTGTGCTGCACTACACAAAAACATCATTATATACGCTTAACTTATTGTATACCGTCATTAGCAGACATTCTCAACAATTAAATGGTTTTCACAGATTGCTGTAAGTTTATTGCATGTGTGGTTTCAAGGTTCAGTAGCTCGTGATCTTCAGCTCAGACGGTCTCAGACTGAACAGATTGAGAGAAAGGCCGTTCTTCAGTCTGATATCGGCTCCTGCGCTTCACCAGATCAAACAATCAGCTCACCTATAATGGTTCAATCTCTTACTGTGAAGGCCAAGATTCAGCCGTCAGCCTGCAGGAGCTCTTTACACCCGGAGAAATCCCCATTCATCTCAATCGGCAGCTGCTCGGCAGGAGCAGGACCCCTGCAAACACAGAGCTTGAACCGAAAGAACACACGCAGTACAAAGATCTCTATGATAACACAGAGAAATCCATTTCACGAGTTAGTCAAATAAAATAGAAAAATTAAAATTAAAATTAAAAATTAAATTAAATTAAATTTAAATTACATTTAAAAAAATTAAAATAATATAAAAAGATATATAAATAACTTTAAATAAAATCAAATTAAAAAATTAAAAAACCTAAATAAAGATAAAATCAAATTAAAAAACATAAATAAAAATAAAATAAAATAAATAAAATAAATAAAATAAATAAAATAAATAAAATAAATTAAATAAATTAAATAAAATAAATAAAATAAATAAAATAAAATAAAATAAATAAAATAAATAAAATAAATAAAATAAATAAAATAAATAAAATAAATAAATAAAATAAATAAAATAAATAAAATAAATAAAATAAAATAAAATAAAATAAAATAAAATAAAATAAAATAAATAAAATAAAAAATAAAAATAAAATAATTTTAAGAAAAAAGAAATTAAATTAAATTAAAAAAAAATAAAAATAATAATAATAATAAAAAATTAAATTAAAAAATTAAAAAACATAAGATAAAATAAAATAATACAAATACAAACAATACACAAATTAAGCTCAGATGAGCTTTGTTTGTCACATACACAATTATACAGAGTATAATGAGGAGTGAAATGTGTTCTCTGCATTTAACTCATCCAAGTGCACACACACCTGGAGCAGTAACTTTAATTAAATACATTTTTGGTTGCAGAGAACATGCACGATAACAAATATTAGGCTAAAACGAAAGAGACCACATTAAACTTTCTTATTCACTGTTTGATTACATATGAAGAGTTCATTATCAAAAACAGATAACTCAGTTTTTACCAATTCTCAAAAATCATATTTATTCACTGTGCATCTCAACGAATTTTACATTGTAATAATATTTTACAATTTTACAATGATCAAATAAACACAGCCAGAGCAGAAGAGACTTCGTTCAAAAATCTTACCAAACCCCAACTTTTTGTACTTTTTGCATAATAATCAATCCTGCACTAGAGAGTCAATTATATCATGCAGACAACAGTGACTATCACACCAGGACACAACCATCACACCATTGTAGTCACATGAACACTTATTATCCACAATCTATGTCTAGTTGTGTGAGTCTCTCAGATCAACATAGTAATGCGTGTCAAACACAATCGCTCCGCTTCAGAAAGAACAAGATGTTGCTTTACAATTGTCAGTAAATTATCAGAGCAGCGAGAGACTTGCCATCATCCACCTGACATCTGAGCACAGGTAGCACACTAATGAGGGATCATTACAGCTGCGAGAAGCCATGCACCGATCCTTCTGAGCCCGTCGGGTGTTTCATGCCAGAATAACAATAATGTGGCCGCCACCACATCAGGTATGGCGAGTCAATTAAGCAGGATATTTCTCCTGGACAACAAAGAGTTTGTCGAGCTGAAAATGTTAGGTGTCTTTCTGGATCTGTAGCGGTCGGTCATTTGCATCAGGTCTTTCTCAGATACATTGATTTTGTGGTTAAGACGGATGAGTGAAAGGCTATGAGGTTTTGGAGCAGAGTGCACTCGTTTGGCCCTAACGTGACTCATTAGGTCAGCAAACATCATCTAATTAGTATTTGAAAAGCTTTTAGGTTTTAGCACATTGTAATTGGTTTGAATAGACAATATATGAACAGCTTCTAAAACATACAGTTTGTTGGGTTGAAGTATAAATAATAGAAGTCAATGAGAAATACTCATTTAGATATTTAAGCAACCCAACAAAAAACTGGTTTATATGTTTTTGAAAGAAGAGCAGACTCTTTTACAAAGACATGCAGGTGTTTATGAATCTGAATCTTTTTAGATTTGAACAAGAATTTAATTCATATATTTATATAAAATCACTTTATTAAATATGTTGATAGGATTGCCATCATAATTGTAAAAAAATGACATGTTTAGCTAAGTTGCCTGTTCAAATGACTGAAAACTTTGGGGTCAGTAAAATATTTTTTTGAGAGAAATTAATATTTGTATTCATCAAGAATGCATGACAGTTAAGATATTTATGTTAAAGTTTTTTATTGTTTTATATTGTTCTCTTTATCCTTTCATTCATCTGTGAATCCTGAAAAATAAAATTAATTGTGGTTTCCAGAAAAATATATTGATAATAATCAGAATATAATAAATCAGATAATAATCAGATTAATAATAATTTATTGAGCAGCATATCAGTATATTGTTATGATTTCTGAAGATCATGTGACACTGAAGACTGAAGAAATTATGCTGAAAATACAGAAATAAATTACACTTTAACACATATTCACATAGAAAACATATTTTAAATTGGAATAATATTTCACAAATTTTACTGTATTTGAATCTAATAAATACTGCCGTGGCGAGCAGAAGAGACTTCTTTCAGAAACATTAATAAATATATATATATAAATATCTAAATTGGGATTTTCTATTGACCTCTATTTTTATACTACTACTTTTTAAGCATAACCAAAAAAAATCAGCATTTTTAGAATGAAAAACTAAAACAGTATATTTCTAATATACCTAAATATGGGATGCATCTTTTTTGATATCTTTAGTAAACACGATTTAACACCAAAATAAGCAGCATTTTGAAAAGGGATAATAAATACTAAAGCTGCTTCTATCATTTAATCTTTTTACTTTATGTTTTTAAGCTTTGCATGAGTGATAAATAAGTCATCCATAATCTGTTGCAAATTGAATTAGTTTCAATGATTTATTTGATTACAAACACATTTCCATTTTCTCTAAAATGTGCAAAAAGGACTTTTGAATGATGTTGGCTTTGGAAAATACACAAATCTTCTCCTAGTGCGAGCCAATTTGTCTGTAATATTAAATGTATTTGTCACAGGATCCTATTAACATGAATAATTTGTTAAGTACGTGTCCTCTGTAATAAATAATGTTAAATAACTGAAATCTCCATGCAGAAAAACATCTGATTCAATGGGGAGAATTGCACAGCTCGTTTGCTGCTTTTAGTTAATTGCCAGAGCCTCTAACAATTCCTTTCAAAGCAGGAGGTAGAGTAGATCGATACATTTGACCTTTTAGACAGTATTTTCAGTCACTGACAGATCCAAGTGCAGCACAGCTAATACATCCTCGCTGTCTCACTGTCAGCTGCCGCTCGTTATCTTCACTGATAATGACTTATAAACTTCTCTAACTTCTCAGTCATTTCCAGCACGAGTCTCAGCACGGATCCTGGATGCTCAACATGAGCACTGAGAGCTCAAACTCGTCTTCGTCAACTAGGAATACAGCAGAACGAGTAGATGTTGATGTAAACGCTGTTCCGGGATTCAGAAACACACACATCTCTGTCTGAATGCAAATGATGCATGTGTGCCACCCGGAAACAAGTCTTATTCAATGTGGCTGGTACTAAAATAATAAAACTCACCTTTAAAGTTGTTCAAATTAAGTTCTTAGCAATGCATATTACTAATCAAAAATTAAGTTTTGATATATTTAGGGGAGAAAATGTACAAAATATCTTCATGGAACATGATCTTAATATCCTAATGATTTTGGGCATAATAGAAAACGCAATAATTTTGACGCATACAATGTATTGTTGGCTATTGCTGTAAATATACACCAGAGACTTAAGACTGCGTTTGTGCTCCAGGGTCGGATATATACAGGTCCAAAGGTGTAAGATCTCATGGACAATGTCATTCATTTATTCAAACCTTGAAATGCGCCCTCCTGCGTCCTCCAGAGCTGCTCCGCCCCAGGCCGAATCGACACATAGGCCGGTGCGTCGAGCCTCTCGCAGGAGAGCGGCGCCCCCCACGTCCCATCCAGGCCCCAAGTCTTCCAGGAAGTCGACGAAGCGGCCCTGACGCGGGCAACCCGGAGATGTTGGAGTTTGCTCTTTCTCAGGAGACGGCGAGAACAGCGCCGCTCCTTCCCCCGGTGGAGGGCCGAAAGGAGAATCTTCTGTTTCGTTTTGTTTCTGTTCCGGCCAGCGGTACCCACCTTCTCAAAGAAAGAGCAATTTCCTTTTCCTCCGGGTTCTCAGGTCCATGGGACGACAGTGTGCGACGCCCTGCCTCCTCACTCTCGCCCACGACCCATTTTGCCAGTAGCCAAGAGAGTACGGTTCGGGGACGACATTCCTCCCCACGCACCTCTGGCCAGTCCCGTTCGGGACCCAGGGAGTTCGGTGAGGATGCCTCAGAACGCACCGCCTTCTGTGCCATCCACCCCTACTCCCTTTCGCTGCACCACCACAGGTATGTCGATTGTGCCGTTGGAGCCACTTGCACAGCGTCTGGAGGCATGGCTCACGCTGCCCAGCCTGTCTCGCTGGCTCACGCGCTGGTCGACTCGGCCACTCGATTCAGTTCGCCAGGCGACCTCCCAAGTTCAACGGCGTTCTCGAGGCGTCGGTGGCAGTCCGAACGCCCCTGTCTTGCGCGAGGAGATTGCTGTCCTCCTGGCAAAGGATGCAATCGAGTCGGTCCCTCCAGCCGAGATGAGGCAGGGTTTTACAGCCCTTACTTCATCGCACCCAAGATAGGTGGTGGCCTTCGCCAATCCTGAATCTGCGAGTCTTGAACCGGGCTTTGCACAAGCTCCCGTTCAAGATGCTGGACGCACAGGCGCATGATCAAATGCATTCAGCCCCAGGATTGGTTTGCAGCGATCGACCTGAAGGACGCTTACTTTCACGTTTCGATCCTTCCGCGACACAGACCGTTTCTTTACGGTTTTGCGTTCAAGGTCGGGCATGGCAGTACAGGGTCCTCCTTCGGCTCTCCCTGTCTCCCCGTGTGTTCACGAAGGTTGTAGAGGGCGCCCTTACCCCATTACGGGAAGTGGGCGTCAGGATCCTCAACTACCTCGACGATTGGCTTATTCTAGCCCAATCCAGAGAGCAGTTGGGCGATCACAGGGACTTGGTGCTCCGGCACCTCAGCCAGTTGGGGCTTCGGGTCAACTGGGAAAAGAGCAAGCTCTCCCCTGTGCAGAGAATCTCTTTTCTCGGTGTGGAGTTAGATTTGGTGAGTATGACGGCACACCTCACGGAGGAACGTGCCCAAGCAGTGCTGAACTGCCTGAGTTCCTTCAGAGGCAGGAATGTGGTACCACTGAAACAGTTTCAGAGGCTCCTGGGGCATATGGCATCCGCAGCTGCAGTCACGCCGCTCGGATTGCTTCATATGAGACCACTTCAGCACTGGCTACACTCCCGGGTCCCGAGGTGGGCATGGCGCCACGGTACACTGCGAGTAGGTATCTCCCAGCAGTGTCGCCGCTCCCTCAGCCCCTGGACAGACCTTGCCTTTCTACGGGCCGGGGTGCCCCTAGAACAAGTGTCCCGGCATACTGTTGTCACAACAGATGCCTCCAGCACGGGCTGGGGCGCTACATGCAACGGGCAGGCAGCCTCGGGGCTCTGGACAGGGCCCCGACTGCTTTGGCACATCAACTGCCTGGAGCTGTGAGGGATGAATCAACTGCCTGGAGGGATGAATCCTGGAGGGATGAGTATGTCTATCCCTTTATGACTACAGCGTACCCATCTTCTGATGTGCTTCCAGCAGGATAATGCACCATGTCACAAAGCTCAAATCATCTCAGACTGGTTTCTTGAACATGACAATGAGTTAACTTTACTCAAATGGCCTCCACAGTCACCAGATCTAAATGCAATAGAGCACCTTTGGGATGTGGTGGAACGGGAGATTCTCATCATGGATGTGCAGCCGACAAATCTGCAGCAACTGTGTGATGCTATCATGTCAATATGGACCAAAATCTCTGAGGAATGTTTCCAACACCTTGTTGAATCTATGCCACAAAGAATGAAGGCAGTTCTGAAGACAAAAGGGGTCCGACCCAGTACTAGCAAGGTGTAGCTAATAAAGTGGCCAGTGAGTGTATATATATATATATATATATATATATTAAAATAAATCTGATGTGGGACAGGACAAAACCATTACCAAAAAAAAAAAATCATATTTTTAATGGAGCGATACTAGAATTTACTGTCTAATTGGGATAATAATTTGTCTAGCATATATAATAGTTCTTACAACACAAATCCCTGGGTTTTGTGACTGATGTGATGCGTTAAAAACAAGTATTCATGGAAAGAGCCAAATACAATTGAGAAAAGAGAAGAGCCTGTAATTGGGTCCTCAAAAGCATCCGGGTCATTCTGGTCATTACAAGGCCTGGAGAGAATGAATCAAACACAGTTAAGACAGGGACATTTGAGAAGTTATAAATTACACATCAATTTGAGATGGGAAAATGCAGATCGCACAGAAGAAAAGGAATGGGAAGGAGATGTGCAATAAAATCATTAGTGTATTAATTATAGAAGGGAATGGAACACGTGTAGATTTGCTAATGAAGTGCCCCGTTACCCTTTCAGCATCCCTGAGTTAAAACCCTCACCTACAAATCTCATTTCAGCTCGCAGTCGAAGAACTATCTATTTATCGTGCAGGCATTGCTAACCGGATCATTAGAAGTTCGATCTTAGCATGGAATTTGAATTACAGTCTCTATGTTCTGAATGCTAAAAATATATGACAGGAGAAAAACAGCATACGAGCGTGAGAAAGAACATTTAAATCAATCTTCACTTTTGACTTATTCAATGTCTTTTACTTGCCTTCAACTGTGGATTACATTTGATAAGGAGCAATTTTGACTTTCAATGTCTGCTCCATCAGGACACCCAAGTCCGATCAATAGCAATTCGATTCACAAAACTCGATAGGACCAGAGCACGTTACGCAATAGTCAAGAGCCATTTCCTATTTCTTTTTTAATTTATTTTTAGGTACAATACAAATCCACTGCTGGAGAGAAGTGTTAGAAGAAATCAGACTCAGTTTTAAGAGATTCAATGCAATACAAGAATGTATCATATTCTAAATTCATTGCGACTATAAAATAAGATGACAAACAGGGTAAAATGAAAGAATAGTTCACCCCTAAATGAACATGTGTTCACCTTCAGATCATCCGAGATCAGGATGAGTTTGTTTCTTCATCAGGTTTGTAGAAATGTCTCAGCAATGGATGCTCTGCAGTGAATGGGTGCCGTCAGAATGAGAGTCTGATAAAAACATCACAATAATCCACAGTCCATCAGTTATCATCTGGAGAAGACAAAAGCTGAAACAAATCCATCAAGAAATATGAGTCTATAATCCATAATAACTCTTCCTCCAGTGAAAAAGTGCATCTGCTGTTGTCTCTCTCTCTCATCAAAATCCAGTCACGTATTTGGAGCTGTTTTGTCTTGAAAAACCTTTTCACTGGAGCAAGAGTTATTATAGATTACATATTTTAGTTAAAAACGTCTTAATAATGGATTTCGTTTTTACAAACAAGCGCAATAGAAGAATATTCTGAGAGAATATAACTTTTCACTTCAAAATAACAAGTCATTGTGTGCCATACAGATCTAAATCGGTGTACCAGCAAGCCGTGTAGATTTAGATGTCACCATAATGAGAAGCGTCCCTAAAATTAGTATGCGACTGTGAGTCTGCAGTATCTCCTTGCACGATATGCTTAGATTAAACATAATGATGTGCCATTGCAACAGCAAACAATTCAGTAATCGTCAACCTCGCAGCGGGGAAATTGCGAAGGTCATAATAGATTGTGACAGTTCATTACTTATTATTACTACCGGGATTAATACACCGAGTGCCGGCCGGCCCGCTGTGCCCCCGAGCCTCCACACAATCCACTATTTGCTTGATATATTTGTTGGAAAATAGGTCAGAAAAAAGATGAGGCCCACACTTTCCCAGAGAGGAGCATTACGTGAGGCATATTTCTGTTCATCTTTATATGGAGGCTCAGCCCTGAGACAGACGCGTAAGTTGCTGTGTCCACACCGGCTGAATCTATGCCTTTTGCTTTTTAATTGAGATTCAGCACTGCAGAAAATTGACGGTGGGTCTCTGACACCGTGGGACTGATGACTTGCTGTTCGTCTCTTGAGGAGGATAAATTATTCATACTGAGAGAAGAGGACAAACAAACAGAATGTGAAAAATAAAATAATAAAAATGAAGGGATTTTGCTTGAGCTTTGTTTCTTTCAGAGGAGTAATATTGATGTAGCTAGTGTGCACCAGAGTAGTGCACTATACTAGTATGCAGATCTGAAAATCATCAAATCTCTTGCTTCATTCCTGAATAAATCAACCATTTTGAATGAATCAGTTGAATATGTTAATTAATGACTCATAAAGACAATGACCTGTCGCTCAGAGGTTTCAAATGTAAAGTAGTTGTATATTATTTTATATTTAAAACTTACACAACAATGTGCCTCAGGATCTCGTCACGGTATCTCTGTGCATTCAAAATGCCATCAATAAAATGCACCTGTGTTTGTTGTCCATAACATACGCCTGCCCATACCATAACCCCACCGCCACCATGGGCCACTCGATCCACAACGTTGACATCAGCAAACCGTTCACCCACACGACGTCATACACACAGTCTGCCATCTGCCCTGTACAGTGAAAACCGGGATTCATCCGTGAAGAGAACACCTCTCCAAAGTGCCAGACGCCATCGAATGTGAGCATTTGCCCACTCAAGTCGGTTACGACAACGAACTGTAGTCAGGTCGAGACCCCGATGAGGACGACAAGCATGCAGATGAGCTTCCCTGAGTCGTTTTCTGACAGTTTGTGCAGTAATTATTTGGTTATGCAAACCGATTGTTGCAGCAGCTGTCCGGGTGGCTGGTCTCAGACGGTCTTGGAGGTGAAGATGCTGGAGGACCTGGGCTGGTGTGGTTATACGTGGTCTGCGGTTGTGAGGCCGGTTGATGTACTGCCAAATTCTCTGAAACGCCTTTGGAGACGGCTTATGGTAGAGAAATGAACATTCAATTCAGCTCTGGTGGACATTCCTGCAGTCAGCATGGCAATTGCACGCTCCCTCAAAATGTGCGACATCTGTGGCATTGTGCTGTGTGATAAAACTGCACATTGTAGAGTGGCCTTTTAATAATCATGCTGTCTAATGAGCATCTTGATATACCACACCTGTGAGGTGGATGGATTATCTCGTTCACTAACACAGATTTAGACAGATTTGTGAACAATATTTGAGAGAAATAGGCCTTTTGTGTACATAGAAAAAGTCTTTGATCTTTGAGTTCAGCTCATGAAAAATGGGGGCAAAACAAAAGTGTTGCGTTTATAATTTTGTTCAGTGTAGATTAATATTAGAATGACTGGATTTAATCCTCAAAAATGCCAAACAACGATAAATGTGACCACATATTTAAATGATCAACATGTTTATAACTACTTATTGGATTAATTAAACATTAACCCAATAGTTTGTACAAAATGGCGAATAAAAACAAGGAAATCAGTATTATTTACTTAAAAAGCCAATCATGTAAAATATTGTATGAAGAATTAAATATTATTTGTACATTAATGGATTTAGATTTTTTTTTTTTTTAATAATTGAATGAATTAAAGAGAAATAATAACCAGTAAAATAATTAAATAAATAATAGACAAGGTGAAAACTTCATGTTTGAAAACTTCAAACCCTCATGTTATATTCCCAAATCATCAGTACCCTAGATTTTAGTACCTATTGCCAAACATAATCAATATTATAATAGAAAAAAATATAACATTTTACCACAATACGTTTTGGCCACAATAATGGAAAATATTCAATACTTGTTTCTGGCCTCAACACCTTTAAAATTGCACATGTGCGTATTCTAAATTGAATGTCAAAGCAACATTGGACCCCACTGATTTACATTGTATGGACAGAGAACCACTTAACATGATACACAAGAGATTAGGATGCATGATCAAAGTCTATATGGACAGTAATGACCAAATGGATCCCCAGCAAGCACGAAATGGAGCTGGATTTGCTGCCATGGCATACATATCCAAATGGACAACCGAAACGTCAAGGCCTCAGCCTACATCTATAGTAAGTCTATGATTGTGTGTTGAGAGCCTGCAGCATCTCTGTCAAAGCTGCTTAGTCAGAATACATGATCACCATGGTAACTGTATGGTAATCGTGTTTACCTCTGTGGTACCGCAGCAGTACCTGTGAGGTCGCTCCGTTGTGATGCTATAATAACAGCGTCATTGCGCAGTTGTGGAGCTGGAACCTGCTAACAGCATATTTAAGAAGGTAGACAAACACTTGCATGCCAGATGCAAACACAGTACCTTAGTTTCCATACATTTGACAAGCCTAACATTTATCTCTTTTCCAGTCCACAAGGCATTTGCTTGATTCGTTTTGGGAGGTTATTTTATCCTGTATACAACTTCAAATCATTCATAATAATAATAATACAAACTCATTCAAACATATTACATATATATGAGATTATTCAAATATAGATGACATGAACTCAATAGCATCTGCACAAAAAGTAAACTAAATTTCATGTTAGTGTAAGTCACAATGCAAATACACTCATTTTAAATTACACTTAAAATTATTACATAATTTGTGAAATTCTGCATCAAACACATTTTAGCATTTAAATTAATATAAACAAATTTTGAATATTTGGTTCAATTTTTAACTTTAAAAAAGTGAACTAAAATGTTTGTCGACTAAATCTTGGTACCAGTAAAAATAAAATTCAAAGTAAAACTGACTAAAATAAATGCAACGTTGACTAAATTTAAGATATGTATATATTCAGCAAAAGACTTAATAAACATGAATACAGAAAAAAAGTAAATATTATATATACATATTTATATTTTTTATATTTATTTATTTGAAAATACATACATGCACATTCTAATCACTCTTAATATTGTCTAAAATACATTGCAACAAAATTAATTAACCTTTACCTCCAGTTTGTGAAAGGTTAGCGAAGGATGCTCCGAAGCAGGTTAGTTTTCATATCTTTTTATAAATATAACGGCAAAGTGATAAATGGCCACTTAGTATTCTGCTATCTGTTGACTATCATGAAATGCCCATGTCGTTCCACAATATGTTAATTTGCATTATAACCGCGATTAATCACGTACAATCAGCGCAGATATGAGGAGAACAGAGACTCAGTAATGAAGCACTTTCCTTAGGGCCCTTTGCTCAATGAAACGATGACACATGGCAACTGCAGCAAATCAGCCAAAGGATTCATTATGCTGCTAAGAGCTCGCTCAGGAGCCTTTGTGCTCTCTTAACCAGACGTGTCAAAATAATACACAGTCCCCTCCCAATCTTTCTCAATGACACTTAGAATATGAATTATGACTGCAGCAACAAAACACTTTGGGGAATATTACAAGAGACCACCGTAAATTACACAGCGTTGCTGGGGCAACATAAAAACAACTTGCAACAATAAAAAATAAATAAATGTAAAACCAACATACAACCTTAAAAAAAAATACTTAAATCAATGTATAATAAAAAAAGGACTTATATTCACAACCTTAAAAACTATTTAAAATCAATTTACAACCTTAAAAAAACTACTTAAAATCAATGTACAACCTGAAAAAATACATAAATCAATGTATAATAAAACAACGACTTATATTCACAACCTTAAAAACTATTTAAAATCAATTTACAACCTTAAAAAAAATACTTAAAATCAATTTATAACCTTGAAAACTACTTAAAATAAAATGTACAACCTTAAGAAAAATGTATAATCAATTTACAACCGCAAAAAACAACTAAAATCAATTTACAACCTTAAAAACTACTTAAAATCAATTTAAAACCTTAAAAAACAACTGAAAATAAACATACAACCTTAAAATCTATTTACAACCTTAAAAACAACTTAAAATCAATTTACAATCTTAAACAACAACTTAAAATCAATTTTCAACCCTGAGAAAAGAACTTAAAATCTATGTATAATGTTAAAAAAAACTATTAAAAGTCTACCTACAGCATAAAACAATGCAAAATTAATATCAACCTATGAACAAATTGATAAAAAACTATCTAAAATCAACCCATAGGCTACGACTTTAAAAACAAACAAACAAACAAACACACAAACAAACAAACAAAACACAACTTAAAATTACAGCCTTAAAAACTACTTCAAATCAATGTACAACCTTAAAAACTACTCAAAATCAATGTACAATCTTAAAAACAACTTCAAATATATTTAAAACCTTAAAAAAACTAAAATCAATTTACAACCTTAACAAAATCAAATTAAAATCAATTTACAACCTTAAAAAAATATATTAAAAGTCAACCTACATCCTAAAAAAAAAAAAAAAAAAACTAACAAAAAAAAACTACTAAAATCAACCTATGAACAAATTGATAAAACAACTATCTAAAATCAACCTAAGCTACAACCTAAAGCAACAAACAAACAAACAAAAAAACAACAACTTAAAATCCATCTAAAACCTATACATTGAATCTAAAATCAACCTACAAAATAATAGAAGATAAACAACATAAAGAAATGTTTAAAAATAAAACAAAATAAAACCAGAGTTTCTGTTTTATTTGCATGTCAGCGTTTCAAATGAGTGAAACTCTTTCTTGCATGTTTTGTAAAGCTGTCTGAATCTTGAAACTAAAAATATAAATTCTCTGTTGACTTATAATAATGTTGCCTGCTAGTTTCTGCCATCAATCAAATCCTTTCATAATGTGAGTAAGAGAAACATTCGTGTCAAGAGAGAATTCAGTAGAAAGAGCAGCTCTTACCTCATTTACTCCAAAGTTTTCTAGTTTGATGGATTGCTTCTCAGATATCTCTGGCTTTATCTTTCTTCTTCACAAAAACTTTAATTTCAAGCACTTGTCATTATGATTATGGCATGAACTGAACAAACAGTTTTTAAAACAATTACGAAGAATCTCAAACTAAATATGTTGTGAAAATGTGGTTGTTTTGATGTATTTGTTAATTAAAAGACCGTAACATTTAAATTTCTGTTTAATTGCCTGAGAAATTATAAAAACAATATTTTCCATTACCTACCCAAAGATCAAAACATAATTATGTTTTAATGGCCATGTTGTTATCTTCATTTCCTTGAATTTTAGTTCTGGTCTGAGAAAAACTAACGTGCAATGCATTATTGATTGATTGATTGATTGATTGATTTATCTATTTTTCTTGTTATGAAAACTTCATTTTCTTGTGATCTCAGCATAAGGTTACTTTTATTATCTTTTCTACACATCTAACCAATCACTGTATGTTAAACATTGGTGTAATTAACATATTTAAATGGTCTAAACTTTAAACACTGCTTTCAGGCGGATGCAGATAACGATTTTAAAAGCTTTTTAGAGCCTCTTGGATTCAACCCACTTTATTTTCCTCATCCATTTGAAATAAAATAATCAATAATTAATCTGTGAATTTTACCTGTTGTGTAGCGCAGCTTCTGATTGAAACAGAGTTATGATTTGATGAC
Organism: Gymnocypris eckloni scoliostomus; assembly: GCA_027564155.1. Taxonomy (NCBI): domain Eukaryota; kingdom Metazoa; phylum Chordata; class Actinopteri; order Cypriniformes; family Cyprinidae; genus Gymnocypris; species Gymnocypris eckloni. Next base: position 688,315 of record CM050436.1, read on the forward strand.
ATCAGCACTGCTTTCTTTATTCAGAAACAGAAGTAACGTAATGATATTTGTGTATTTGATTATTTCATTTGGTTAGTCTAGTTAGTGCTGTTCTCGGATTACATGTCGGGCAACTTCGGTTATGTTGAGATGATGACACATTTAAGTGGTTAAGTTAAGTCATGTTACATTAAGAACATGAGTATATTAAGTCGTGATAATAAGAACATAAATGTTATGTTGAGATCACAATAAATGATCGTTTCTTATGTTGAGATCACAAGAACGATAAAATAAAGAATCGTAATAATTCACGACCTGTTATGGCTTCCAAACTGGAAAGTGTTTATATATATATATATATATACTTATTTTCTCATAAATATGAATACATGCAGTGCATATGTTAAAAATTAACAGAGCACCCTGTGAATCCTTTAATTTGTGTAATATTTTTTTTAGGTAGATTTTTAATAGTTTTGTATGCTGTTGGTTTATTTTAAGTAGTTTTTTAGGTGTAAGTTGATTTTAAGTTGTTGTTTTTTTAAGGTTTTAAATTGAACTTTTTTTGAACCTCTCAATATTTTTCTTCCTGAGCTTTTTAATAATTATTTTTGATAAAAAATAGTACATGTCTATTTTCAACAGCTCAATCTTTTTCTTCTTTCCTTTCTTTCTGTTGTTGTCATAACCTATTGCCCTGTTTCTGCTTTATAGGGTTTTCTGTGAACCAGAATATCATCATAAAAGCTTATTTTTCTCTCTGTTTAGCTTCTTAAAGATGATAGCAAAATTGCAGGCTTGGGTATTGCTGTGGGCATTAAACTGAGTAAGAGATACGGAGATCTTTACGTTTATATAAAGAAGTAATTATGTTATGCCAGGGGAGTCACAGGGTCTTTATTTCAATGTCACTCTCTTTTTAGATGGTACATGTGATAAAACAAAACACTACTGGTAAAAATGTTGAGGTCAATGCTGTTAAACTGTATTTGATTTCTGTAATCAAACCTCATTACTCCAGTCTTCAGTGGATTCATGTTCACCGGTCACATGTAGACACAGTAGATCTGCTCACATTACGATGAACCGAGAGAGAGAAAGCATGATTCATAACACGGTCAATATATTACAGCTCTTCTCTTCTCACTGGATCTCCTCCTCCTGCAGCTCTCTCTTTTTCCTCTTGCTCTTCAGGATCCTCATTATTCATATATCACCACATATAGGCATAGCGATGTGTGGATAGTTTTGAGTGCTATTGAGAATATTGTATTTTCTTTGCATAATTAACTCTTCATATATATGAAAGCTTGATTCTGCCACAGAAAATCAATCAACAAATCAACAATCAATCAATCAATCAATAAATCAACAATCGACCAATCAACAATCAAAATCAACCAATCAATCAATCAATCAATCAATCAATCAAAGGTAACTATCTTTTTAGCTCACAATTAAGTACATTAAAAAAATGCATTTTATATGTCATCATTTGCACTTTGTCTTGCAGTTCTGAGGAAAATAGTCATATGAACACCGAATTGTGAAATATAAGCACAGAATTTCAAGATATTATCAGAATTTTACAAATATAAGCAAAGAATTGCAAGACACAAACTCAGGCTGAATTGTTTACATCTTGTAATTCTATTTTTTTCTGTCACAGAATGAATGAATGAATAATAAATTGTGACTTTTTATCTCACAATTTGGATTTTGTAGGTATATATATAAAGCATCTTGAGATGCATTGCCAAATGGATTTCAGACTGTGATTGAGTGCCCTATAACACACTTTTCTGTGGTTCATTGGCATTCAAAAGACTAGACTCTCTGCTTCCTTTGAAAAATCATTTGGATTATATTTCTCTCTTTGTAAGTTGGCAAAATTGCTCAGTTGGAGTGACACTGCTTGAATCCATGAGCTTATTAGCTCACGCTGGTGGCAGGAATCTCATTGTATTAAAGCATTACTTTAACTGCTCTTCCACTGGAGTCCTTGCTCTCGCAGAAGCACACGGATGTATCCACCGATGAGGTCCCTGTATTATTCTGCAGTGTGTATAATAAAAGTCTTGATATAATTGCATAATATCATCTGTACTTAGGTTAAGATTTACCGACTTTCTCATCTGAGCTGATTAGCAGTCTAGCGCCTGTCAAAATATCTAAATGACGTAGATCATGTCAAAAAAGGCAATAAATGCTGATACTGTTTACAGAAGCAGAGTGTGGATTCCAGGGGTTCGCTTCCAGCATCGTTAGCTAACTATGGCTGCAGATCCCATTGAACTCTAATGGTAATGACGAAACTTGAACACAATTGAGCTATTGTTAAGCCCCTCCCCTCGAACGCAGACTAGCCAATGGCAGCCGAGTATCAGTTACACGGGGAGGAACTCGGACATCTTTAGGTTTCAGCGGCATAGAGAAACATTGGAGGATCCGATGAGGATATCATTTATTACATTACATTTCCTGAATCCAAACAAAACAGAGCAAAATGTCCATAAGTATTCAACCCCAATACAAATGAAGACAAAAACATACATTTTCTGCTTGTCATACACTCATTAAGTTACACTTTTCATCTGCTCAAGCAGAACGTTAATGTTATCTTCAGCAAGGTATCTCTGGCTAAAACTAGCGAACAGTACAGTTACTGAGTCCATGCTAATGTACAAACCTAAATAACTGACTGATCATGTCTTGTGTAAACGAAGGTCTACATTTCAGTGCCTCTCCATATTAAACTGGTTAATTGTTAACAAATTATAGCTCTTTATTTTTCTTTCAATTCATCTCTTCTTTATTCCTTTTAATTTGACAAGAGATCCCCTAGTTTTTGCAGCTTTTGTATATTGATATGGTCATGGCTTCTCTGTGCTCAACATTTAAAATATCATTTACCTATTAAAATGTAATCATTTCAAACCAAAGTGCTTTAAAATAAATCAAATTCATGATCAAGTTTTCACTGACAGACAAAAATGAAAAAGACTGACATGGTTAAAATGATTGATATCTTTGGCTCTCCAGACATGTTAAAATGCACATATAAATACTTTTTTTTCTCCAGGTGGGTAAATGCTCCCAAACAAGCTCAGTTTTGTACCTCAGTATTTCTCATGGTGTGCAGTCATAATGGTGAATACATGCAGGTTTGAGTCTTTACCTTAACACACAGACTTTATCATCGTTATCTAATAATTCCCTTGTTCCTGTATGTCTCTAACAAATATATAGTGTATATTTCACAACATAAACATCTGCTGGACACATGTCATTTCTTGTAGGACAGTTACAGTAAATGGGAAATATTCCTAGATACATTTTTCCCATCTCCTGAGCATAAACTCATTATAAACTAACAACACTAATGCATTTCGGGCTTAAAAAAAAAACTCCACAAATCTGTGCGATGTTCTTCTTTGGAAGACATGCAGTTACAAAGTAAACTAAACATAAAACTTTCAAGCTTCAAAAATGACTCATAAAACTCATAAAAGCTGTCCATATGACTCATTCCAAGTCTTCTGAAGTGGTTCGCTACAGCTTTGTGTGATGAGCAGAACGATTAAATAAGATTAATTAAGTAAGTTAAAGCTAATCTTGGCCTCCAGTGCGATGTTAACCGCCGCGACCGAATCATTAAGTCAGCGAGCTGAACTCGAGAACCGGATCAGTGCGGTTTTGTGAACTGGCTCAAGTGCTTCATTGAAAAGACCGCAATCAGATTTCAGCATTTCTCTCATGAAGCTGGGGCGAATGCCAAGATTCAGTACCTTATTAAATTGTGTCCTCATTTGTCTTCAGACGACTTGGAATACAGCACACGAGTCAAGGAGACCTCAGCTGTGATACTTTTATTGTGTTTTACAAGTCCCTCACTTTCATTATATTATGAAAAATTATTTTCTGCAAAAACTTTACTTTTTGTGTTCCACAGAAGAAATAGTCATGCGGGTTAGGAACAACATGAATGATGCATTTATATAGCGCTTTATTGTGTATTGCTGTACACCCAAAGCGCTTCACAATTATGTGGGGGGGGGGACTCTCCTCAACCACCACCAGTGATCAGCATCCACTTGGATGATACAAGACAACGGCGCCAGTGTGCTCACCACACACCAGCTACAGGTGGAGAGGAGAGCGAGACATAGAGACAATCAAGTGGATGCGCTCACCACACACCAGCTACAGGTGGAGAGAAGAGAGAGTCATAGAGACAATCAAGTGGATGCACTCACCACACACCAGCTACAGGTGGAGAGGAGAGAGAGTCATAGAGACAATCAAGTGTATGCGCTCACCACACACCAGCTACAGGTGGAGGAGAGAGAGTCATAGAGACAATCAAGTGTATGCTCTCACCACACACCAGATACAGGTGGAGAGGAGAGAGAGTCATAGAGACAATCAAGTGTATGCTCACCACACACCAGCTACAGGTGGAGAGAGAGAGAGACATAGAGACAATCAAGTGGATGCGCTCACCACACACCAGCTACAGGTGGAGAGAAGAGAGAGTCATAGAGACAATCAAGTGGATGCACTCACCACACACCAGCTACAGGTGAGAGAGAGAGAGAGACATAGAGCCAATCAAGTGTATGCGCTCACCACACACCAGCTACAGGTGGAGAGAAGAGAGAGACATATCAAGTGGATGCACTCACCACACACCAGCTACAGGTGGAGAGAAGAGAGAGTCATAGAGACAATCAAGTGGATGCACTCACCACACACCAGCTACAGGTGGAGAGGAGAGAGTCATAGAGCCAATCAAGTGTATGCTCTCACCACACACCAGCTACAGGTGGAGGAGAGAGAGACATAGAGCCAATCAAGTGTATGCGCTCACCACACACCAGCTACAGGTGGAGGAGAGAGAGTCATAGACACAATCAAGTGTATGCGCTCACCACACACCAGCTACAGGTGGAGAGGAGAGAGTCATAGAGCCAATCAAGTGTATGCGCTCACCACACACCAGCTACAGGTGGAGAGAGAGAGAGAGACATAGAGCCAATCAGTGTATGCTCACCACACACCAGCTACAGGTGGAGAGGAGAGAGAGTCATAGAGACAATCAAGTGTATGCTCACCACACACCAGCTACAGGTGGAGAGAGAGAGAGTCATAGAGCCAATCAAGTGTATGCGCTCACCACACACCAGCTACAGGTGGAGAGAAGAGAGAGAGTCATAGAGCCAATCAAGTGTATGCGCTCACCACACACCAGCTACAGGTGGAGAGAGAGAGAGTCATAGAGACAATCAAGTGTATGCTCACCACACACCAGCTACAGGTGGAGAGAGAGAGAGAGACATAGAGCCAATCAAGTGTCGCTCACCACACACCAGCTACAGGTGGAGAGAGAGAGACATAGAGCCAATCAAGTGGATGCCTCACCACACACCAGCTACAGGTGGAGAGAGAGAGACATAGAGCCAATCAAGTGTGCGCTCACCACACACCAGCTACAGGTGGAGGAGAGAGAGACATAGAGACAATCAAGTGGATGCGCTCACCACACACCAGCTACAGGTGGAGAGAGAGAGAGACATAGAGACAATCAAGTGGATGCACTCACCACACACCAGCTACAGGTGGAGAGAGAGAGAGACATAGAGCCAATCAAGTGGATGCTCACCACACACCAGCTACAGGTGGAGAGAGAGAGACATAGAGACAATCAAGTGATGCACTCACCACACACCAGCTACAGGTGGAGAGGAGAGAGAATAGAGCCAATCCACCACACACCAGCTACAGGTGGAGAGAAATCAATCAAGTGGATGCACCACACACCAGCTACAGGTGGAGAGAGAGAGAGACATAGAGCCAATCAAGTGTATGCGCTCACCACACACCAGCTACAGGTGGAGAGAGAGAGAGTCATAGAGACAATCAAGTGGATGCACTCACCACACACACCAGCTACAGGTGGAGAGGAGAGAGAGACATAGAGCCAATCAAGTGTATGCGCTCACCACACACCAGCTACAGGTGGAGAGAAGAGAGAGAGATAGAGCCAATAAAGTGTATGCGCTCACCACACACCAGCTACAGGTGGAGAGGAGAGAGAGTCATAGAGACAATCAAGTGGATGCACTCACCACACACCAGCTACAGGTGGAGAGGAGAGAGAGACATAGAGACAATCAAGTGTATGCACTCTCCACAAACCAGCTACAGGTGGAGAGAGAGAGAGATAGAGCCAATCAAGTGTATGCTCACCACACACCAGCTACAGGTGGAGAGGAGAGAGTCATAGAGACAATCAAGTGGATGCGCTCACCACACACCAGCTACAGGTGGAGAGAAGAGAGAGTCATAGAGACAATCAAGTGGATGCACTCACCACACACCAGCTACAGGTGGAGAGGAGAGAGAGACTTAGAGACAATCAAGTGTATGCACTCTCCACAAACCAGCTACAGGTGGAAAGAAGAGAGAGAGATAGAGCCAATAAAGTGTATGCGCTCACCACACACCAGCTACAGGTGGAGAGGAGAGAGAGTCATAGAGCCAATAAAGTGTATGCGCTCACCACACACCAGCTACAGGTGGAGAGGAGAGAGTCATAGAGCCAATTATGTATGCGCCACCACACACCAGCTACAGGTGGAGAGGAGAGAGAGTCATAGAGACAATCAAGTGTATGGGGATAATTAGGAGGCTATGATTGACAAGGGCAAGTGGTGGGAATTTGGCCAGGACACCGGGGTTACACCCCTACTCTTTACGAGAAGTGCCATGGGATTTTTAATGACCACAGAGAGTCAGGACCTCGGTTTAATTTCTCATCCGAAAGACTGTGCTTTTTAACAATATAGTGTCCCCTCATTAGGCGTTAGGACCCACACAGACCACAGGGTGAGCACCCCCTGCTGGCCTCACTAACACCTCTTCCATTCATATTTCACCTAGACCTTTACTCATAAAGGTGCATATGAGCACAATACGTTTAAAGTTTGTGTGCCCACAGAGATCGAATTGTTTCTCCCTCCACGTTCCTGTCAATTCTTCATTGTCCTGTTCAATGAAAAAAAAAGACCATTAAGTGCCTCTATTTACAAACACCTCTATGGCAACTCTGTAAGCACTTATGGACCAAGGCATGTAAAGGAATAAAGAAAATACATAAATTAAAAGATCAGTAAAAGAAATAGAGTTTATTGTAATCACTTTGAACTAACCCTACCCCTAAAATATATATTTTAAAACATGCACATATTTAATCTTAATCATAAGCCCGACATGTCAAAGGTCGCTCTGTTAATGCCATCATAACAGTTTTCAAATATTACATGTATTGGTACTTATATCTTTTATTGAAGCTTGTTTCTTCCAAAATAAAACAAAACAAGTTTATTCTGTGGCAATAAATTTATTAATTAATAAAAAAAATTGCAAGATGTAAAACTAAAATGATCATTGCTGGAAATGGTTCAAATGCACAAAAAAATCTGGAAAACCAAAGAATTTGTTCAGGACATTCAAGGCACTTTTGAAATATCACCAAGAAAAAAAAATACAACAAAAAAATATACGCATATGCTGTCTAATTGAAATGTTCTATGTATATAATGTAGATACTTTGACAAAATTCAGTTTGTATTTTTAAACTTTAAAGTGCTAATCATGCACCCCCTATACATTTACTTTTAAAGAACATATACTGACATGCTTAGCATTCATTTTATTTTCATTACTAATATTTGAAAGGCATTCAATTCTTACATTTACCTTTATATAACTTACAGAAACCCTATTGAGATGTCTATTAAATGTTGTAGTAACTCTCAGTTATGAAACGTCAAACATACCGTTGTGAAACCGATAAAGTCATTTCCGCAATCACAACACAACAAGATTTGAAATGCTTCATATTTTCTGTAAAATATTCATTACATCGCTTTCATTTAGCATGCATGGGGCAAAACAGACAAGCAAAGCAATTAAAGCAGCAAATGTAGCAGCTGCTGCTGAAAATCCAGCCGTCTGACTGCTAACCCGCGGCTCCCCCGAGAACAATTGATTTGTGCCGACCAGCGTAATGACACTTGATGTCAATCACTAGCATTCTGCTGGCCAAATCCAATCCAGCCCGGGTTTCTGGGAAACAAACGTGGTCCTCTAACTTGATTTGTCAATGCAGTGTAAGAGAGAGAGAGAGAGAGAGAGAGAGATATCAGATGAAGCTACCGAGGAAGAGCCCAAAAGATGGCAGATGTTTTTGATCCATAAACTCTCAAACGTTGGAGACCAGGATTTGAAACGCAAACATAACGGGCCGCCTGAAATCTGAGTATTAACAAATGCTAATCACCCTGCTGTGTCCTGGCAATCTTCCTCAAACCCTGGTTTTAGTCGGCGTTTCTCATTGAGGAACCACCAGTGCATGGCGAACGCTTCACGGTTTACGCTCTCATAACATTATCTCGATAATGAAAGACTCCTGCGCTGTCTGTACACGAGCGACGTGCGTCTGCGGCAATCTGAAGAGCAGACACCAGATGATATATCTTCAGAAAACCTCTGATGGAGACTTTAGTGTGTTTTCAGCTCGACAAATAACTAATGCCATACTGGGCTGAGCAAATAAAAACATATAAATCCCAGTCAGCAAAACACACAACTATTATTAAAAAGCAAAGCTGAAAAAATACTTTTTTGCTCGAGTCAAAGGAAAGTAAATAGACTGAAAACACCGCTTGTCCCATTGATTTTGCGGTCTGTGGTCGACAGATGCAGATTATTCTGAATCTATGGCCCAAATTATTAAAATAATAGTATTTTCAGCAGCTAAAAAATGGTTTCAAGTCAGTTATTTCTATCTTTTGCTGTAGAAAATACCAGTTTATATTTCCGAACATTAATTTAGCCATTGATTTTGATAATCCAGTGATATTTTTGTGCTCGACACAGAGATCTGATCTGATCATCATCCAGTGACATGAAGAAACAGAACAAACTGAGACAGACAATACCAAATAATTTGTGGAAGCTGAAAGAACAGCAGGCAGGACAAACAAGGGACTCGACAACAGCTATCACTAAACAAACAAACAAACAAACAAACAAAAAACAGCTGTGGATCATCAACAAATGATTAAGAATCAAGCATCTCTAAACTTTTGTTCGAGGCCATTTTTATAAATTCAACTATTATTTTCCCTTCTGTAAACATCTTTTATGTGAAATATCTCATTCAGATCAGTACAAGATAAAAAAAATCACATGCATTTTGGTATAATAATTAACATTTTGCAGATACTTCAGAGCGTATGTACAATTTTGACCATAACTGTATCTTTACCTACAAGCTAAACTTCATTTCAAGGGCTCATTAAAAACACATTTTTGATGGATGAACACACCGATGAGTTTAACATTCAGTGACGATGTTCTTGCAAATTATGATTGACTTTAACAGAAGAAATGAGTGAAAACATGTATCACATGTGCGAGTCTCCACAAGTGTCCTTGGCTCGCTCGAATCACGGAAATATGTAAACAGCTCCATTCATCATAACGGTCAGTGTCATAATTACATCTGCCGTTTGCTGGTGACAGCGCTGATATTCAGGAGTCCTTGAGTTACTGCGAGAAAGATCACGATAAATGCACACAGACACAACAGTCTTACGAGAAACAATATAAGGCAAGAAAGCCAATATCATTGACCTGCTGCACCTTCCCTTCACAAACAATATCTTCTGATGCAATGCAGTTTCTTAGAGTCAAATGAATGACAAACAGAAAAAGCTTGTTCTTTAACGTATGAGGACATATGTCGGTACATGCATCTCCTTCACAATAAGACTCACATCACAATGTATCATTACATGAACGTGAATCCAATATTTATTGTACAAAACACTGGATTGAGTTGGCTTACAGTCTTTAATTGTATACATATAAGGGCCGTCAATATCACACGTTAATTTGATGCAATAGATCTGGAAATAATAATGTTAAGGCATTAATGAATTTCATGCACCATCTCATCCAGAGATGTCCATCAACATACACTGTTGCAGTGTCTGATGAACATGATTCAAGACGACTGAATGCACGATGAAGCCTATTAGAATGCACTTGTATGAGCCTAAAATTCAAGATATGAGGGCAAAAACGCACCCTCTTATATTTATATCATATGATATAGTTGTGCAACAGCACACTAGCAAGAGTGCCGATTTTACCCAATATCTGCATCATTGCAAATGTCATATTGATTAATACTACAGTTTATGTCTGTCTTGCTCAATTTCACAAATAAAAATAGTTACAGACTACTTACAAGGAAAGCTATAAGTTTCACTACTCAATGAATCAATGTTTTTGAATGAATCGAGTGAGTGAATAATTCAATGACTTATTAATAAAGACTGTTTCTGAATGAATCAGTCATTTAAATGACTGATCCCAATTCAAAGACTGCATAGAACGTCATGCAATTGTATGTTTATACTCTTTATTATGTAAACAAATGGACCCTGGTGAACATATTGAGACAGGCTTTGAACAGTGTTTTGTTTTTAGGCAGCTGAATATAACTTTTAAAGAAGTCCAGTACACAGCTAAAGGCAGTCACTTCAGTTCTGAATAATTATTTTTTTGAACAAATTGTTTGCATGAGAGATCCAGAAACTCAGTCATTAAGACCGTGGCTTGCCACCACCTACAGGCACTTTTAGTTTTATACTTAGGGCCAGTTTTACTAACAGCTTGTGCCAGCGCAAACCATCTTTTTAATTATTGCTTTAAATTGTTTTGCGCTTGAAAGGGCTGCAATTATTGTTGCTAGGACAGGCACTGCAGAGAACAGTGAGAAGAGAGAGGATTTTTTCTGAATGCCAGAAGAACACATTATCTGAACATATTGTTTGTCAAGCCATTTGCTTCAGAAAATAAAGACGACTTGGATCCGTTAACTAGGAGTCACACAATACCAGCTCTATCAAAACTTCTAGTAATTCTTCATTTTTGGCCTCCGGTTCATTTCAACGTACTGTGGCTTCTTTATTTATTTATATGCAACTACGCTAATATGCATGGTGCTTAGTATATTGCATTGGTCGATATGTAAAGGAGATGTTGCGTCGGTATTCTTTAATTTGCACATTGTTAGTAAATCACCTGAATAAATTAACTTTCCCATCGGCACTGTTTTAGAATTGAGCTTTCACACTAATTTGCTCTGTTTAGTAAAACTGGCCCTTAGAGTAATATTGTCAAATTTAATATAATTTTTATAAATAAATAAACAGCCAATAATCTCATGGCATTATTCATGCTGCTCTAATTGCAGTGTTAATGCATTCATGCCACCTCTGATCAATCTCAAGGTTCAAGGTTCTTTATTATTCGTCACATACACAATCATACAAGGTATAATCAGTAGTGAAATGTAAGTCAGGACAGGTCCGCTCAATGGAAAGTGCAAAAAAACAACAACAATGAAACATAACACAAGAGAATATATATATAAATATAGGTGAGAATGAAAAAGGAACAAATAATAAAATAAAATAAGGAGTAAGATGTGCAATGAGATAAAATGTGCAATACAGTATACTGTGGATAATAAATATTAATATAAACACGGATCTGTGTAAATATACCTAAATGCCACTTTATAGGTTTAAAAAGTGCAATTTCTCAAGCCACTGATGTCTATACAATGCTTTTCTCATTTAAAACAACCAATAGCTTTATCTTTGAGAGTGCATTTTCTTAGCCCAAACTGATCTGTTATTAATTTGCCATTAAGTAATTGGGATATCATGTAATTTGTATTTATTATATATATTTTACATTTTACCACTGACAGTAATTTCAGATTTCTGATCCGATTTCTGTTCGTTGCTGTACATCCATTCCTACAGATTAGTTTCATCAGTGTTTGCAGTCTTTCTGATTGTGTCTTGCTTGTCACATCTCAATCATGTTTAGCTGCGCGGGTCAAATCAGCTCTCGTCTCGTTCTCATCACCAGGCAGCGCTGCTGTATAATCATCCTGACATGCCATCTGTCTGAACCTCACAACCATCTGCAGCACAATCAGTCCCTCAATCCCATAACATTGTGTCACTAATAGCAAGTGTGTGGCTAATTAATGGCATTGTATGAGGGGACTAATCAAAGGTGAGCTCTCTAAAGCAGACTAATCTCACAGCCCAACCCAATTCTGTTGCTCTTTCAGATACAGAAAGTCAACAACGGTGAGTTTCTCAAACAGGAATGTACATTAAAGAGTGAAGATATGTGTGTTTGACTGGTGCTCTTTGTTTTCAGGTCAATAAATACTAAATCCAGTTTCTTTCAATAATCACATGCTTGCTTTTGGCTTTCACATCTGCAGTCAAAAGTCATGTATTTAAAAGAAAAAATAAATCTGGACAGATGTTTTTATATTTTATTGGCACATTGCATTTTATTATGCACATGTATTTTCAAGTACTTAGATTTTTTTTTAGCTTAATACACTTTAGACTCGAGGAAGCATTTAAAGACTTCGATAAATTCATGCAACCAGGGTGTTATCCAAATCCACCTCAGTTTTTGTCAATAATCACTCAGAGTCTGACATGCATACGCATGCACGAAAGCGATCTTCTTCTTCTTCTTCTTCCTTGATGCTTAACGGCGATTGGCATCTAACTTCAATAAAGCAGTGTGTCCCATTGACTGCCATTATATGACCGACAGACTGCAACGGTTTGAGTTAAACATCTTTTGTTGTGCTCTACTGAAGAAACAAAGTCCCCTACATCTTGGATACCCTGCAGGGGGTAAGCAGATAAACATAACATTTTCATTTTTTGGGTGAACTATACCATTAACGCATTAAACTGACAGCTCAAAAAAAAAGTATAAAGCTAATTCAAATATGATTACATTGTATGTTTTATTTCATAAAAAAAAAACAGCTTAGTAAAAGTATTTACACATTGTGTAGCTAAATTCACAATAAATAAATAAAACATGATCACAATGATGGGAAAAAGTTATAGATTAATATTTAGTTATGGCCTAATTGATGGTAGAGGTATAGGAGCCACTATTCCCTGATAAATCATATATTAATACATTTACATTTTACTATATTAAATTGTCAAATGGTGATTACAAATTATTACAAATAAATAAATACATATATTAGAATACTATTAAATTCAATTCAAGATCATTTGTATAGTGCTTTTTACGATACAATCGTTGCAAAGGAGCTTTACAGGAAATTAATCTTCTACAATAGATTTATATATTGTAGAAACTTAATATATTTAATGTATGGCAAAAGTTGGTTAATTCTGTATACTGTCTGATTAAAATACTAGCTATCGAAGGTACATTGATTGCTTCATTGACGACAGCCATGAGCCACATCTCTGCACACATTGTCAGATATTCTGGACGTACAGAAGCGTCGCCTGAGGTGGTGTTTGACATACCGAGGTCAGACAATGATGACCCTCTTAAACCGGCCGTAACTTTGGCAGAGATACGATAGACAAATACATGTGTGAGGTGTTTGGTGGCCTTTAAAGTTCAAAGTCCCCATCACGAAGCACAGTTCTCCGTCTCTCACGCTCAAATGACATTTAAGAATTAATTGAAGCAGGGAGAATTGTTTTGGCACACGTGGAGCTCAAATTGACCTTATCCTTGAGTAAAGCCTCGGACATAAAAATATTAATAGAATATCAAAACCACAAGCTACACTGGGTCAAATGAATATCGACATCTTATTTAACACAATGCAGATAAAAACAACATTGACAACAGCTTCTTGTTGCTTCGCTGGAAACAGAGACAAATAAATGCATTTTTCACCCCAAATAAATCTGAGGCTTGCAGGGAAAACAAGTTTAGGCGAGGATAACAGCATTGTCTGTGTAGATCTGACATGTACGTCCCTTTTCATGCTTCTGTATGATGCCTACAGCTAAAATGTTCACCTCTGTATCTGAAACACGGCGGGTGGGATGTTCATTTCACATGCACTAGCTAAACGCATCAGCTCAGGGGTAGAGGCAGATTAGAGAGAGCTAGGAACATGAATTTCGCATGAATTAGAAACAGGTGCATGGAGAATGATTAGCAACGGGAATGAGCCAAGAATGTAATGGCTTTTGTGTGTTTCCTCGGTGATGCGTACTAGGCCTGTAAATTAAGCCCAAAGTATACTTTTTACGCATGCGCTGGGTTAATGTAAATATCATCATCAGAAGAGTATGTCTGGTTTTCTATCTGCACATACTTTATAGACTCACACATGAGTCTTTAATTTGTATGAATTTATTGGTCATAACTTGTGGAGAGAAATAGCGCAGACAAGATGAAACTTTCTAGTGCCCATGTGTCAAGCGCTGGTGTTCACGCATGCTATCGAATATAGATTATCAAGTGTATACTTTAAAAGGTTATACTATTGTATACCTTGGGATTTAGCAGTTAAAGATAATGAGATATTTTCAAATTTGCAGATTTAAACACTGAAATTGTTCTCTTGAGCTGCTTGGTAAAAACAAACTAAATAAAACACATAAATCATACACATTTTTAAAAGCATTGCTTTTTTATTTTCTATTCTTTTATAACCGTTTATAGAATGTTTATATATATATATATATAATTTTTTCTTCAAGGAAAAATAGCAGGAAACAATATTATGACTGATCCTGCACTCATGGGCATGTCAATTTTTTTGTCCAATCAAATGCGAGCGAGAATCTCATGCCATTTGAAAAATATTACAGCAGAGAAAGACAGAATATTTACTGGGACGGGACTGAACAATGCACATACCTGTGTGATTTTGTGGGAAAGAGCAGGACGAAACATAGAAGTGCTGAACGGGAACGGAAAGCAGGATCAGAAATTAATAGAGGCTTGACCAAAATGAATAAAAATACCCCCTACATTCAAGACAAGAGGGTGAAAAATGCTACTGAACAATTGAACTCGATCTATTATAGCTGTCACGATTATGTGAAATAATGAAATGCAGATATAAATGAAAAGTGATTATAGCATTAGGTTAACATCTGCTCACATTCGCAACTTATTGATTCTCTTACAAATTAATAAAATGATAAAATATGAATATACAGTAAGTAAACACTGTGGTGCACTCAGTAGTCAGATAAACATGCACAGGGCAAATAAAACATAAATATGAATATGATATGAATACGACACAGAGGCCAACAATTGAACAATTAAGTATATCTAACAGCTAAATTCAACAAAGTTTGCAAGGTTTACTAAATTTTGGCCAATATATAATATGTATATATATATATATACATACAGAGCTGGATAGATTACTTACAAATTGTAATCCGTTACTGATTCAAAATTACATGACACAAATATTAGTCAGTAATGTAATCCATTACATTACACATTTTAAGTAATATAATCAGATTACTTTTAGATTACTTTTGGATTACTTTTGACCTAACTCATTTATCGCATTGATTTAAACAGGATAATGTTGTAATAATACAAAGAGTGAGAAAATTAATTATTTTCATTATAATTAACAACAAGAAGTGCATTACACATTATATTACATCAAGGTTTCCCAAACTGGGGATAAGTGTATGTACACATAAGTACATACATAATAAGTAATTACTAATAAAAATAAAAATAGGTTAATAACGTGACTTTCTCATGTTTTTTTTTTTAATTATTATTATAACTGTTACATATATATTTGTAAAGAAATTAAACCGAAAACCCTGTGGAACAAATTACATTACAACATTGTAACATTGTATATAACATTAACATTGTGTGTTTATAGTATGTGCTGCTGTGATTTAATAAGGATATGTTGTTTTGTCCACCGTGTCCGATATTAAAATCAGTGCGACAGTTCATCAGTGGGTGAAATACAGGAGACTAGTTTATGTGTGAATGTCCACAAAACTGTAACATAAGCTGTAGGCTATTTTGGAAAGGAACATTTTAAAGGTACAAAATTGTGTAAATAATATGTAATCATGTAATCAATAAAAAAGTAACCATAGTCTGATTACAAGTATTTTAAAATGTAACACTCTGATTACCAAGTACTTAATTTTTGGAATCCTATTACATAATCCAGATTACATGTAATCAGTTACTACCCAGCTCTGTATATATATATATATATATGTGTTTTAACCTTGGTCGAATACCGTCTTTCGGATGAGACATTAAACCGAGGTCCTGACTCTCTGTGGTCAATAAAAAAATCCCATGGCACTTCTTGTAAAGAGTAGGGGTGTAACCTCGGTGTCCTGGCCAAATTCCCACCACTTGCCCTTGTCAATCATAGCCTCCTAATTATCCCCATCCACTTGATTGTCTCTATGACTCTCTCTCCTCTCCACCTGTAGCTGGTGTGTGGTGAGCGCATACACTTGATTGTCTCTATGACTCTCTCTCCTCTCCACCTGTAGCTGGTGTGTGGTGAGCGCATACACTTGATTGGCTCTATGACTCTCTCTCCTCTCCACCTGTAGCTGGTGTGTGGTGAGCGCATACACTTGATTGGCTCTATGACTCTCTCTCCTCTCCACCTGTAGCTGGTGTGTGGTGAGCGCATACACTTGATTGGCTATCTGACTCTCTCTCCTCTCCACCTGTAGCTGGTGTGTGGTGAGCATACACTTGATTGGCTCTATGACTCTCTCTCCTCTGCACCTGTAGCTGGTGTGTGGTGAGAGCATACACTTGATTGGCTCTATGACTCTCTCTCCTCTCCACCTGTAGCTGGTGTGTGGTGAGCGCATACACTTGATTGGCTCTATGACTCTCTCCTCTGCACCTGTAGCTGGTGTGTAGTGAGCGACATACACTTGATTGGCTCTATGACTCTCTCTCCTCTGCACCTGTAGCTGGTGTGTGGTGAGCGCATACACTTGATTGGCTCTATGACTCTCTCTCCTCTCCACCTGTAGCTGGTGTGTGGTGGCGCATACACTTGATTGGCTCTATGACTCTCTCTCTCCACCTGTAGCTGGTGTGTGGTGAGCTCATACACTTGATTGTCTCTATGACTCTCTCTCCTCTCCACCTGTAGCTGGTGTGTGGTGAGAGCATACACTTGATTGTCTCTATGACTCTCTCCTCTCCACCTGTAGCTGGTGTGTGGTGAGCGCATACACTTGATTGTCTCTATGACTCTCTCTCCTCTCCACCTGTAGCTGGTGTGTGGTGAGCGCATACACTTGATTGGCTCTATGACTCTCTCTCTCCTCTCCACCTGTAGCTGGTGTGTAGTGAGCGCATACACTTGATTGTCTCTATGACTCTCTCTCCTCTCCACCTGTAGCTGGTGTGTGGTGAGCGCATACACTTGATTGTCTCTATGACTCTCTCTCTCCACCTGTAGCTGGTGTGTAGTGAGCTCATACACTTGATTGTCTCTATGACTCTCTCTCCTCTCCACCTGTAGCTGGTGTGTGGTGAGTGCATCCACCGATTGTCTCTATGACTCTCTCTCCTCTCCACCTGTAGCTGGTGTGTGGTGATACACTTGATTGTCTCTATGACTCTCTCTCCTCTCCACCTGTAGCTGGTGTGTGGTGAGCGTACACTTGATTGGCTCTATGTCTCTCTCTCCTCTCCACCTGTAGCTGGTGTGTGGTGAGCGATACACTTGTTTGTCTCTATGACTCTCTCTCTCTCCACCTGTAGCTGGTGTGTGGTGAGGCGTACACTTGATTGTCTCTATGTCTCTCTCTTCTCTCCACCTGTAGCTGGTGTGTGGTGAGCGCGTACACTTGATTGTCTCTATGACTCTCTCTCCTCTCCACCTGTAGCTGGTGTGTGGTGAGCGCACTGGCGCCGTTGTCTTGTATCATCCAAGTGGATGCTGATCACTGGTGGTGGTTGAGGAGAGACCCCCCAACATGATTGTGAAGCGCTTTTGGTGTACAACAATACACAATAAAGCACTATAGAAATGCATCATTCACTACTAAACATACCAAAAGTTAAGTAGTCATTCTGGAAATCTTCACTTCTGCCTTGTTCTCTTGGCTTGTATCCAGCTCAATTCTTGAGAGTTCATGAAAGAAGGAGCAATGCTTTTTGTGTTTGCACTTTAATGCTACAACTATGCACCATCAGTCAACGTTAGGTTGTTTGTTTGATTGGTTGATTCACTGTATTTGCAGACCGCACTTCAAAGCCAGTGGAGTAAATGACTTCTAAAGCGAGGAGAGATTTCTGCGTGTGGGAACTGGGACGAGGCTAAGTGTATTATGCTGTTATGTGTGTTGTCAGTAGATCAGAAGCGCAGAGAAACACGGTGTGTGCGGTGAAGGCCAAAACAAGCTGTAAACTGACTCCAGTATGGTTATAATGGCACAACGCTCACCGAGTCTGTAGTTTGATGTGTTTGGCTTTTAATTTCCTGCTGAAGACACAGCAGCAGAATGAAGCAGAAAGTCATGGCTCTGCAGTCGCACAGCGATATTTGTTTGCAAAACTGTAGCACGGCGCGATCAGACAGAACGTCTGAAGCATGCAGCATGGGTATAAATATTTTAGTAGAGCTCTGGGATAAAACACATCACCATTTACATCACAACGAGACATCTGCATCACACGGAGGACAAACAAGATGGCAAAAGAAGGAATGTTTATTCAGATTTCACAGTAAACGTATGTAACATAGTCTTATGCTCCGAACATCATGTATGGAATTACACTAAATGGAAAATGTGTAAGAGCTGCACACAGAGCGAGTCTTTAACCACTCACAAGTCATCGTTATTATTTTTGACACTAACTTGGCTCTTTTCTATATTAGTTGGGCTCATTGTTATAAAAGCCAGTTTCCATCTCACAGTAAAAACTAAAATATGCATCTTTGCATCTCATAATTGCCAGCCATTTCTTGCAGTTGTGACCATTTCTCATTTTAAACAGAAACAGGCCTTTGTACATTAAAGACCGCTCCATATTCACTACTCAGTAGTATTTTCATCCCGCAATCAGTGTCATGCTTTTACCACTCAACAAGAAAACAAGCAGCAACAATAATTTAGTTGAAAACAGATGCATTTAAACAAAGAAGTTAATTAATAAATATTCATTTTAACAGTAAAAGACTGTAAAAATGCTACAGTAAAAACATGGTTAACAGTATGTTAGCTTGTATATGGGAAAAACAGTAATATATATCAGGGTGTTTAATGAAATTTCACAGACAAATATTGATACATTTAAGATTTTTGGAAGTGAAAACAAATGTATCTTATAATTTATATTCCCAGAACTCCCAGCGTGACATCACATTTATTTAATAAAAATGATTGTTTTTATTACATTTTGTGGGCATAAGCTGCTTGTGATCATTTGACTTTCTCCTCACCATCTGTGTTTTCAGTTATATTATAAAGGTATACTTTTTGGTACCAACTTTATCAGTCAATGAAATATACTGGTTTTACTTGTGTATACTTGTTTTAGCTGTAAAACCTAAAATGTTGCTACCATATGTTTTATGGTAAAGTTCTGGCACCCCTAACAACCCAGCTGACCCCCTTTCCCCATACATTTCAGCTATTTCATTGTTATTTTATACAGTGAAATATTGCAGTTTTATCACATTTTATTTTCAGAAGAAAAAAGGCCTTTTTCATTGCAATTTTGTTTCCTATAGTCCTGTTTCCCCTCGATGCTTTGTTTTTCTGATCAGTTATGCATATTAGGGAATTATGTTACATTATTTTATTAATTAAATAAAAAATATTGCGTTATATCATTGTCAGGTGTGTTATCATGATGGTGGTTTGTGTGTGAATGACACTGTGTGTACCTTCTTTATTAGTATTTACTAATTACTAATTTATTAAACATAAATAAATGAATGAATAAATACATAAATATAACTACTTGTAATCTTTGATACATCATGTGGCTTCTAATGATTATCATATTATAACGGCTCAAAACAGAATTGGTAGATTGAAATACAGAAATTTCAATCAGAAATACTTTGGTAGATTGATATTATATCCGTTAATTAAATATATATTTACTGTAAATTCAAGTTCAGTTTGTAAAACTAAGTTGCCACTGTATTTATAATGTAAAGTTCAGCATCTACAGCTTCCAGTACTTTACTGTAAATGTACTTGGTTCCCTATCAGTCGGTCACTCTCGGACGTCACGTCGGAGGACCGACGGAATTGGGATATCGCTTAGAGACCTATCCACTTCGAGTGTAAACTAAAGCGAGCCAATGCACATTGGCATGCGATTATGCATCCAGCTGCCGCTGATCACAGCGTGAGCATAAATAGGCAGCAGGTGCAGCGCATATTCAGCTTTTCGCCGGAGCCGGCGGTGTTTATCGTTCTGCTCCAGACTTACCTCTGAGAGTGCCTCAAGACTCTGGTGTTGGCGGACGGCGATTCAGCGGTGGTGGTCTCCTTCGTCGAGTGGATTGCACACATCAGGCTGCACTACCCCTGTTGTGTTGCAGCGACCATCTCCCTGTGCGCTTCAGCACGCTAAAGAGCAAACACTTCTCTAAAAGAGTGTTACGGGCGGAACGTCTTTTTAAGACGCGTCTTTTAAAGATGCCCTTCCGCCCGTGCGTTTCTGGATGCGGTCGTTACCTGGCGCGGGTGATGGTCACGATCGCTGCCTCTCGTGTCTGGGCATTGAACACGCGAGGCGGCTTTTGTGGCAGTCATGCCCCATTGCGGGGGATGACCGTCAGCGGCTGCGGACCAGGCTTCGTTTCCTGCAAAGGGGCGGGGTACCCGTGCCTCTGCCGAGATCTAGGGTTCCCCCTGGTGGCTACCGGGGGGAGGCTACTTCCGGCAGTAGCCGGGCTGGTCTTACGGTGACAGTGAGGAATTCCCCTAGTACAGCGAGGGCTCCTCCTGTTACTGGCACTTCGCTACCGATGGAGCTGCCTAGGGAGCGGGCTGGCCCCTCCCATGGAGGGTACCGCTTGTATCCTTTGGCGCTCCCCGGCGATCGGATGTCGATCGCTGCATTGGAGGGTGAGTCAGACCAATCCGGAGATGATGGTTCAGTACCGCTGCCACCCTCCGGGCGGTCAGCGGTGCCGGATTCGGATCCGGAAATGGTGGCTATGCTTGCCCGGGCCGCTGAGAGTGTAAAGAAAAAAGAAAAAGAAAAAGGCTGGTTCTCAGGGCCCCACCCGGTGCCTTTCTTCCGGAAGTGCATGATGAGCTCACTGGAACATGGGCGGCACCTTTCACTGCCAGAAACCGCTCCAGTGGCTCATCCTCCCTCGCCACCCTTGACTGCGGAGCGCGCGGGGGTATACGGAGGTCCCGCCCGGTGGAAGCGATCGGTTGCGATGCAATTGTGTCCAAGGACCGCTTCTACCTGGCGCGGTAATCCGTTGCTCCCCTCCGGGCCTGTAGGCACTCGTCGGCCCTGACCGGCGGTGCCTATGCGGCCTCTTGAGAAGCTTCTTCAGCCCTACACGCTATGGCGTTGTTGCAGGTTCACCAGGCCAAGGCACTGAGGGACCTGCGGTGGTCACGACCCAGGAGTTCTCAGTGAGCTTCGGACCGCCACGGACCTCGCGCTTCTGACGGACGAAGGTTCTGGCGCGGTCTCTGGGCCGTGCGATGTCCACCATGGTGGTCCAGGAGCGCCACCTCTGGCTGTGTCTGGCTGACATGAAGGAGGTAGACAAGGCACGGTTCCTGAATGCCCCGTGTCCCAGACCGGCCTGTTCGGCGGCGGTGGAGAACTTCGCCCAGCAGTTCTCCGCTGCACACAGAAAGCAGACTGAGGCAATCCGGCACATCCTGCCCGGCGTGCAGCTGCTGCCTCCACCCGGCCGCGGCGGCAGTGCCTCGGTCTACTCGTCGCCCGGCCCCTGCCGCCGCCCGGCTCAGCGCAGCAGGCGCAGCAACCTCCAGCCAAGCAGCGCCGTGGAGCCGGCCCCCGCCCGTCCAGGCCCCGCCAAACCAGGCGGCAAGCGTCGAGCAAGCGGCCCTGAGACGGGACGACCCAGGGATGGAGATGTTTGCTCGGGAGATGGTGAGCACCACTCCCTCCCCGGAGGAGGGCCGGGCAGAGAATCTTTGTTTCTTTTTTGCCACTGGCCTCACGGTCAGTGGTACCCAAAACCTCGCAAAAGAGCAGTTTCCTCTATCTCTGGGTCCCCAGAGGGACGGGGGTTGTGAACGAGTCAAACTTGAGTTACACTCACCCTCCTCTCTCGCCAGTGGGCAGCTGTGGGCGGTTCGAGGGCGGTTAATCGCACTACTCACGCACCCTCTGCCAGAACGCAGGTAAGTCGTCACACGCCGACCCGCCCGGACCCGGCAACGAGCGCGAGCCGGGTCCCTGCGTTCCCCCTCGCTGCCCCACCGCGGGTACGTCAGTGTGTTCGTTGGTGTCACTAGTACGGTTCTGGAGGGCCTGGCTAGCGCTCCCCAACCCGTCTCGTTGGCTCCTCCGTACCATCAGACTCGGCTATGCGATTCAGTTCGCCCGGCGACCTCCCAAGTATCGCGGCATCCACTCCACCACAGTGAGGGCAGCGGATGCCCCCATCTTGCGAGCAGAGATCGCAGTCCTACTGGCGAAGGACGCGATAGAGCCGGTCCCTCCAGCCGATATGAGGTCGGGGTTTTACAGCCCTTACTTCATTGTACCCAAGAAAAGCGGTGGGTTAAGACCAATCTTGGATCTGCGCGTTTTGAACCGGGCCCTTCACAGGCTCCCGTTCAAAATGCTCACACCCAAACGCATCTTTGGGTGCATCCGTCCCCAAGATTGGTTTGCAGCGATCGACCTGAAGGGCGTACTTCCGTGTCGATCCTTCCGCGCCACAGGCCATTCCTGCGGTTTGCGTTCGAAGGATGGGCATATCAGTACAAAGTCCTGCCCTTCGGGCTGTCCCTGTCGCCCCGTGTCTTCACGAAAGTAGCGGAGGCAGCCCTTGTTCCCCTGAGAGAACAGGGCGTGCGCATTCTCAACTACCTCGACGACTGGCTTATACTAGCTCAGTCGCAGGACCAGTTATGCGAACACAGGGACATGGTGCTCTCGCACCTCAGCCAGTTGGGCCTTCAGGTCAACTGGGAAAAGAGCAAACTCTCCCCGGTGCAGAGGATCTCTTTTCTCGGTATGGAGTTAGACTCGGTCAGTCAGACAGCGCGCCTCACGCAGGAACGCGCTCAGTCGGTGTTGAACTGCTTGAATACATTCAAGAACAGGACGGCGGCACCACTGAAACAGTTTCAGAGGCTCCTGGGGCATATGGCGGCTGCGGCGGCGGTCACGCCGCTGGGGCTGCTCCATATGAGACCGCTTCAACACTGGCTCCATGGCCGAGTCCCGAGGTGGGCGTGGCAGAGCGGCACGCTGAGGGTCCAAGTCACTCCAGCCTGCCGCCAAACCTTCACCCCGTGGTCAGACCTTTCATTCCTTCGGGCAGGAGTGCCCCTGGAACAGGTCTCCAGGCACGCTGTGGTTTACACAGCGCTCCGCCAAGGGCTGGGGGCCACGTTCAACGGGCATGCAGTGTCAGGGGTTTGGACGGATCCCCAACTGCACTGGCACATCAACTGCCTAGAGTTGCTGGCAGTACACCTGGCCTTGAACCGTCTCAAGAGACGCCACGGGCGAGCATGTACTAGTCCGCACGGACAACACGGCGACCGTTGCGTACATCAACCGACAAGGTGGTCTACGCTCCGTCGCATGTCACAACTTCGCCCGCCACCTCCTCCTCTGGAGTCGGAAGCATCTGAGGTCGCCGCGCCATTCATATCCGGGCTTGCTCAACCGGACAGCCGACGAGCTGTCACGAGCTGCGCTCCCGGAGAATGGAGACTCCATCCCCAGACGGTCCAGCTGATTTGGCGACGTTTTGGACTCGCACAGGTAGACCTGTTCGGCGTCCCTAGAGACGTCGCATTGCCAGTTGTTCTACTCCTGACCGATGGAACACTCGGCACGGACGCACTGGCACACAGCTGGTCGCGGGGCCTTCGCAAATATGCATTTCCCCAGTGAGCCTTCTCGCACAGACTCTGTGCAAGGTCAGAGAGTAAGAGGAGCAGATCCTGCTCGTGGCACCATACTGGCCTACCAGGACTTGGTTCCCAGAGCTGATGCTCCTCGTGACAGCCCCTCCCTGGCAGATTCCTCTGAGGAAGGATCTACTGACTCAGAGACGGGCACCTTATGGCACCCGTCCAGACCTCTGGAAACTTCATGTCTGGTCCCTAGACGGGACGCCGGAGGTTCTAGGTGACCTACCCCAAGGGTAGTTAACACCATCACTTGGCGAGAGCACCGTCTGAGACACGCCACGCCTTGAAGTGGAACCTGTTCGTCGAATGGTGCTCTTCTCACAGAGAAGACCCCGGAGATGCCCGATCAGAGTCGTGCTATCCTTCTTGCAGCAAGGGTTGGAGCGAAGGCTGTCTCCTCCACCCTCAAGGTTCACGTGGCGCGATTGCTGCCAACCACGACCCTGTGGAAGGGAAGTCGGTGGGGAAGCATGACTGGGTCGTCAGGTTCCTTAGGGGGCTAGAAGGCTGAATCCTCCACGCCCTCCTCTATACCCTCTTGGGACCTGTCCTTAGTGCTTAGAGCACTACAACAGGGCCCGTTTGAGCCCTGCAGACAGTTGAGCCCAAGTTTCTTTCAATGAAAACTCTGCTCCTGCTTGCACTGGCCTCCATCAAGAGGGTTGGGGACCTGCACGCATTTTCGGTCGACGATTCGTGCCTACAGTTTGGACCGGTGATTCCCAGATAATCCTGAGGCCCCGGCCCGGCTATGTGCCCAAGGTTCCCACTACTCCATTTAGAGACCAAGTGGTGAGCCTGCAAGCGCTGCCCCTGGAGGAGGCAGACCCAGCCCTGGCTTTGCTTTGTCCCGTCCGAGCATTAAGACACTACGTTGACAGGACGCAAAGCTTCAGGACCTCAGACCAGCTCTTTGTCTGTCACGGAGGCCGGCAGAAAGGGAATGCCGTCTCAAGCAGAGGATGGCCCACTGGATAGTGGATGCCATCACCCTGGCTTATCAGGCACAGGGTGTGCCTTGCCCGTTCAGGTTGAGAGCTCACTCACGAGAAGTGTAGCGTCCTCCTGGGCGCTGGCTCGTGGCGCCTCACTGACAGATATTTGTAGAGCTGCGGGCTGGGCGACCCCTAACACATTCGCTAGATTCTATAGCCTTCGTGTGGAACCGGTTTCCTCCTGTGTTCTCACCTCAAACGGGTAGAAGCACTGAGGGCCCCGGTTTCGGGTCGGCTTGCTAAAAACTGCTCCAGAGAGTCCACTGTAGACCCTGTCGAGCTCCTCCATCCCTCGGCAGCTGGACGGGCGGAGCGCCCGGCGCCAGGCCCTCACTCGATGAATCCTTGAGAACCGGTAGAGGGCTGGGTTCCATATGTAGAGACCGCTCGATCCCATATGTGTATTTCCACGGTTAGCCTTAGATCCCGTGTTTCCCGGCAGACTTCCTGCTACTCCAAGAGGTTACAATCACCTCCAATCTTCCATATGCATCTGACTATTGTCCATATGTGTAACTGCCTCTGAACCTCCCTCGGAAGGTAAGGGCTTCCGCAGCGTCTCTGTTCTGAGCTGAACGTGCGTTTTCCCAGTGTTATCCAGTCCTACTGAGTGGGTAGTGCCATAGCAACAGTAACGGATCTTCCTATGGGGGCCCTAACCTGCGCCCAGAAAATAACGGCACAGGAGGCCTCCACGGGACACTGGAAGGGCAGTATCCGTGGCCTTTTGGTAGGATCCCAATTCGTCGGTCCTCCGGCGTGGCGTCCGAGTGACCGACTGATAGGGAACGCCTCGGTTACGTATAACCCTCGTTCCCTGAAGGAGGGAACGGAGACGTCACGCCCCGCCGCCACGGCTCCTGTACCACCACTGAGCGGCCGGGCCCCGGCTCGGCTCCTCAGCGAAAACCTGAATATGCGCTGCACCTGCTGCCTATTTATGCTCACGCTGTGATCAGCGGCAGCTGGATGCACAATCGCATGCCAATGTGCATTGGCTCGTTTAGTTTACACTCGAAGTGGATAGGTCTCTAAGCGATATCCCACCGTCGGTCCTCCGACGTGACGCCTCCGTTCCTCCTTCAGGGAACGAGGGTTACATACGTAACCGAGACGTTTTGATTTATTCTTTTTTTACAGTGTATACAAAATTTTCTTTTGATCTCAGCTGAAGTTATTTCTCAAACAATGATTAAACAAATGAAGAAGAGCATATAGAGATAGAGAGCTGTGATGCTGTACAATCCCTGCAAATAAAGTAAAAACAGAAAGAGAACAAATAGAAAAGAGACGAGATGACCTGAAGGAGCCAGTGAACACTGTATCCTCCCGCAGTGAAATAAAACATAAAGAGCGTTTTCAAAGCCAGCAGAGCTACACGTGTCCACGTCCGATGGCTGAATTGATCCACGCCTTCGAAGAACAACGAGCAGCTCCTCGTCTCCAGAAGAAAACCAACTGTGTCTGATAAAAATGAATATGAGATTAACAGACAGAAAAGCGGCTATAAATGCTCCTAAACCTGCACGCATTGTGTAAAACACACCCAATCACAAGAGATTCATTTCTTTAAAACATACAGTTGGTACAGCAATTCATTTGAGATGATTATTCGCAGAAACCAATTTATTTTTGATTTACAAGTCATATTGATTTCAGGCCGCATGAATATAACGTCAGGACTGCTCAACATTAATGATCCTCTCTGGGATTTGACTCATACAGCAGTGATCTTTCATGTTGAACATCTTTAATGCAATCACATCAAATTCATTGAAAGACATGAGGCCTGATCCTCGTTTGCGGTCATGTGGTCCTGTGGGAGGGGTGCATAAAGCACCCAATAAATGAACTTTAACGAGTCCGGTTTAACAACAGGCTTGATAGACTTGCAGCAAATGTAATGGAGAGGATGGAGCTTTGCTTGATTAGATATTGTGTCTGCTGTGATTAAATGCAACATTATTTATCATGAGCGTTGCTGGTGTGCTCAAGCTTGTTACTGAATCAAAAAGTGAGTGATGTAACATCAAAATATGTTTAATATGGCTAATAACAAGAAGTAAATAAGTGTGAATGGAAATTAATACCAAAAATAACATTTTATATTTGGGTACTTTTAAATTAGTACTTTTATACAGCAAGGAATCAAAAACTAAATTGATCAAAAGTGACAGTAACGATATTTATAATGTTACAAAATATTTCTATTTGAAATTAATGCTGTTCTTTTGAACTTTTTATTCATCTGTGAATCCTGAAAAATACAATGCATCACAGTTTACACAAAATATTGTGCTGCACGACTGATTTCATCATTGATAATAATCAGAAATGTTTCTTGAGCTGAAAATCAGCATATTATTATGATTTCTGAAGATCATGTGATACTGAAGACTGGAGTAATGATGCTAAAAATACAACTTTGATCTCATAGAAAACAGCTATTTTACATTCTAATATTATTTCACAATATTACTGTTTTTACTATATATATATATATATATATAAAAATAAATTCAGCATTTAGAAGTTCTAAAAAAATCATATTTTGTGTGGTAGCATATTACGTTGAACTGTTTAAGGTATCAAATAAATACAAATATTTTGTTAGTTTGAGTTTCAAAGTGGTTTTGCAGCACTGTTAGTTGTAATGCTTATGATACAAGCAAAGCTGCCGTCAGAAACGTGGCATAGTGGGTGGTGTGTGTGCTCTGACACGTTACACGACTGCGCTTACGTGAGCAATCTATACTCTCCTGTGAAATTAAAGCAGAAACACTCATAAATATGACCAGATTTTCACATTTTCTCATGAACAATGTGTGTGGTGCTTGTGTTTATTAAATGATGTTTGGGTGTTGTGGGTGTCAGGAGTTGCAATGCTGCTGCTAAACTGTTTGGAGCGGTTCTAGTGCAGCACTATGCACCCCAGCAATAAACATCAAAACTTAATTCTTACAACATACGGGTTATAAAACCACAACATTAAAACATAATCAAATCAAAACTTGCAGTCGCAACTTAGAACTAGATCTAAAATGTGTTACTTTTATCTTACAATTATTTAATTTTTCAGCATTCCAAGATTATATCTCATTATTGTGAGAAATAAACTCAAAACTGCAAGAAAAAAAATCTGAATTATGAGATATACTCACAATTGTGGGATAAAAGCATAATTGTGACAAAAAAGTCAAAATTGTGAGATATATGTAAACTCGCAATCTCACAAGTGTGAGTAATAAATGCAAAATTCGACTTGACTTCTCAGAATTGCGAGTTCATATCTCGCAGTTCTGATTTTTTTTGTGAGACAAAAAAATGCAAGAAAACAATTCTGAATTGTGATTTATAAACACTGTCAGAATTGTTGGATATAAACTCGCAATTGTAACTTAGTATCTAATCATTTGTCAGTTTGTATTTTACAATTCTATTTTTTAAGAATTGCAAGTTTATATCTCATAATTATGAGACAGTCACAGCTACGTTTCTATGTATATATGTATAAAATAAAATCAATCAAACAAACAAACAGTGGATTTATGGTCACTGATGAACTACTGATGAAGAGTGGGCCTTACACAAGTCTGTAGTAAAGGGGGTTAGATTATAGCAGGTCTGTTGTGTTTTGGAGGGAGTCCTAATGTGACTTCTCTCAGTGCTCTAATATGAACACGGGTCCAAGCGATCAGTACTTTTTCTCAGATGGCTCATAACGAGACGCATGTTTTGGGGTATTCTTCACCTGGCGGTGGACAGACGGCTCTCAGGGTCCTCACAAGAACCGCTTGTCTTCATTAAGTGGCCTGCGTTATCCACTAGACAAATGATGTTCTTCCAGCCTGAGGGCATTTATCCTGCCCCGAGGGAGAGCCGTCAGCTCACGCTCCTGCCCTCTGTTCATTAAACAGCTGCTGCTTTATGACAGCGACGGTCAGGTTAATCTGTGTCAAACACGCTCCTGCTTTAGCACTAAACCACAGGAGCTGGTGAATGAGATCTGCACATTAGACTATAAGGAAGAGTGAACACACAGAGACTTTAGCTTTTCTGATAGAC
The DNA here is from genome assembly GCA_027564155.1 of Gymnocypris eckloni scoliostomus. Taxonomy (NCBI): domain Eukaryota; kingdom Metazoa; phylum Chordata; class Actinopteri; order Cypriniformes; family Cyprinidae; genus Gymnocypris; species Gymnocypris eckloni. The sequence goes on from CM050436.1 coordinate 717,431, forward strand.
TCATAGACTCATGTTCTGCTGAGTATGTGCAGCCTGATATTAAGTAATATTAAAAGTCAACATAAAATTACAGAGTTAAATGCCAGCCAATCAGAAATAAGGATGTTGTTGTTTCCGATTAAATGACTCAATTCTGCTGCACCGGTGCGTGTGCACATGATAAGTTGGAAAAGAAAGATCTGATGAATGCTGTAGTGTAGGAAACCTCTTCATGTTTTTTATTTTATTTTATCATTCCTGAACGAAATCACTTGCGTGTTAAAAGATAGTTGGAGCTGATGGGAAATATAGACAAATTTGTGCTAAAGTATTATTGATGCAGTAAAAAAATTATAATAATAAAAAAAATCTCCAACTGCTTTGCAACCAGAAACTTTAACTTAGCTTTGCTTCCTGAAAGACTAATTCATCCAAATAAAATAAATTGTTTTATATATTTTGGAAAAGTATCAAAAATACAAAGAAATGTGGCCTCAAACATGCCAGCTGACCAGCAGTGCTCAACGTACATACTGCACACACACACACACACACACACACACACACACACACACACACACACACACACACACACACACACACACACACACACACATGTTGGTTTTTATGGTTTACGGGGACTCTCCATAGGCGTAATGGTTTTTATACTGTACAAACTGTGTGTGCTATTGCCCTACACCTACCCTACACCTAAACTTAGCCCTCACAGGAGACGGTGCATTTCTACTTTCCCTCAAAAAAACTCACTCTGTATGATTTATAAGCGTTTTAAATTATGGGGACACTGAAAATGTCCTCATAAATCACCTTCTCCTTGTAATACCTATGTTATACCCATGTCATTATACAAATTTGTGTCCTCATAAACCACATAAACATGCACACACACACACACACACACACACACACACACACACACACACACACACACACACACACACACACACACACACACACACACACACACACACACACTAGGATTACAGATCTTGTCCTGAGCATGTATGTCAAGCTCTCTCTGTGTGTGTGTGTGTGTGTGTGTGTGAAAGAAGAGAGAGAGAGAGAGAGTGTGTCTGTCTGTCTGTCTGTCTGTCTGTCTGTCTGTCTTTCTGTCTGTCTGTCTGTCTGTCTGTATATGTGTATAAATATATATAAATAAAAGACAGACAGACAGACAGACAGATAGATGACAGACAGATAGACAGACAGACAGATGACAGATAGATAGATAGATAGACAGACAGACAGACAGACAGACAGACAGGCGATAGACAGACAGACAGACAGACAGACAGACAGGCGATAGACAGACAGACAGACAGACAGACAGACAGACAGACAGATGATAGATAGATAGATAGACAGACAGACAGACAGACAGACAGACAGACAGACAGACGATAGACAGACAGACAGACAGACAGACAGACAGACAGACAGACAGACAGACAGACAGACAGACAGACAGGCGATAGATAGATAGACAGACAGGCGATGATAGATAGACAGACGAACAGACAGACAGACAGACAGACAGACAGGCGATATAGACAGACAGACAGACAGACAGACGGGCAGACAGACAGACAGAGACAGACAGACAGACAGACAGACAGATATGATAGATAGATAGACAGAACGATGATAGATAGACAGATGATAGATAGATAGACAGACAGACAGACAGACAGACAGACGATGATAGATAGACAGACAGACAGACAGACAGACAGACAGACAGACAGACAGACAGACAGACGATAGATAGACAGACAGACAGACAGACAGACAGACAGACAGATATATAGATAGATAGTCCTGTGGCTCAGTGGTTAGAGCATTGCGTTAGCAGTGCAAAGGTTGTGGGTTCGATTCCCAGGGAACACACATACTGACAAAAAAATGTATAGCCTGAATGCACTGTAAGTCGCTTTAGATAAAAGCGTCTGCTAAATGCATAAATGTAAATGTAGATAGATAGATAGCCTATGCAATGTCAGCTGGAATGATTGATAGTTTCAGAGACTAAGCAATTTACTACATTTTGATGAAATATTACAATGGCACATTTTATGATAATAATAGGCACTGATGAATCATGCACAGTAAGACCGGGAACATGTATTAAGCAAATCAGTTCAAGTCCTAACTTCTTGTGTGTCTCTGTGTGAAGTTACCTATTAATGAAAATGTTCATGGACAACCATTAACATCATATGATGAAAACGAGCCTGCCGTTAATTATAGCAGCTGCTAAATTCAGCACATTGAAGACATTTATGAAAGCCTGCTGTTAAGATTGTTAGTGTCTTAATGACTTGTAAAAAGGGAAAGCTTACGTTAGATGAACTCAAATCACATACAGAGCCACGTGACGTGTTGGAGGGGAATAGATGCGTGGATGTCTGAGTCACGTGTAATCGAGGCACATATCTATGACAGCACGGCGTCTGTGTTTCGTTTTTCTTCACTTCTTCTCCAGTTCCAAGGTTAGCAGTCTTTTGACAGGGCGGCCGTTCAAACACCTTTTTGTATGTGGCCTTGTAAACTGAACTCAAGTGTTATACACAATAAGAAAATGAACCGAACCGGGCCTCGTTCTGTCACAGCGCTGAGAAATTATCAAGGACGTCTTTTAATTGAATATTCCAGCTCCATGGGAAATGTTGAGTTTCAACTTTAAGACAAAATCAGATGCAATCGTACTTATTTTTCTGTGAAACGAGTATGCAGTCTTTTACATAATAATAGAGCTATATGTTATATAAAACTAGGTCTGGCATGTGTGTGCGAGTGTCTTTCTGGATGGGGGAGTTGATGAAAGGCCCACTTTGCAGATTATCCACAGCACAAAAAAGCAAAAAAAGAGGCTACTTATCTTTTCAGTTAGATTTCAATTTATGAAAGGCTTAACCTCGCATGCCTTTCATCAAGACTGCCTCTATTTGCTTGGGTTTGTCTGTCTCCAGACATCCACAGTGTGACAGAAATACATTTCACAACTGTAACTCCAGCCGAGCTAAATCCACCTCCAAATGACGGTGGATAGTTAAAGTTTCGCATTAGTCAAAGTGTGTTTGTGTTTTTAAGTGTTGTGGAGAAATGCACGCGGTTCTCAAAAGATCTTTAGACTGCCCCCCTCAGCAAATCTCTGCATATTTTCCTGCATAATCTCCAACGGCTGGACATCATACATCTAGTAAACCCTTGTGTTTGCTACAAATATTTGCACCAGTCTGCCAACAGAGAACGGATTTGCATGGCTTCCCAAAAGTATGCGGTGGATCCGTCATATCTGTCATGTGCGGAAAACTGCAGGATATTTTATTTTTACACAGACTCGCTGCTGAAATCAGTACTTTAGCATTTCACAAAAGCCTTAAAAAATGTTTTTTTAACCTTATATTATTCCAAACCTGTATTACACAAAAAGACGTTCATAATCAATTTGATTATGATTTTAATTCAGTTATGATTCCTGGCTGTATTTCAGTTTTAATGTCAATCTTGTTGCGGCTGATTCTGTAAGTTATACAGGAGAGGGTTTCAGACTGATTCAAACCAGTATCTCCAGCTATTAGTTTCAATAAATTATGTATAAGAGTCTATGTTTTGGGAATCGGCCCACATTTAGTCAATTCACTAAAAATAACCGCTTCAATAAAGTCGACTGTTCTTGACAACACTGATTGTTAGGATTGGGTTTCGTTTGAATTTGAACGATTCCAATTCTGTTTATCAATCCTTAACGATTCCCAGTTTCGATTCCAATACAGTGTTAAAAAATTAAGTCAAACATATTTATTCCATGTCGTTTAGTAAAAATTCGGTTGCAGCTGAATATCATGAACACAAATCAGCATCCTAACTTATAACTTCTGCCTATGCTTTTAACAAAAATACCAACTAGATTTTTAAATAATTAAACAGAAATAAAATAAGAACCAAAAAATGAATTAGCAATTGCACAAATAATATTAATAGCACAGAAGGCAGCTTTAATATTAGACTGCTGTCACTAATGCACGCATCACATATACTGATACACATGTGCTGTCTCAACTGTTTATGCTCACTTACGACAAAACTGATATTTTGACAGAAGCACAAGAAGATGCAAAAGAGATTTAATATTTGCACAATGTATAAAATCACATTATAATGCACACAAAGGAATCGATTGTCAAGTCACATTTATTTTTAAAGCGCTTTTAAGAAAACAGATTGTGTCAAAGCAGCTTTACAGTATTTAATAAGAACAAAGTGTATAATAACACAAAATAATACAAATAAAATGAATAATTGAAATGCAGGGGTCTTATGAAATCCACAGTTCTAACCAGTTCTCAATACCTAGCCATACTGGTGTTGAGAACAACTCTTTCAAATATGTTTCTTGCCATTATTTTGGAGTTATGTTATTTTAAAATATTTGTATTGAGTCACATTCAATACAAACTGCAAACTTGCATTCACATATATTCGGTTAAAATGATTGATTTATCTGTGGCGCTAAACAACAGGGGAGCATTGCTTTGCAGGACAACTCTGATACAATCATCTAACTTGAGACAGTCATGGATATATTAGTTTTAATAATTAACAAAATGCAAGGAATAAAATGAAATATTGATCTTGGAATCAATATTGGGATAATTCAGATTGTAAAATGTGAACCAGCCCTGCTGGAGCTCAGAATAGGAAAAGTCGTACCAGTCTGGGATGACATGAAGTGCAAATAATGACAGAAGTTCAATTCCTGGATGAGATATTCATTGAAGCTGCAATGCCCTCTTCATAGATTGAAAGGTAAATGGAATATTTTTAATGCGACAGAGCAAAAGGCCTCTTCTTTTGAAAAACAGAACAATGAATATATTCTGGGCCATCTAGGACTCTTAGAGCCACATTCAGACAATGAGATGAGAAGAGAACCGAAGGATAAGAGAAGAAGAGTGTGCTCGTATAACCATATACCTCTCACTCACCCCCACTCACAAAACCATTTCCCTCGCTTCCTTTCTTTACACAGAGAACACACTCCTCCCCATCCTTTTCATTTAATTGTGCTCTTGAGGGACCGGCGTCTTCGGGCTCATGGAAACCTGCTCTTCACGGCACAGGCCGCTCTCTTTCTGCCCACTCCATGACTCTGTCTACAGCGGGGTGTCTGCTCTGCGCCTGGCCTTTTCTAATAATACACATACCGAAGGAGATTCACTCCATCCGGAATAAAACATTTGTGTGAGATTCCATAACTTGGCAACGACTTTAGGAAGTGTGTAGAATTCCAAGTGTCTGCTGAGTCTCTATGCAATTCTGTCTCCTTTCCTGCAGGAGATTTTCAAGGGCTTATCCACTATTTTGACATTTAGTGTTGTGGCATACAGGGTATAGTGGTTTGAATATGACCAAAGGGAACCACAACAGCTGCGTATGTCTATAGATGTTCAGCGTGTTTTGTAGAAATGGACTGGTAATTGTCTTATTGAACTTTTCTACTAAACTGTAAAATGTTTAGTAGAACATTAAGCATTAAGACATTTTTAACTGAAATACATTGAGTCCATAATCAATAATAAAGCTTCCTCTAGTTAAAAAGTGCTTCTGCTGTTGTCTCTCATCAGAATCCAGTCACATATTAGTTTAGATCTGTTTTGTCTTGTAAACGCTGCAGATTTCTCTCCTGATTCAGACCAGAACACTTTTTCACTGGAGCAAGAGTTATTATGGAATATAGACTCATATTTCTTGATGGATTTGTTTCATCTTTTGTCTTCTCCAGATGTTAACTGATGGACTGGACTGGTGTGGATTATTGTGATGTTTTTATCAGACTCTCATTCTGACGGCACCCATTCACTGCAGAGCATCCATTGATGAAACACTGATGCAGAGGCACATTTCCCCAAAGAAGAAACAAGCTCATCCTAATCTGAGATGGCCTGAGGGTGAGCACATTTTCATTTTCAGAGCGGTTTAGTGAATACATTTATTTATTTTGTATTGCCAAGCTTTTTGTTGTTGTTATAACTGACAGCGTGTCACAGATGACATCAATAGTGATTATGTTGTACTTACCTATATTCCTTAAAAGCTCATTGCGTTGAGGTCAGTACTCACATTTTCTGACCACAACCCAACACAAATGTGTAGCTCTTATTCTCTGAAATATGCCCTCACTCCCCAATCAATATAGAGGCTTTAGAGACTCATCCAGGATTTATTTGTCCCTAACACCTCTTATATTTGTGTCTCTCTCTCTGCAACACTTGTGTTACTTGGCAGAATCACTGTTTGGATATGACCAATGGTATTTACACAGTTCAAATTCACACAGGATCATAAATAAATGTGTTAATTTTGTGGCCCTTCTGTTTGCAGTGATAAATTACCTGCCTACGAAATGTTGTCAACAGATGGCAAAAATCACTCAAGCACATTACACCGTTCTATGGGGATATGTAATGCAATGTTCTCCCCTCATTAATATGCTGACTAATGTGCTGTTTTTCTAGGTTGTTTACAGAGCAGTTTCTGTCTCATTTCAATGGGTTTATACTGACACAAGTGTGTCCAATCATTGGAGCAGTTCAGATGCACAATGAATGTTGAACATTTTCTTTGTTTTACATTTATAAAATATATATATATATATTTAAATAAAACTCTGCTATACTAAATGTAAAATGAAGGCATGCCATAACTGTATTACTGTTGTAATTATAATTATTATTATTTTAAGTAATCATCTCACACCATAATGGGATAATTCACCCAAAAAAGAAAATTGTCATAATTCACTTATCCTCCAACCCTGTATGAGTTTCTGTTTTCTATTGAACGCAAAATATATTTTGAGGAATTATGGTTACTAAACAGTTGACGGTAGCCATTGATTTCCATTGTATTTTATTTATTCCATATACGGTTTGGTTACCAACATTCATATCTTCTTTGTGTTCAGCATTGGAAAATTTTAAGATAAGTAAATTATGACATAATTTTTGTTTTGCCGTTTACTATCCCTTTAAAATAATCATGGTTGCGTATTTTTAAGATAACTCTTGATAATTCAAAAATGTTGAGAAATGGTTGCTTTCTAGCCTATTATTTTGTAATGTTATTCCCAAGTGAATGCCCCACACACACACACACAATCGATGGCATTGTTACATCATGCAAAATGCTGTGAATTTGATTAAATGTGATTGATTGAGGCAGCCAAAGTTAATGCCTTCCTATGAATTACAATGACCAGACAAGCTGTCAGTTGGCATCAAGACTTTACTGTTGCATCTTCGTTTTTTCCAACACTTTGACTCAAAATGCCTTGACACACACTAACGTTATTCAGTCATGTCAGACTGACTCAAAGCGACAGCTCACAGCATGTGGGGCAAAAAGAACAACAGAAAAACCAGCCGTAGTCACCGTTGTCCACCTCTGTCACGACTGCTTTCCTCTTCTCCCTACATCAGTGTGAGCATTTTCTGCTTGAAATGTCATTTCCACCCTCTTACACTGCATTCAGTCCATATATTAGTGCTGTATAATGACAGTTGTCTGGGTGAAGACGTGATGTGAAGTAATCACGCCAAAGAAATGAAGAATGATATACCTGCTGTCCAAATGTGTCTCTTGACACCTGTGGCCCCAATTGTGTCGACAAAACAACAATTACTGTTTCTCATCGTCATTCCTCATGTCTTTCTATCTATTGCATGTTAGGATGTCTTTCATTGTCCACATGCTGTTTGAATTCAGTTATAGATAGACAGATAAATACATCTTTCATACACTCATTTATTGTAGTGTTGTGTGTCTGAAACAAATTGCACAATAATAGCCAATACTCAGAAGCAGGGCTGCACGATGATTCATATTTTAAACGTGATCATCATTTCTGCTTTTCTCAGTTTATTGAACATAATGGTCTGCAATATTTGCCCGCTGGTTATTTCTCCTGAATGCGTTTCATTTGCTGTTTGCATTATATTGCATTGGTGAAAAGCCTCCACAAGGGTTCATGGTTGCCAGATGTCAACAGTTTAAATCCCCCAATCAGAGCTTTTTTTTTTCCTTAAACGTATACATTTTCCACCCAGAGGTTTACTTAATCTTTCCAAACTGGCAACCATGCATACATTACAGAAAAAGCCTTGATGAGCTGAAAACACTGGCAAACATGCAAGTTGGAGTTTAGTGATCTCTACTGAGATTTTCTATTAAAGTTAAAGTTATCTTGATTTGTGCTACACGTAAGAGTGCAGCAATGCAGGAGAAATTAAACACGACATTAAGCATGATTATATTTATTAGCAAAATAATCGGGATAAACCGCTCGTCCAATGAGCCGTACTCAAAAGTCTCGCTGCATGTCCAGTGTGTGGTCTGATATCTGTGATATATGACCGCGGGTCGCCCTGGTATAATCTGGTGTGTAATGATCATTGTAAATCCACAGCAGTGCAGCACCTGGATCAATGCAGCTGATGCGTATCTACTGCTCGAGCTCCCAGCTTCTCTGCTTCAAAACTCAAAACAGAGTACCCTTATGAAAAAGTAGTCTATTCAAGTGTGCTATTAGTATACTTCTTTTAAACAAAAATGGGAAAGTATACTTTTAATGTACTTCTCAAAAATGGGCTTAATGTACTGCTAAATGCATAAATGTTCAAGGTTCAAGGTTCTTTTATTCGTCACATACTCAATTATACAGAATATAATCCTTAGTGAAATGTAAATCAGGACAGGTCCGCTCAGTGGACAGTGCAAAATACGTAACAAAACACAAGAGAATATATATAAATATAGGTAAAAATATACTTAATAAAATAAACTTGAAGCATACTACTTTTTGGTAAGGGTAGCCTGAAACATTTTAATTCAGAATTAAATATATTTGAGTTGCTAGCAATAGCTTTGGGGTGCATATAGGGATGTGCAGTTAGTCAAAATCATAATAAAATCACAATGAGAGTATGTTCTTTTTATAGCCTGATGGCACAGAAACATTCACACGACTTTAAACCACGCTTTGATACTCGCACACAGAAAGTTGCCGCTCAGATAGGGTGTGGATAGCTAATTGAGTTATTTTTCATGTTTTGGTGCTTTTTGTGTTCTCTTCTTAATTGAACGAGAAGAGTTGAGAAAGAAAATGCAAATGTATCTGTATATTGGATTGGCGCATCAGGTCTTAAAGTGACAGCAGCCTAATAAACCTGTTTCTGTCTTTCATTAATGTTATTCAAATAACATAAGACAAAAAGAAAGTCACTCACTGCTCTTGACTGAATAACTTCTGTAACTTTAAGGATTGATCAATATTTATACAGTGAAGACTATCCAGAGTTATTATGTACATTTCATTTTTTAATTTCTATACCTGAATACTACTGTTAGACATACATGAAACACTTGTTTGTTCAGCTTCTTTAATTTTTGTGTGTAATATTTGCTATGCTCATGTCTTTTGTATTTATGGTATATGGTAAATACCCAGGAAGAACCTGCTTTTACCAAGTACGACATGTTCCTGGATCAACATCTTTGTTGACCCTGGAACGACATTGTTATAATACTTTTTAACGTTTATCATTTTTGTGAAGTTTAGGCTTACAATCAGTGTTTGTTGCATGTGCAGCAGTGTCATTAATCTATACTTTAATCCCTGATTTTAGGGATTGCTCATAGTTAAGATTAGGTTTAGGTGTAGGGAAATGGTCAAGATTACATTTTTGGATAACACTATATGTTGACCCAGAAACACATCAAACTCGGCAAAAGCAGGACATGCAATACCCAGTTAAGTGTTGTAAATAGATGTAGGAGTATATATCAGTAAGATATGATGTTAGGAATATTTTTGGGAGACTTTTTGGTCCTGCCAGCTCCAGTAATGATGCCGTTAAGATGAGCTTAATAACAAGCAATCCGTGTGCTGGTTTGGGAATAGCAACTACTTCATTCTAAAATAACACTTAAGATTTAGTTAAAATGATCTTAAGAGCATGATTTGCAATGTAATATGGAAAACCCAGCCCTTTTGGGTTTGCAGTTAATATTTCATTGTATAACTTTATGTTTTCAATGATAATTATGAGCCTAATTAATGCTAAAGGTATTAGGGAATAGCAAATACAGAGAGTAGTGCAAAATCCTCTTTTCAGACTATTTTTTTGAGTAAAATATGCTTCAAAAACAAGGTGCATCATTAAACTGTAATCGAATCAGTTGCGACTCTTGATGTGAAACAAGTGATTTTCAGAACTGCAGGTTTAAACGGTGCATTAAAGGTTTAATGAATCTCTCTATCCCACTGATTTTCTTCCTTTCTGATTGAATCAGGAGATTGTATGTATAACTAAACATTTAAACTGACTGTTGCTAACTCAAATCTTCTGTGATATAACATTATAATTAAAATGTAATGCTGGCAAAATTAGAAAGGGTTCATCAATAAAGTGTTTTCCCCTTCAAGCCCAACATGTTGTATTAGGGTCAGTGTACAGAATTGGTCAACACTGCTGTCCCACAACCAAAAAACACATTTAAAAAGCAAATCTTAGATATTTACTAATATCTTTCTATAATCTATTGAAAACCACAAAAATAATTTAAAATATTAGTAAGCTTAATATATATGAAATCATTCATTTATTGGGAACTTTCAATTGGGAGATGGCTGTGCCGAACCCTAACCCCTAATTTTTTATTTATTGTTGTTGTATATTATCAGCTGCTGTATATTATCAATATATATTATACTTGTAAATTATGCAACTTTTTGTAAAAAATTAAATATAAATATGTCCCACATTTTTCATGTCACTGCCAAAACAATTTATGTTTTAGTCCATTCGCTGAGACTGATTGTAACTACGCATAACTACATTTATGATCAGGAGATATTACTTTGTCCCCCTCGCTCATACCTACAATGTCTGAGTCGATAGGTCCCATGATTTTGAGGTACATGTGTTCAAAAGTCTGAAAACAAATCTGTGTTTAACTTTACGGAACGTCACTACCGGACGCAATTCAGCATAATAGATCATCAATGTTTTGGTAGTGACAAAATGGAAAGCATGATCTTCATACAATTGTCAATTTGTATATTGCTATTCCTTATTTACTTGTTCTTTTTAATTCTTCTCTTTATTATCTGTGTCGCTGTCATTCTGTTGCACTGCGGTAGCTTCCGTCACGAAAACAAATTCATCGTATGTGTAAATAAAGCTCATTCTGATTCATATTTGGGGAAAATAAACACAATTTTTAGTACAGTTATGCATATTTGTTGTATTTTAGTATGTTTTGGTATGTTAGTTAAAATTCTGTAATGTGATGTGGTCGTTACCAAAGCATTACTGTCACTACCAAAAATGTGCTGTCACTCCTGAAACATTAAATCAAATCAAATCACTTTTATTGTCACATCACCTTGGTGAGTGAAATTCTTGAGAGCATGCTCCAGACAGTGCAGAAACAATTTACATATGGACAGTACATATTACAGACTTATACAGAAGACAATGTGCAAAAAAACACATACATATACTCAGTACACATAGTGTTCTATTGTACATACTTACAGTTATCAATACACATTATACACCATAATGGATGTGCAAATGGGTGTCTTGGATGGTATCCAGTGATAGCAGATAGGTTGTGTTAGTGCAGTGTGTGCGTGTAGTCCAGTTGAACGGTGTTAAAGTGCAGTGCATGGCATGTTGTGTGAGTGGGAGTGTGATGTAGGTGAGTTATTTGTGACTGTTCATTAGCCTGATAGCCTGAGGGAAAAAGCTGTCCCTCAGTCGGCTAGTGCGGGATCGGATGCTGCGGAGACGTCGCCCTGAGGGCAGCAGAGAGAGCAGTCTGTGGGACGGGTGGCTGGAGTCTTTGATAATCCTCCGGGCTTTCCTTGTACACCGCCTGGTGTAGATATCCTGGAGGGAGGGAAGCTCACCTCCAACAATGTGGCGGGCAGTTCGCACGACCCTTTGCAGAGCCCTGCGGTTGCCAGCGGTGCTGTTTCCAAACCAGGCGGTGATACAGCCGTTCAGGATGCTCTCCACAGTGCAGGTGTAGAAGGACCTGAGGATGAGTATAATGAAAGATCATGTTATGACAAGTATCACATATTCAATGTATATTCAAACTAACAAATCCTTCACTTTGAAATCAGTATGATAAACTATTAGCTTTTTTACAAAATACAACAAATCTCATACATTACACTTTAAATTTTGTTAAAAATGTGTGTGACGAGTGGGGCGGGGCCGAGAGCCATGGGAACATAGCGAGGCCGGTGGAGTAAATGGTAATGAACGACGCCTGCGCCACTCACCGGTCTCGAGTCCCACGGAGGAGCTTCGGAAGGGTTAAATGAGGAGTGACGACAGTGGAAGACGAGAGAGGACCAGGCCTGGATTTTAGTTTGTGTTTTATGTGCGGCAGTCGTCCGTGAGGGGCTGCAGCTTTTCATTTGTGTTTGTTTATTTTATTATTAAAGTCTTTAAATGTTCGCCGGTTCCCGCCTTCTTCTTCTCGTATCTATCATTATAAACGTCATTACAATGTGATTGTTATTAATCAACTTATATATTATATAAGAAATATATATTGTTTTAATAAAATAGGCCAAATAAACAAATATATCTACCATATAGAGGTAAGCAACATCTTAATAGATCAATATAAGCCTTCTAATTAGATTATTATTACTGTGTTTCGTTAGTGACACATTTGACGAGAGGACAAATATTAAAAACTTTCTGAAAACACTGCACAATTACTAGAAATGTGTACCTTGGATATTATACAATTTGCATACATACTTATTATTTGTATTTTTTTCCAAGACATTTCCAACTCTGACTTTGGCGAAGTTCTGTAGAATTGGCCCACTAACACAGGATTATAGCACTTGCATTAATACTAACCCTAACTCCAGCGTTATTGCAGTTTTATCATGTATTTTCTTTGGTTAATGATTTGTTGTTAGCTTGTATAATTTGAGGAAACAGTTATTGAAATTACTCAATACACATTAATGTCAGACCATATTTACAGTATACAAATGTTACCGATTTCTTTTTAATTAAAACATTTGCATTGCATTGAATTTGCTTATTTGATTAGTATAATTGTTTTGAAAGCAAACAATTAAAATACATTGCACAGAATGCATTATATATTGATGCAGATACAGATTCAAATCTGCTTGATCAACTCAAATCCAGCTTCAAATGATACAATTAGAGTCCATTATTACTGAGAAAAATGACGGTTTGGAACGTATCTCGGGTTTAAGTCACGGTTTAGTACAGCAAAGGGAAAACTGAACAAAAAATAGCTTATAGTGAACAAGTCGTTGGTGTAGCGGTGAAGAGCGAGTATTGCGGTTTTGCTTGGAGGAGAGTGTTGTAAGCGGCTGGAGGCACTGTATTTTTGCGGCCCTGAGCTGAGAGGGGTAGGCTGAGGGATTGGGTTGGGAGGCCACTGCGGCCATGTGCTAGCTTGGGCTACGGGCCCTGGGCCGGTTGTGGGGCTACATAAGCCGGCCCCTGCGCTGCCGCCACTTGGGCTGGGCAGAAGGGGTGGGCTGTTGAGCCAGAACTGGAGGTGGAGTTGGCTAGAAGCCTGTTTGAGTTATGGGTATTGCTGACTGGAAAGCCGTGACGGCTGAGTTGCAGCCGGGCCTCTGCGGGCCTTGCATCTGCGAAATCGGGGCGTGGCCTTGGTCTTTGGTCGTGAACCCTTGTTTAATTTGCGCCTATAGGGGAAAGCTGAACAGGTTATTTCAGGATGAATGCAGCTGAACTCGATGGAGAATTTGGCAAATGGCAACTTTGATGTCCATATTCAATGATTACGATTGTTGCAGCGCTTCTATCATGGAGAAATGATCAAGTCTCTCTCGATTCTGAGAATTTCAGAATCAATTCTGGGCTTAGATTTTAACCAGATGAGCGATGACGCCGAGTTGCTTTTAGAAACACCCATATGCTGCTTACTTCCAATTCCTCACGAGCATGCGCCCCTTGAACCTTTTGTAAAATAACCTTTCATAGGTTTGGAAAGGTTGGAGCAAGTTACAAGGAGAGTCGCTGGCTTCATAGCGCAGGAGCGCTGAGAGAGACACGCGTTTGTTTGATGTACACTTGACGTGTGCAGTCTCGCCAGTCTGTGTTTTTCTTACAAATGCTTTGTGGAGTCATTATGCCTGTGGTTTGGAATGTGGTGGATCTATGAAAGTAAGATGTAAACCTCACTACGGAAGGCTGCTCTTAATTTAAAACGCTGATACGCCGCTTGATTGTGTAGACTGCTTGCTTTGACTGCCGTAGCTGTAGGCCACAGGAAGGGGTCCTGAAGAGCTATCGTAGCCTGCTCTGCTAATGGAGGTAACCTCACGCTAGTGTCTGCTACGGGAGCTGGAGGCCACTGTAAAGGAAAAGAGAGTTATTCATAGCGAAAGGAAAAAGACTGAGATGTGTGGGGCTGTGTTGCAAGCGGAGGCAGCTTGAGCTTGCGCCTGCAGCTGTATAGGCCATGGAAAAATGGTTGTCACGTTTAACAGGGCCGCTGGTGGTCAATGAAGTAGCTTTATTAGCTACCATATTTAAGTACATTTCTAATACCTGTAGTTTCTGGAGTCGTTTATTTAGTAACTTTACTGCTCCAAATATTGCACTTTACTTGCCACGTATCGTGAAACATACCGTTACTCTTAATAATGTATATAATGTGCTCTGGGCGTAGGAGCAGTGTCTGATTCATGAACAAGCTGATTATTTTGTAAAGAACCTGTAAAATTAATTCGCAATTGCTCCAACGCCTTCCTTTGCAAGTTGGAATGATCCGATAGTAGCTGTTCTCTAGTCGACGATTCACTGATTCAAATATTCGGTTTAGAGTGATGTTCCCAGTGGAATTAAATGCACAAGAGAGAACACATGTATTCGTAAAACACATTTATCTCATCCAGCTTATCTGTCTAAGAAATGCTAAGCCAATTAAATGCTGGTAAAGATACGGAGGGTTAAGTACGTCCGGTATATATTCTGGGCATGGTGTCATGGTTACATAGTGACGTAACATCCTATGTCTTCGCGAGGTCTTTTAACGATTTTTTATCAACAAATACCTGCCTTTGTAGATTTCCCCTAATAATTATTGGCAACATTGGTTGTTGTGTGCTAAAGGAGGCCGCTTCGCGTTAGCATCTGAAATTAGAAGCTAGAAGCCCGGCTAAATACTTGCGCTGCAGTGAAGCGAGTGAAGCTTTGCTGCGGTGAAACCTGGGGCGTGGCCCAGGCTCGTTGAAAGCCTGCTGTTGCGACCTCCAGGAGAGCGTGTGGCTGGTCGAGCAGAGAGCAGCGGTCGTGACGAAGCCCGGAGCTCGGCGTCCGTGTCTGGTGAAAAATACAAATAAAAATAGACGATCCTGGGGCCGGCAGATTGCCCGGAGGGTTACGAAAACCCCATCATGGGTCTCGTTGTTTGGACGGAAATGTTGAGTCTGTGATGTAAAGGTAAATGGTGCCCCCGAATGCTGTTTAACCGTCAACTAGATGGAGGTAAGACAGCTGTATTTATGTCCCAGGATTGATTACCTAGATTATGTACCACCTGTGCTAATTAGCCTGAGTATCTGACGTGCTCCTCCCGAACTTAGTTTAAAAACTACGTGTCTAAACTTCATATAGTGATTTAATACGTTTACACTTAAGCTTGCTTTTGATTTTCAATATTTGAGGTGTGAGAACAATTTAACCTCGTTGTACCCAGATTTTGCTAAAGATTATTTCTGCATTCTCAGAGCGAACCTTTAAACAAGGTTACAGGCAATGTTTACATATTACACTTCAAAGTCCAAGTTTAGTTTTCTCTTTTTTAAATGACAAATACATGCTGATTTAAACAGTTATTCCTTTCACGCAGGTGCAGAACGTAATGCGATACTTTTTCTTTAACTGTAGTCTTTATGGTGTGTTCAAGCGCAACTTTTAGTCCAAAATGGAGAAAACACTGCCGCTTTTGTCATTGCTCTTTCTTTGATGTCGGTTTGGTGTGCCATGGGCTTTAAAGGACAAGACGACTCCTAGTACCAAGCCATTGGTCCCCATGCGGTTTTTACCCTTTACACATCTTTATAACCAGTTCCCAAAGTTTAGGCCGAGAGCACCAAAGAAAATTCCTCGAGACCTTTGGATGCAGCAGCAGTATCTGAAACAAAGAGAGGACCTAAATCAATCCAAATCCATTCATAACCTTAAACATGTATGTAACCTACAACACATACATTTCATATTCATTCAGAGTAATAAGCATTATCAGGGACAGCAACTTGCAGAGGAACATCTTCCAAAAATGCAGCCGTTAACAGACAAATTAGATTCAGACTATTGTTTTCAGGACATTTAATTTTTTTATTATAGTTGTTTGGGAAGTGAGTTTAGCATAAATTCCAAATAAACTGAAGTAACTGTGCTTTACATTTATGCAAATTAGGTCCACAGGAGCCAATCACAGCACTGGAAAGGAGAAGCTACAATCTCTTCCTCAACAGAAAAGTCTTCTAATAGTCTCAGGCCTGTAAGCTGAGAAACCTTAACCAATAAAACCAAGTTCTGAGTCTCCTGCCAATGAGAAAAAGACATTAACAGTACAGTCAAAAAACATTATCGTCCATCCAGTGAGACGTTAACAGGCACACTATGTTTTCTGAGCCTGTAAAAAAGAGACACTGCAGGTCTTGATGGCCAATTCCGATTGTGTGACTATATCCCATTATTTCCACATATGAATGAGGCCTGAAACCTATCGGAGAGTATCGGAATCCATGTGACTTTTTCCTGATAACACGGTCGTGGGCCATATCCGATCTGTGCCACTTGGGAGGAACTAATCTGAATTCGGTCACTTGAACTATGCAGCATAAATGCGGCAGACATAAACAGATATTCTACATTCAGAGTCCATGTCTGGCGAAACAACAACAGAGACAGCACGTCACGAGTCTCCGTCCCAGAGAGATGTAAGCAGACTGACCAAATTCCCAGAGAGGCAGAAACACACAGACACATATTTACAACAAGGTGAAGCTCCGGTGAGCAAACCTTCACGTCAAGGTGCCTTCCTCTGTGTGTTTCAGATTGTTAGGGACCTTCAGCACCTACTTAGTGCCTCATCTGCGTGTTACAGATACTAGGACCCTCCGGTGCTCCAGCAGTTCAGCGCTTCGAGATCAAGGCTGCTGAGACGGATTCTCATTCCCACTGCACTGATACCCAACTCAACATCGCTTACCCAAACATTTTTATTAGTGTGCATTGAGTATTATAAGCATCCTATATCAGTATCAGGCTGGTGCCTGTAAATAACAAATCATATTATTTTATATTTTGTGGAATAAGGCTCTTCACCTTATTAGTTTTAGAGAAACAACAGTTAATATTTCTGTAATGTAACTGCAGTAGCAACTTCCGACTTAAACACGTGCATTTAATTCCGTGTTAATTTAGTAGTTGTTGGCTACTCTGGGTAACAATAACTCATAAATCCATCAGATTGGTACGCTGACAAACTCCCTCACATTTACACCATTTTTTGTCAACAATCCTCCTTGATTGTTTTTACTGTTAAGGTGGCCAACCAAAACCACTACATTAGTTTGGTGCCACATGTGAGAACAACTACAATACACTATCACTTTCAGTATGAGCCTATATAGACAGTTCTGAGACATTACATGACATCATGTCATGCATTCCTTCATTCATTCCTTCCCTCATTCCTTCTTCCTTTCTTTCATTAATTAATTAATTAATTAATTAATCAATTCACCCATTCATTTATCCATTATTTTTTTATGATGAAGATGACAGAAGTATCATGCAACAGATTATCTGGAATATGTGATTTGGTTGGATGGTATACATTTACATTTAATTTAATTTGTATGTTTTTAAAGGGATAGTTCGCCTAAAATTAAAATTACCCCATGATTTACTCGTAGTCAAGTTGTTTAGGTGACTTTCTGCTTTCAGATGCATTGGAGTTATATTTAAAAATGTCTTCCATGATTAAAAATGGCAGTGAATGGGTGGTGAATTCAATAGAAGTCCAATAAAAGTGCATGCATCCATCATAATAAAGTGCTCCACATGGCTCTGGTGGTTAATTCATGCCTCCTGAAGAGAATCAATGTGAAAAAATAAGGATATTTTTCTTACACAAACACATCAATTCACTTCAGAATCCCTTTATTAAGCCACCGGAGCAGTGTGGAGCAGTTTTAATGATGGATGGATGCACTTTCTTATGCTTCAAAATTTCACCACCCATTCACTGCCATTATGAAGCTTGGAAGAGCCAGTACATGTTTTAATATAACTCCAATTGTATTAATCTGAAATAAGAAAGTCATATACACCTGTAAGGGCTTGAGGGTGAGTCAATCATGGGGTAGTTTTCATTTTTGAGTGAACTATCCCTTTAAGCCCGGATTTTGAGACAACCTTTTTTTCTTTACCAACGGGTTACGAGTAACTTTTCAGTATCCTTTCTCTGTGTTCCTGTGCCCAAATATCCTCGTTTATTTGTGAGCAAAACTTTTGACAGCTCCAGGGCTTTTGGGAAAATTACAGATTGTACTTTCACAGCAATATTAAATTTAAACTGGGAAAAATTTAATTTTTTCCCAAAAAGGAGACACCACAGCTATCTTTCTCTGTTTTCTCTAGGCATATAGCACCAGTTACTTTATTTTTCCTCTCTCACTTACTATCTTTATTAAAAGGCCATCTTAGCAGCTGTGATTTACCCATTTAACCCTTTAATCCCAAATTTTGAAAATACTTTGAAAATACCCAGACATGAAAATACCCATATGATGTGTCATTACTAACCTATTGAAATAATCAATAATACTTTTTAAAATTGTTTTGTAAAAATGTGTGGAAAATTGTGTTTATGCTTGGTCATCAATTGTGACCTGTGTGTACTGAATTAACATATTTCTGCAATCATACAATTTTTATATATCTTAGCCCAGCTATTTTAAAGTATTTTATCACATTCTATGGTTACTATTAAGCATAAAACAAACTTACAAAACATTGATAGGAGCACTGAGATAAAATATTTTTTTATATTAGTGCTATCAGTATTACAAGATCAATATTGTAATTTCTTTGTGCAATATTTTGTGCAATGGGCTATGGCTCAAGGAGATCCATGGGGGCAAAGTAGCTAGATTCGCCAACTTGACACAAGCTGGGGTCTGATCAGCCTCAGCTGGGTCGCCTGGATGAGGTGTATGATGTTGAAAAACCTGTAACACCCAATGATTCCAGGAACATCACTGAAGATGTGTCCAGTAATATCAGTAGATGTATTTGTATAGCTTTAATCTGATTAAATCTGTGACGACCACGAAAGATTAGTTGGCAACCACGAAAAGTGTGGTGACGACTGGAGAGTAAGTGACAGCTCGGAGAGACGGTAACCGGGGCAGTATGGGCTGGCAACCCAATCTGTGTCTTCTGTGAGGGGGACTCCCATAAAAGCTACGATGAACCTAAGGAAAAAATACCCCCAGGGGTGCCCGAGAAGGGGGGAGGATGAGCACCCCAACCGGACGGATTCAATGGTATTAGACCAAGGCAATGGACAAATGAATACGAGCAAGCAGTGTACATGTGGCAAGATCTGTAAGAACGAGCGAGGCCTAAAGATCCACCAAGGGAAGATTAAGTGTCTGGTGGGGACAGGACCAACACAACGCACTGGTGTTCAACCTGGTGAGATGCAAGAGGAGCCAGGCCCAGTGTCACGCCGCAGTGCCCGGAACCTCCAAGTGTTGCAAATGACTCCTTCCAGCATCAAGTCTGTGAGGAGGCGGATCAAGTGGCCAGCAACGAACATGACCTCACTGTGGAACAGATTTTGGAGGCCACGATGGGGGGAGATGTTGACAGGAAAATGCAAGCCATGACAACGATCATCGTCAGCATCGCATCCAAAAGGTTCGGTGAAGAGGTGAAGGAAGGAGGCTCCAAAGGATCTCACATAAAGAACCAACGTGAGGAGAGAATCCACAACGTCAGGCTGGAGATGAAGACCCTGAAGCGACAATACAAGCAGGCAGGAGAGGAGGAGCGCACTGGCCTGGCTCAGCTGATGTGCATCCTATGAAAGAAGATCAGGATCCTCCGTCGGGTAGAGTGCCACTGCGAAAGAGCCCGGAAGCGAGCTGCATTCATTGCTAAACCCTTTAAGTTCACTAAGGAGCTGCTAGGACAGAAGCGTCGTGGCCAGCTGTACCATCTCCGTAATTCTGTTCTACCTGGTCATGAATATGCTCACAAAGTCTGCTGAACCAGAGTGTAGAGGGCCCAAGACGAAGTCGGCTCAACGTCAGCCACCGATAAGAGCATTTATGGATGACCTCACAGATACCACATGTTCATTCCCAGGCTGCCGGTGGATTTTAAAGCTAATGGAGTGGGCACGGATGCGTTTCAAACCAGCCAAGTCGAGATCAATGGTGCTGAGAAGAGGAAAAGTAGATGACAAGTCCCAGTTCAGTGTCGCAGGGGCAACACTCCCGACCGACACCGAGAAGCCTGCTAAAAGCTTAGGCTAGGTGTTTGACAGCACCCTGAGGGATGCAGCATCCATCCAGTCAACCTGCATTGAGATGGACAGATGGATGAAGCCAGTGGACCGGTCTGGATTGCCAGGGAAGTTCAAAGCTTGGCTATACCAGCAAGGAATTCTTCCCAGGATCCTGTGGCCACTCCTCATCTACGAAGTGCCAATCTCGACTGTGGAAACCTTAGAGAGGAAGGTCAGCAGCCACCTCAGAAAATGGCTGGGGCTTCCAAAAAGTCTAAGCAGCATTGCACTCTATGGGCACCGCAACTAACTGCAACTGCCACTCAAGTCCTTGGAAGAGGAGATCAAGGTAATGAGAGAAAGGGAAGTGTTGCAGTATAGAGACTCAAGTGATTCAAAGGTGGCAAAGGCTGGAATGGAAGTTAGGACTGGTCGGAAATGGAAGGCTGAGGGAGCCATTCGACAAGCAGAGGCAAGATTAGATGACAACAGGCTGGTGGGAGTGGTAGCAAGATGCAGGGCTGGACTGGGTTCCTTTTCAACTCCCCACATTGACACCTTCAAAGGGAAGGAAAGGCGTTGCCTAGTCCAGGAGGAGGTGAGCAGTGGTCGACGAGGAGAGAAATTGCAGGACAGCAGGAATGAGGCAGCACGGTGCCTGATACGATGGGAGAACGCGATCGAGAGGAAGGTGACATGGGCAGGGCTGTGGAAGGCAGAACCACAGCGGATCAAGTTTCTAATCCAGGCGGTATATGATGTGCTTCCTAGCCCATCAAACCTTCACATATGGGGCAAAGTGGAGTCACCAGCATGTCCACTGTGGTTCAGGCGTGGAACACTAGAGCATATTCTGAGTTGCTGCCCAAAGGCACTGGGAGAGGGGAGGTATAGGTGGAGACATGACCAGGTGCTGAAGGCCATCGCTGAAGCCATTACTGCAGGAGTCGAGTGGGCCAAGCACTCCTGCCCCTCCATGCAAACCATCACCTTCATCAGAGCTGGAGAGCAGCCAAGACCAGCTGCAAAACATCTACAGGCATCCTGGCCACTGCGAGGGACTGGCAGCTGTTGGTGGACCTGGAGCAGCAACTCAAGTTCCCCAACCACATTTTGACCACCACCTTAAGACCAGACGTTTTTCTCTTGTCTGAGTCCACCAAACAAGGGGTTCTGTTGGAGCTTGCAGTCCCTTGGGAAGACCGCCTGGAAGAGGCCTTTGAAAGGAAGCTCGCCAAGTACGAGGGACTAGTCAGCGAGTGTCGACAAGCCGGATGGAGAGCAAGGTGTCTCCCAATCAAGGTCGGAAGCAGGGGCTTTGCGGCCCGATCCTTGTGCAGAGCCTTCATTCTGTTAGGCATCAATGGAGTGAGGAGGAGAAGAGCTATCTATAATACCACCGAAGCAGCAGAGAAAGCTGTATTTTTACAGCTGCAATATTTTATCATTGCAACATTTTAGTGTCATTTTCACTAACAACTGTAGTTGGATTATATTGTATACAAAAGTTCAGTGTTAACCCACCAGTCACTATTGTGACCATCGAGATTTTTACTCATTCTGTGTCCACACTCAACAAAAGTAAATATATGTGAATTCATATATTAATACTAGACACCTCAAAGATAATGTGCACCAAAAATCTTTGTCATATCTTTATGTTAACATACGTTACTAGCCTTTTGTTTCAGAGCTTTGATGCAGTCATCATCATCTTCTCAAGATCCTGTTCTGGTCATGTGACAGTTTGCATTAATCATGTGACACTGCAAATATTTAATTAGGCGCGTTTGATTTTAAGCGGCACTGCATAGAATGGTCAGTGTATGACATCAAAGTACCATGAGAGCCATTCGAAAGCATAAGATCCATCTGCTCTCTTATCGCTCTCGCGGTACTTTGATGTCATACACTAACCATTCTATGCAGCGCCGCTTAAAGTCAAACGCGCCTATTGAGACCTTTTATTTTGTCCATATTTGCAGAAAGTGCACTAAAACATCAGTCAGAAGCTTTTCAGAGTTTTATAACAAAACTCGGACTTCGGTGGGACTTCAATTTTATTGATTAAAAACAAGATTTCACTCAAAACTCTGAAGGAGCGTGTGCATCTTTTCTCTGAACGGACGTCTCTGTCTCTTGTTGGTACCTGTAAGGTCCTCACAGGGGGCCAGTTCTTCCTAATCAAGCGTTTGATTGTTCTCCAGTGTTTCCGTGTGGTCTGTCTCTACAGGGGAACTACACTGAAAATAAAGCTTTACATCAACAAAGAATTGCCTCAAATAAAAACATGAATGGACTCCCAATCCAATATATTGGTGTTTAAAGAGGTTTCACTCCATACTGCATGTGGAGACTTTTTGTTTTTATTTAACCTTTTTATTTAACCTCAACCTCAATCCCAGTTAACGGTATTTGTTCTGGTCTCAAACCACATGAGCCCTCCAGAACTCCCTCATCTGTAAAGCTGATGTAGTATATCTATTTTAATGAGGATGTGGATTGAATTGTAGTCTACTAAACTGTGTACTAAACAGCTTGTGTACAGATAAGTGCTGCTGTTGAATAACGGCTCAGATGTTCTGTTAAGGACTGTGGCTTCGGGTTTACCAAAAGGACTGGTGCAGGACTGCAGATGCTTGCAGAACAAACACAAACCACATATTTCAGTGTTCTGAATGAGAGTGTTTTCCATCTTTGCATATGAATGTAATGCATGATAAGAAAGCGCTGGAGCATTGGATGCTCCTCAGCGCACATCATTTTAATGGCTGTGAATTATAATTTTGTCTAAAGAAATGTGGAGATATGATAATCCATCTATATTTATTCTAAATGAGCAATTATTTGGAATAAATGTTCTAATATATGTTGTTTTACCCTTCCGATGAGGACAGCTGGACATGTTTGAGTCTCATCATTAGATGATAGAGGTATAACCTGACATGGATTATGAAAATTGTATTGCTAGGACTTGAAGTGTAAATTAAATTAAAAAATTAAAATGACAACTTTTTTGGCATTTTATATGTTTTTTCAAAAGACATATATTTTATTCCTTATCTTTTTTACCTTATATTTTATTTAATTTTGTTCCACTTTGTAAAATGTGTTTCTTTGTATATCTTGTTGTTTTTCTCTTCTCTGAGACCCAAACTAAATAAATAAATAAATAGTAGTAGTAGTGATAATGATAAATATAATGACTTTTCTCCACTAATCAAGCCTCATTATCTCCGTGTGATGTTTGGTCACTGTATTAGAAAACTCGGTGGGGTTTTATTGTCTGTATTGTCTTAAGGGAGATGCTGATTATGGCTTGAGAGGAATGAAAGAAGTGGAGCATTAAACCAAACAAACGAACAAAAAATAATAATAATGCTAATTAGACGCACAGCTGTTTTGCTTTTGATTCTCTGCTTACTTTTACCATCTTTTTTTCCGTTTAGATACTTATATGATTTTTGCTGTTATGTATTTGTGTTGATATTTGGTGTGCTTGTGTGTAGTGCATGTATGATATATTTTGGCATAAAGAATTTAGCAAATTAAATGAGCAATGCATTAGAAGGTAAATGTTTAACAGGCAACCGTGCAACCAAACTCCAACTTCAGTGATGTGATTTCTAAAAGATCAAACTCATATGCATACTGAACATGTCCTATTCCAAACAGGCCGTGGATGTTATGGATTAGTTGAAGGTTCGATGCTGAAATTAAATTCATGATTTGATGTTATGATCATGGACTTTGGAGCTGCTGAGGAACTGTACTTCACATCTTCAATCAATACAATGGATCTCCAGTGGGCAGTGAATATTTCCTTTATAGATTTCTCTGCCATGTCCTCAAAACAAATAATTGCGCAAACAACATCTATTTACAGCAAGGTCTTCTGAGGAGGCCTCGGGGAGTTCACCGTGTTCAGGTAACCAGAGAAGAATGATATTCCTCTCCTTGATAACAGCAGCATGTGTAGAGTATCCCAGAGCGTGAACGATTGCAGCCTGATCTCGTTAGCATTCGTAGCTGTTCGCACATGAAGTGTAGTTTTAGCACACATACTGTACATGTTCATGGAGAGACACTAATAAGTGCTACGCTGACAGCATCTAAAATTGAAGAGTTTGATATATATGCATAACTTTAGAGATTAATGTTCATGAATCCTTTGAGGTTCACAAAGAATGAAAATCATATTTTTTGTTGCTTTTGTTGTAATTATGATAACAATTTACAAAATGGTTTATTATAGTCATAATTTTATAACTAATTCTGGATAATGTAATTGATATTAACATGTTTGACATTTAAACAGTTAGAGTTTTATAATTAAGTAAAAAAATACTTAATTATACAATCTATTTTCCATATATTTGTCACAAAAGCAGTCATAGGCAGCACAGGTATATTTGTAGCAATAACCAACAATACATCGTATGGGTAAAAATTATAGATTTGTATTTTATGCCAAAAAACATTATCACATATAACCCATTCAATATATTAAAATTGAATGGCAAATAACAATGGCCAATATAAAAAATCATAAAAACTCAAATCAATCATTTTAAATGTGCATTTAACCATCAAAACATTTGTAAAGCACAATATGGAAAAATTGTTTGATATTTTTGACGTTACATTTAATTAATTATTTGTGTTAATTATTTATTTTTTAAAGATCACATTTCAAATGTGTGTATATATATATATATATATATATATATATATATATATATATGTATATGTTAAACTACAAGTGACATGGTATTGCTTGTGTTTTAATAGTTCATTCATAAATACATTTGCCTTTTTTTTTTTTTTTTTTAAGTACAACAATATCTGGTATCTGAATATTGAACATGTTTTTTTCTGAATATTGAACATGCAATTCCAGTTCCAAAGCGTTATCATAGTATTCCTCTCTAAAGTTATACTTTAATAAAAAGCGTATTTAGATCTATTTTAGATGCTTTCGAGATGTTGCTGTTTTATTTTTTGGTGTCTGTCCATACTACATGCAAACTCTTAAAAATAAAGGTGCATAGAAGAACCATTCAGTCAAAGGTTCTTTAAAGAACATCTCTTTCTTACCTTTTTATGATCTGAAGAACCTATAAATACCTTTACATGTGAATGAGTACACTGAACATTTTTCTTTTAGTTTTTACAAAATAATTTGGCAGCTGTGGTTGCCAGAATAATATTATAAAAAATGCAGAAAGACTGTAAACACATTTACGGCAAAAAACTGTACCTTACAAACAAGAAAATGTGAATGTAAACCAGTAAATTCAACAATGCACACTGCCATTAAAATCTGTTTTGTACCTTTAACATACTGACAGCCACCATAATAATAATGCAGGAGGTAAAAGAGAAAGCCACATGAAGAATCAAAGCTCATCACAAGTAGCTTCGCCACAAGCACAAGTATATACTAATATATAGAGTCATTGATGCAAACACTAAACACCATCATCATACTTCAATAATGCAATAAACTTTCATTAAACAACAGATGTAACATAACGCCCCAATGCACATAACTGATAACAAAAACAATAAAAAAATGTTATTTAAACGAAATACTTTCAAATGTGGAGTGTCACGCGGGGAATTCTGGGATTATCACATTACAGTTTTTGACTGTATATAAAATGTTACAGTTAAAATGACATGTATTTTTTACAGTGTAGTTTTAGTATTAGATCGAAGGGGATTTTGGTCTGGTTTGAATTAGCCTGTCTCTATTCACTCAATGACTCGTTTGGTGCAAAGACAAACACATACAGAGTTTCTGCTGATGTTAAAAGAGGGGGGTGCTATATGGCCGAAAATGAAGCAACCTAGTCTCATACAAATACATATCTGTGCACTTTCTGTGTGACACCGTTTTACGTAGCTTACTGCACGTTTCGATGCAGTTTCAAAGAGATATGTCCACTGAGTGGCGCTAAAACACAGGTTAAATACGTGAACCCTGGCATGTTTTTATTACATAGATATAGGTACATTTTGCTGTGATTTTATTATGTTGCTACAGAAACATATTGCGATGGTTCAGAATTCAAATATCCGGGGTCTGTCCCTAAAAGTTAATACTCTATCATGCCCTACACCAAACCCAAATCTAAACCTACCCGACCGATAGTGTTAAAAATGCAAAACTGATATATAAACATATTTTTTGAAATGGCAACCGTGCCTTATATGCAGATTTGAACTGATTCCTCGAACTGTATTTACACGGGATTGGAACCGGAGTTCCTCGCCTCCAAAACACGTCTCCGTACTCCGTGAGCTACCGAACAAACTTACTGTTTATGAAAACCCATAGATATGAAGCTGGATACATGTGATGCTAACGTTCAAAAGCATCAGTTTTCAAATCTCCCAGCTTTTTAATATTGTTTTGAATTCGTAACATGATATTCTTCAAGTAATTACGCTTTATTAATCAAAACTCTGTAAATGTGTGTGAAAAGGAGTAAAAGGTGTCAGAGTTTTACTGCCTCTAGTGTTTGTTTCTTTTGGTAACTGCAGTAATATGCAGTTATTGGTACATATTTTGTGTCTCTGTAAAAAGAGCACCAGGTACGTAAATGCCACGAGACCAGGTAGAATGAAGAATACCTCGGACACTTTCACACAATCAGATTGGTTCATCATCCCAGGGACACCCGTTCGATCAAATAGAGGAACGCGTGCAGAAATGAGCTGTTGAGACATCTGGAGATGCAGTCTTACCGGTGTCAGATTTCTCTCTTTCACTGCACTTTTAGAGCCAACACGTCTTTAATTAGCCAGTCGGAGTTGAGGCTCAGAGAATGGCCTTCAGTTAACAATATTTCCTATTAATTAAAATGTTAATTAGACAGAATCCCTGAAGCCAGTGAGTCAGAGTGGTTTTATAGGTCATACTGCTTCTGCTTCGGACACTGCTTGGGATCCTTCATCGTCTGATTCCTAACAGGGTTCATTTCGACAGTTTTTTCACTGACGACAACGAGATAACAAACAAAAACTTTTGAACTACAAAATTATGATGTTAATCTATTGACATTTTCGCCAACTAATAAAAACGAGACTTACATGTTATGGAGGGAGTATTTGGGAAGAGATTCATTCAGAACGAATCTGCTGTGTGCTTCGGAGGTTATGGGAACATATGAACTACTTGCTGCACGGTGAATAAAACGATCAAAACTGTTAATATGTGGGAGTAAGAAAAGAGCAGACATGTGCATAAATCTGAGGACGTGAGAGAGAACTCAACTCGGTCCGGTTTTCTGAGCGCAGACACTGAAGCAAACACACACAGAAAGCGTGTCTCACAGCGCGTGGGTACTCTTTCGCGTCGCATGGACGGAGAAATACACACAAAGAGATGTCGAAATGTCCGTTTGGACGAGTACACACAGTTGAATAAGTGAACGTAAACAGTAGGGAGAACGTGCATCAGTACATCGCATCCATTGCAGCTGTGCATTCGGTCTTAAAGGGCCAGCAGCCTAATTCAGTCACTATTGTCTGAGTCACTGATGTTAATCAAGCAACTAATGAAAGACGGAAAATCACTTATTGCTCTTGACTGAAAAACTTTAGTAGCACTATAGATTAATCTAAATTTATTTATAGAAATACATATGTCTGCTTGAAATAATGAAGAATATGGTGAACAAGTTATAATTAAGAATGCATAATTAAGTTATAACATTAGTATTTCATTGAAAAGAAGACCATGTTCTTGTTCTTTATGAGAAGTGATTTTATTTAATTTGAACAGTCTATCATGATAAAACCTTAATATCAAACCTATATAACGAGTTTGGAGATTTGAATTGCACTGTAACTAAACCTATTCGATTTTAGCCGACTTCATTTACTGTAGGTTTAGTTGAATACAATGTTAAGATATTTGGTCGACTAGACTAAAACCAAAAATAATTCAGATGACTAAAATATGACTAAAACTAAATACATATGTGACCCTGGAGCACAAAAGCAGTGTTAAGTCACTGGGTATATTTGTAGTAATAGCCAAAAATACATTGTATGGCTCAAAATAATCGATTTTTCTTTTATGCCAAAAATCATTAGATATTAAGATCATGTTCCATGAAGATATTTTGTAAATTTCTTACCATAAATATATTCAAACTTAATTATTGATTAGTAATATGCATTTCTAAGAACTTCATTTGAACAACTTTAAAGATGATTTTCTCAATATTTAGATTTTTTTGCACCCTCAGATTCCAGATTTACAAATATTGTCCAAACCATACATCAATGGAAATATTATTTATTCAGCTTTCAGATGACGTATAAATCTCAATGTCAAAAATTGACACTTAAGACTGTGCTCCTGGGTCACAAATTTGCTGTAAAAATAAACACTGAATCCAAGCTTATACTTTGCATACAAACATATCGTGCTCTTAAATTTGTGCATTACTAGCTTTTCTTGGGGTCGATTCATATTCATATCGACACATAAAAGCACATGAACATGCAAACAGATGTAGAAATCTACAGATGTGTGAATGCAAACATAAGCATATTTATTGATAAATGAAATCCAGATCCTGATTATACCAAATGTTTATTTTAGAAATATTTACTAATTTGATTAGGTAAGTCATAAAATGCTAAGCAAGCAAACGCTGCTTATTTGCAGCAAAAACTGCTTTCGCATGGACGTTAATTGTTCATCTGAAGGCAACACAAAACCCGTCAAATATGTGTCAGATTTTTTTCTTTGAGTTTTAGACACTTTGTGCATCATTCATCTCATCCTCCTCTTTTCACATAACTTGACAACTATATTAATGGCACAAAAGGCTTTCTAAAATCAATAGGGAAAGTGAGTAACATAATGGACTGCACTGAGTGCTAGAGAAGATTTTGTCTTGACTACAAATTCAGTTTCCGCTGTTTTAACTGGTACTTGATGACTGTTAAAGACTTTTATATGAAGGCAATCTGAATGGCTGACTCAATTATTGTACTTTTATTGAGTGGTTGCCGTTTTAACAGACTGACTGGTGCCGAGCAAAATGTAGGTCAGAACTTATATTCATATGAAGCTGTTTCATCAGCTAACAGAGCTACTTTTGATGATTGTTAATGGAAAATATTAGTCTCCGAGTTGTGTTGCAGCATCAGCCAGTGGAAGCTTTATACTGTATGAGTCCGTGAAGAAGTGAATGAATGAATGAATGAATGACTGAACGAATGAATGAATGAATGACTGAATGAATGACTGACTGAATGAATGAATGAATGAATGAATGAATGATTGACTTAATGAACGAATGAACGAATGAACGAATGACTGAATGAACGAATGAATGAAAGAATGAATGAATGAATGAATGAATGAATGAATGATTGACTTAATGAACGAATGAATGAATGAATGAATGAATGAATTAACGAATGACCGAATGAACGAATGAATGAATGACTGAATGAATGAATGAATGAATGACTGAATGAACGAATGAACGAATGAATGAATGAACGAATGAATGAATGAATGAATGAATTAATGAATTAATGAATGAATGAATGAACGAATGAATGAATGAATGAATTAATTAATGAATTAATGAATGAATGAATGAATGAATGAATTAATTAATTAACAAACAAATAAAAATGAAGACAAAATTGCACAATAAAAAATGATGATTTTTGAATGATGATCCCCCCCCCTCCCAAAAAAGGGTTATTTAAGAGTCGAGAAAGTTATTTTAATAAAAACATTTTTATTGTTAGTAAAAAGCAGTGTTATGTTAGTATCATTGGTATACAATATTAGTTTGTATTAATAATAGTATAATTGTATTTTATTTTTATTTGTTTTGTTTAAGTTTTTGTAATTTTGTTGTGTCTTTATCATTTTTAGTATATATTTTTATTTGACCTATTTGTTTGTTTTAATTTACTATTTGATATTAATTAATATTAATAAATGGTTTAACTAATACTAACTTACTAAACTAAATGAAAATATAAATTATAAATATAAAAAGCTATTTTTTTTAAATATTTTATTTGAGTTAGTATTTATTTTATGAACATTTTAAATTTTATGATTTTTTTATGTATTTTAGTTTTAGTTGACTATAATAACCCTGAGAGGAATAATGTGTTGCTCAAAGAGTGCCACTTACATATAAAATTATAGCATTACATTGTCAATTTATTGATTTAAAAATATGTTTAATTAACCACTTTTTCACTGTGATTTATATATAACAACAAAATGCATTATTATTTTAATGCAACATTTAAATTGCATTTGCGAGTTTATATTTGCCACGTGCTTTTCTTGTCTTTGTGTTGTGGTTACATTTTAAATATGAACTAAGTAAACAATTGAACATGTATTTGTCAGTTGCATTTGTTTTGATGTTTGGATTCATACACAGATCATTGGCTATGGCACTCTTGCATAGCAGATAGAGCAGGAACGTGTAATTCACGTGCTATTTGTTTCGTTTTTTTGGTCCTCGACGTGATGCTTGATAGATGTCAGGCTGTGTGGAGAACACAAAGACGATTTCAGTGAATTTCCAGTGTTTACTCTACTTTTATTTCTTAATATAGTTATAAAAATGGCTTTTTGTATGCTATAGTTATTTGAATCTGCAAAATGCTGTTAGCAATGATTTGACGGCTCATATCTGGCACTTTAAGGAGCAGACTCATAAAATGTTATTATAATGTCATATTTATTGTGCTGGCAGAGATGCAGGCGTTGAGTTTGAAAGAATCCTCTCCCTAAATCCTCATGACCTCTTTCTACTCTCTCCACAAGCACACATTGTGTCAAAACCACTACATCCCCCTGTAGAATCACACCCACTCATGACTCGCAGCGCTCTCTCTTTCCCGGTGTTTGTGTCAGACGTGGAGAACAACAGGCTGTATATCTGGCTTCATGCCATGCAAAACCTTCGGCAAGGCCGTTTCGGTCTCATGTAAAGTGTTTTAAACATTACACTGTTCTTTTGATGTGTTTAGCGGGGGATGCTTATCCGGCGGGGGAAGTTTGCTTTAGTTGATCCACACTGACACAGCTTTTCCTTTAGTTTTCCTATAGTCTTCTTGTAGAGACGAGAGCGCTCTCATCGAAGAAAGTAAAGCAACAGTTCATGAACATGAAGGATTTTTATAGGGTGCAATTAAAGCACCTTACATCCGAGTCAGCTCAAATTGATTGGCTTTAACGAGAACAAATAAAAGATGCAAGTGTCTCGTTTGTAAGTGAGTGGAAGGAAAGAGGGTTTTATAATCAGATGTTTATTTATTGTGCTTGTATTATTGTAATGAGTATTGCTGCTGCTGATGCAGAGGTCACTGGCTCAACTAGACCGAGACTGAGATTACGATTCTGCAACATCGTTATTACGTCCTTGACGAAGGTCATTAACCCGACAGCTCCAGTCAGATCGTCTCTTCAGTGTTTCATGCTGCAGTAGCTGCTCTCGTGGGGATAAAGTGATTATGCATGTGTTTTCGCCAAAGGTGAAATGACCACTAGACTAAAAGTGCCTTGACTTTAATTTCCAGTGACACCAATCAGGAATAGAGGAGGTTATCATATAATACCAGCTTACCTTTCCTTTCCCTGCTTATATTTTACATGTGAAATCATGCATTTAGTAGATGATGTTATCCAATGCAACTTACAGCTATACACCTATTATTTTTCATCCTTAGTTGACTTGAATATAATGCACATGTTGTTAGAGCAACCTGTGAGTGAGTAGATTACAGATTTTTTGTTTTAATATTTTGTGATATTATTTGTATTACACAGTACAAAAAATGTTGTAGATTTGGGTTTTAATGTACTGTAGCTCTACAGATAAAGCACTAAAACGCCAAGACAAATAATATAGTGTACCTTCACTGGACTGAAAGTGCTTTAGATTTTGTAAGCGGCTTTATAATTAAACCAATTTTGGTGTGACCACTTTTATCCTGCACCTCCAAAACATCTCTCATGTTTCATAATTCTCAAATCAAACTAAACATTAAATAATCTAATACATACCCAGGATGCAGCTCCAAAATAAGCTTCAAAATATTAAATCCTCATTGAGAACCCCATATCTATGGAAATGAAACATTTTGAGCCTTAAACATGAACATGCTGTATCAAAATAAGTTAAGAACCTAAAACCTAAAAATGATATGGAGATCTGTTATACCTCTTGATCTACAAGCACACAAAGTTTGGGAAATGGAACATAATTATATGTTAATGGAACAGTTGTTTTGATAGAGGGAAACAATATATTTTTTTCTAGTTTTAACATTATTTGTTCTTCAGCCATTCCTCTTTAAGTACAATAAATATCTAATGAATGCAAAGAGACCGTTTTTGACCACTGCAAATCTATTCTGGAGCCATATTGAGATCCCAATATCTCTGGAACTGAATCATATTGGGTCCTAAAATTGAAGATACCACAAGAAATGTTTATTAAGAATTATAATCTAAAAGTGTGTTAAGATGTCTTTAATGCTTCTTGAGTTACAGCCATGCAAACATGGAAACAAGTGTTTTCCATTTTTGAACTGTCACCACTGGCACATAAAGCAACACATATAGTTGCTAAAGAAAACATATTTCACTAACAGAGCAGCCAATCTCTGTGTAACAATAACATGATATTGTTCCCTATCAGTCGGTCACTCTCGACGTCACGTCGGAGGACCGACGAATTGGGATATCGCTTAGAGAGACCTATCCACTTCGAGTGTAAACTAAACGAGCCAATGCACATTGGCATGCGATTATTGCATCCAGCTGCCGCTGATCACAGCGTGAGCATAAATAGGCAGCAGGTGCAGCGCATATTCAGCTTTTCGCCGAGCCGAGCGGTGTTTATCGTTCTGCTCCAGACTTACCTCTGAGAGTGCCTCAAGACTCTGGTGTTGGCGGACGGCGATTCAGCGGTGGTGGTCTTCTCTGTCGAGTGGATTGCACACATCAGGCTGCACTACCCCTGTTGTGTTGCAGCGACCATCTCCCTGTGCGCTTCAGCACGCTAAAAGAAAAGAGCAAACACTTCTCTAAAAGAGTGTTACGGGCGGAACGTCTTTTTAAGAGCGTCTTTTAAAGATGCCCTTCCGCCCGTGCGTTTCTGGATGCGGTCGTTACCTGGCGCCGGGTGATGGTCACGATCGCTGCCTCTCGTGCCTGGGCATTGAACACGCAGAGGCGGCTTTTGTGGATGAGTCAGTCATGCCCCATTGCGGGGATGACCGTCCGCGGAGCTGCGGACCAGGCTTCGTTTCCTGCAAAGGCGGGGGTACCCGTGCCTCTGCCGAGATCTAGGGTTCCCCTGGTGGCTGGGGGAGGCTACTCAGGCAGTAGCCGGGCTGGTCTTACAGTGACAGTGAGGAATTCCCCTAAAACAGCGAGGGCTCCTCCTGTTACTGGCACGCCGCACCGATGGAGCTGCCTAGGGAACGTGCTGGCCCTCCCATGGAGGGTACCGCTTGTATCCTTTGGCGCTCCCCGACGATCGGATGTCGATCGCTACATTGGAGGGTGAGTCAGACCAATCCGGAGATGATGGTTCAGTACCGCTGCCACCCTCCGGGCGGTCAGCGGTGCCGGATTCGGATCCGGAAATGGTGGCTATGCTTGCCCGGGCCGCTGAGAGTGTTGGGCTCGTGGAGGCCTCCACCGTGTCCCGAACCCTCAAGGCTGGACGATTGGTTTCTCGGGTGGCAGCGCTGGTTCTCAGGGCCCCACCCGGTGCCTCTTCCCGGAAGTGCATGATGAGCTCACTGGAACATGGACGGCACCTTTCACTGCCAGAAACCGCTCCAGTGGCTCATCCTCCCTCGCCACCCTTGACGGCGGAGCGGCGCGGGGGTATACTGAGGTCCCGCCGGTGGAGCGATCGGTTGCGATGCAATTGTGTCCAAGGACCGCTTCTACCTGGCGCGGTAATCCGTTGCTCCCCTCCCGGGCCTGTAGGCACTCGTCGGCCCTGACCGGCAGTGCCTATGCGGCCTGCGGAGAAGCTGCTTCAGCCCTAATGCGCTATGGCGTTGTTGCAGGTTCACCAGGCCAAGGCACTGAGGGACCTGCACGAGGGTGGTCACGACCCAGGAGTTCTCAGTGAGCTCGGACGCCACGGACCTCGCGCCACGAGCGGCGAAGGTTACGCGCGGTCTCTGGGCCGTGCGATGTCCACCATGGTGGTCCAGGAACGCCACCTCTGGCTGTGTCTGGCTGACATGAAGGAGGCAGACAAGGCACGGTTCCTGAATGCCTGTGTCCCAGACCGGCCTGTTCGGCGACGCGTGGAGAACCTGGCCCAGCAGTTCTCCGGCTGCACAGAGCAGACTGAGGCGATCTAACACATTCCTGCCTCGGCGGGCAGCTGCTGCCTCCACCCGCCGCGGTTGCAGTGCCCAGCCTGCTCGTCGCCGAGGGCGGCCCCTGCATCCACCCCGCTCCCGCAGCAGACGCAGCAGCCTCCAGCGGTGCCGTGAGCCGGCAGCGGAGGCAGCCGCCCGCCCGCCCAGGCCCCCGCCAAACCAGGCGGCAAGCAGAGGAGCAAGAGGCCCTGAGACGGGCGACCCAGGGATGGAGATGTTTGCTCTTCGGGAGATGGTGAAGCATCTCTCCTCCCGGAGGAGGGCCGGGCGGATAATCTGTTTTTTTTGCCACTGGCCTCACGGTCAGTGGTAAGGCAAAGAGTTGTCCTCTATCTCTGGGTCCCCAAGAGGGCTTGAGAGTCATGACGAATCAAACTTGAGTTACACTCACCTCCTCTCGCCAGTGGGCAGCGGTTCGAGAGGCGGTCAAAGGCTACCACGCACCCTCTGCCAAACGCAGGTAAGCAGTGCGGCACCGCACGCTCAGACCCCTCCACGGTCCGCCACGGGCCAGGGTCCCTGCATTCCACCTCGCTGCCCCACCGCGGGTACGCCAGTGGGTTCCCGATGGTCCCGTCACTAGTACGGGTGTCTGGGTGCCTGGAGCTGCCCAACCCGTCTCGCTGGCTCCTCCGAGGACCATCTGACTCGGCTATGCGATTCAGTTCGCCCGGTGTCCTCCCAAGTTCAGGGCATCCACTCCACAGCAGTGAAGGCAGCCGATGCCCATGACTTGTGAGAGAGAATCTCTGTCCTACTGGCGAAGGACGCGATGGTACCGGTCCTCCAGCCGATATGAAGGCAGGGTTTTACAGCCCTTACTTCATTGTACCCAAGAAAATCGGTGGGTTAAGACCAATCTTTTTGAACCGGGCCCTTCACAGGCTCCCGTTCAAAATGCTCACATGCAGAACGCATCTTTGGGTGCGTCCGTCCCCAAGATTGGTTTGCAGCGATCGACCTGAAGGACGCGTACTTCCACGTGTCGATCCTTCCGCCACAGGCCATTCCTGCGGTTTGCGTTCGAAGGACGGGCATATCAGTACAAAGTCCTGCCCTTCGGGCTGTCCCTGTCGCCCCGTGTCTTCACGAAAGTAGCGGAGGCAGCCCTTGTTCCCCTGAGAGAACAGGGCGTGCGCATTCTCAACTACCTCGACGACTGGCTTATACTGGCTCAGTCGCTCAGGACCAGTTATGCGAACACAGGGACATGGTGCTCTCGCACCTCAGCCAGTTGGGCCTTCAGGTCAACTGGGAAAAGAGCAAACTCTCCCCGGTGCAGAGGATCTCTTTTCTCGGTATGGAGTTAGACTCGGTCAGTCAGACAGCGCGCCTCACACAGGAACGCGCTCAGTCGGTGTTGAACTGCTTGAATACATTCAAGAACAGGACGGCGGCACCACTGAAACAGTTTCAGAGGCTCCTGGGGCATATGGCGGCTGCGGCGGCGGTCACGCCGCTGGGGCTGCTCCATATGAGACCGCTTCAACACTGGCTCCATGGCCGAGTCCCGAGGTGGGCGTGGCAGAGCGGCACGCTGAGGGTCCAAGTCACTCCAGCCTGCCGCCAAACCTTCACCCCGTGGTCAGACCTTTCGGGCAGGAGTGCCCCTGGAACAGGTCTCCAGGCACGCTGTGGTTTACACAGACGCCTCCGCCAAGGGCTGGGGGGCCACGTTCAACGGGCATGCAGTGTCAGGGGTTTGGACGGATCCCCAACTGCACTGGCACATCAACTGCCTAGAGTTGCTGGCAGTACACCTGGCCTTGAACCGTCTCAAGAGACGCTTACGAGGCGAGCATGTACTAGTCCGTACGGACAACACGGCGACCGTTGCGTACATCAACCGACAAGGTGGTCTACGCTCCCGTCGCATGTCACAACTCGCCCGCCACCTCCTCCTCTGGAGTCGGAAGCATCTGAGGTCGCTTCGCGCCATTCATATCCCGGGCTTGCTCAACCGGACAGCCGACGAGCTGTCACGAGCTGCGCTCCCCGGAGAATGGAGACTCCATCCCCAGACGGTCCAGCTGATTTGGCGACGTTTTGGACTTGCACAGGTAGACCTGTTCGCGTCCCTAGAGACGTCGCATTGCCAGTTGTTCTACTCCCTGACCGATGGAACACTCGGCACGGACGCACTGGCACACAGCTGGCGGGGCTGCATAAATATGCATTTCCCCAGTGAGCCTTCGCACAGACTCTGTGCAAGGTCAGAGAGGAAGAGGAGCAGATCCTGCTCGTGGCACCATACTGGCCTACCAGGACTTGGTTCCCAGAGCTGATGCTTCTCGTGACAGCCCTCGCTGGCAGATTCCTCTGAGGAAGGATCTACTGACTCAGAGACGGGCACCTTATGGCACCCGCGTCCAGACCTCTGGAAACTTCATGTCTGGTCCCTAGACGGACGCGGAGGTTCTAGGTGACCTACCCCAAGAGGTAGTTGACACCATCACTTGGCGAGAGCACCGTCTACGAGACACGCTTACGCTTGAAGTGGAACCTGTTCGTCGAGTGGTGCTCTTCTCACAGAGAAGACCCCGGAGATGCCCGATCAGAGTCGTGCTATCCTTCTTGCAGCAAGGGTTGGAGCGAAGGCTGTCTCCCTCCACCCTCAAGGTCTACGTGGCGCGATTGCTGCCAACCACGACCCTGTGGAAGGGAAGTCGGTGGGGAAGCATGACTGGGTCGTCAGGTTCCTTAGGGGGGCTAGAAGGCTGAATCCTCCACGCCCCCCCTCTATACCCTCTTGGGACCTGTCCTTAGTGCTTAGAGCACTACAACAGGGCCCGTTTGAGCCCTTTGCAGACAGTCGAGCCCAAGTTTCTTTCAATGAAAACTCTGCTCCTGCTTGCACTGGCCTCCATCAAGAGGGTTGGGGACCTGCAGCATTTTCGGTCGACGATTCGTGCCTACAGTTTGGACCGGCGGATTCCCAGATAATCCTGAGGCCCCGGCCCGGCTATGTGCCCAAGGTTCCCACTACTCCATTTAGAGACCAGGTGGTGAGCCTGCAAGCGCTGCCCCCGGAGGAGGCAGACCCAGCCCTGGCTTTGCTTTGTCCCGTCCGAGCATTAAGACACTACGTTGACAGGACGCAAAGCTTCAGGACCTCAGACCAGCTCTTTGTCTGTCACGGAGGCCGGCAGAAAGGGAAGGCCGTCTCCAAGCAGAGGATGGCCCACTGGATAGTGGATGCCATCACCCTGGCTTATCAGGCACAGGGTGTGCCTTGCCCGTTCAGGTTGAGAGCTCACTCACGAGAAGTGTAGCGTCCTCCTGGGCGCTGGCTCGTGGCGCCTCACTGACAGATATTTGTAGAGCTGCGGGCTGGGCGACCCCTAACACATTCGCTAGATTCTATAGCCTTCGTGTGGAACGGTTTCCTCCTGTGTTCTCACCTCAAACGGGTAGAAGCACTGAGGGCCCCGGTTTCGGTCGGCTTGCTAAAACTGCTCCAGAGAGTCCACTGTAGACCCTGTCGAGCTCCTCCATCCCTCGGCAGCTGGACGTGGCGGAGCGCCCGGCGCCAGGCCCTCACTCGATGAATCCTTGAGAACCGGTAGAGGGCTGGGTTCCATATGTAGAGACCGTTCGGATCCCATATGTGTATTTCCACAGTTAGCCTTAGAGCCCGTGTTTCCCGGCAGACTTCCTGCTACTCCAAGAGGTTACAATCACCTCCAATCTTCCATATGCATCTGACTATTGTCCATATGTGTAACTGCCTCTGAACCTCCCTCGGGAAGGTAAGGGCTTCCGCAGCGTCTCTGTTCTGAGCTGAACGGGTACGTTTTCCCAGTGTTATCCAGTCCTACTGAGTGGGTAGTGCCATAGCAACAGTAACGGATCTTCCTATGGGGGCCCTAACCTGCGCCAGAAAATAACGGCACAGGAGGCCTCCACGGGACACTGGAAGGGCAGTATCCGTGGCCTTTGGTAGGGATCCCAATTCGTCGGTCCTCCGACGTGACGTCGAGAGTGACCGACTGATAGGGAACGTCTCGGTTACGTATGTAACCCTCGTTCCCTGAAGGAGGGAACGGAGACGTCACGTCCCGTCGCCACGGCTCCTGTACCACCGCTGAGCGGCCGGGCCCCGGCTCGGCTCCTCAGCGAAAACCTGAATATGCGCTGCACCTGCTGCCTATTTATGCTCACGCTGTGATCAGCGGCAGCTGGATGCAATAATCGCATGCCAATGTGCATTGGCTCGTTTAGTTTACACTCGAAGTGGATAGGTCTCTCTAAGCGATATCCCAATTCGTCGGTCCTCCGACGTGACGTCTCCGTTCCCTCCTTCAGGGAACGAGGGTTACATACGTAACCGAGACGTTATTGTTACACAATAACCCCCCATGTTATCTGGCTACAAATCTCCGGTGAAAGTTGTCATTAAACCCAGCTCTACAAAATAGTGGATTACTTTGCAAATAATTATATATGACATGTAATATTTTGGCTTTCATCCTGAATTTTGTATTTCTTTCACTAGGAAGAAAGATTATTAAAAAAAAAAATAGCCGAGGACCTTGAGTTGATATAAAATGACTCTAAAATCTAATCGTTTTGTGCATTATTATCCAATCCTGAAGCCATACTGTAAATGTATATAAATAAATAAATATATCTATATATGCAGTGCAGTCTCTGTTAGCCACCTGTCATAAGCTCTCAGGATTTATATAAGACTCAAATGCATTTCCGGCAGGGTCTTTAGTGTACTTTCTTCAAGCAGCTTTGCATTGGATACCTGATAAAACAGCTCTAATATAAAACGTTGAGCTGAATCTTCAGGCCGGCTTTAAAGAGGCATCCAAACAAGCCACAAATATGAGTCTAATTTAAACTATTTTCAAAGCAGTGAGAGACGTTGACTTGCTTCCCAGTCTATTTATTTTCTTTTTTTCACTGTTCTGTATAAAAATGAAGACAGTGCTTTAAAGCAGTTTAATTATTTCATATTTCATGGTGTGGAAATGCCTTTGAGTGCTTTATACAGCGGCGTGTCGTATCTTTTCTCTCATACTCAATCAATCATCCGTTCTCTGATCAACCTCTTATTCAGCAGGATGTTCTTCAAATGTCAGATGCTTTAAAGCACATCTGCAGACGATACACAAGTGGCTTCTTTCAGCAATAAAAATAAAACGGCTCTGGAAAATCAATGCACCACATACTCTAAATCACGCTGCACGTCTCAGAAAAAATCTGTGTCTAGACAGCCCGTGAAGATAGTTTATTCAAATTTGGCTCATTTTTTCTTATATTACAAACTTCAGCTTTGCTCAACCATGACAACTTTACATTTGAATCATGTCATGTTTTTGAAAGAGTCCAGTAAACATTTATTTATGACTCCAACAAGATGGCAAAGAGGTGATCCATATATACACCGATTCCCTGTGATGACGCGTTTGCAGAAGATGACGACTTTCTGAAATACAGATCCTGGGAGTGCAAGGATTGATCTCCGTATGCTTGTACAGTGGATTCATCACATGCAGAAATCAACACGTACGCATCCAAAACAACATCCAGAGATCCAAGAAGCGGCTCCATCTTCGCTTATTGTTTTGGGAACACAAAGAGTCTCTGTTTCGTCAAACGTAATCTCTGTTCTGTCAGATCCAGCTTTCTAAAATCCAGCCAATATCTCCAGAGGTTTGGCCAAAACCGTTTCCCAAAGTGCAGCAAGTCTTTCCAGTTGAGTTCTCCAAACAAAACCCACATCATTTCTGTCCTTTCAATAAATCCATACACATATACAATTTGTCCTTTTTGAGTAAAAAAGGAAACAAATACGAAATGGGAATAAACCATGCGGCTTGTTTTAGTTTACAGTGACTTTTACACGGGCTGTACAAGGCATCAAATGTATTCATCCGAATCCCATTCAAAACACTCGTCTACATAAACGTTATAATTATGACTTATGTTTTTGAATGATGACAACCCAACTGTATTTAAAACCGCAGGTTTCCTGTATGATTTAGTTTAGGTGTTTCGTCTATTTACAGCAAACACAAATGCAGATCTTCATCATCATCGTCATCATGTGCCCAGTTTAAAGTGCCGTCTTAAAAACAAAGTTTAATGTAGATCAACCTACTCAAATCAACAAACGTACGCCGTACATTACCACTCTCGGATAGCAGCTGCTCTGAAAGTCACATATGTCTATAAATCTATGGATAATTTAGAGCTTCCAGCTGGTTTTATGATTAGTCTTCCAATTATGAAGAGTACAATTTGGCAAGAGTCTTGCTGAACAACCTTCTATTGCACAACCCGTCTCATTATTCAAAGAAATACCATGGTGCGTTTTTAGTTTCATGGCCTCGTTTAAGGATTACTACAGCCGTCAAAGTTCAAATAGACTTAGCTAAGTTTACATTACAGCGGCGTTACAAGCCAGAAACTTCTAAAGGAAACATCAATGTAACAACTTTCATCCTGCAACATTATAATGTAACGATTGTAAGTGTGTCGTGATTTGATAGTTTTCTGCAACTTTACTTTGTTATCTTCTTCTCATTTTCTGTTTTTGATTTGTATTTTCTGACACAATTTTCAAGATTGATTTATTTGTTTCAGCTGTGGCTCAAACATGACTAAACTACCTTTAATGAACAATAAAAGTAGCCAGTTCTATCCATGCACAATTTTCCAAATCAACTGAACCCATTTTATTTACTTTTATTATTATTAGTATTCACTGACAATCTGGCATTACATAAACGTTTTTGTCTCAAGTATCATAACAAATTTTCAATGCAATTGGCTGTTGTGTGTCTTGCGACCAATTTGCTACATGCCAAGCATTTTAAACATCTATATATATATATATAAAGTATATATAACTATACTAACAAATTGTATAACATTAGCACAGCATTATTGACCATATAGTGTATTTTGCATCAAATGTATAGCAGAGGTTTTGACTGAAAAGCTCAATTTTGTTAGTGCAGGATAAAAATCGCTACATGAAGGTTTCCCTTACGTGACAGTATTTTAACAGCATTTGATGTTGGTTTTGTGTTTGCTGTTGAGACTCTATTTCTTATGTTTTAATCCATGCGTAATCCCAATACAACTGCATTGAAAGCCAAAATTGAGGAACAAACAAAACACATGAGTGAGAAAATGAGTTTTCAGAGAGCCCGCGTAGATTTGGCATAATACATGGGGCTCTTATGTGTTTCGTAAACAGTACTGCAATGTGCCCATCTCAGCAGTCTTTGGTTAAATGATATAAAACACCTCCAGATATCAATACAAGAGCAGAATGTCAAGCAGAATGAATTCCATTAACCGCAGCTTCAGATTCCTTTCAAAACCATGACATTAAGGGACGCCTTGTTCTTTTTGATAACACAGTGTTGGTTAAATGTCACCATCTTATTTTCAACCACTACATCGCTTTTAAAATACAGTGATAAGGGCATCATGAGGGAATATTAAATTATGATGCTTTTTTCCCAAGCTGTATCTTGGTTATTAATCTCAAAATGTTCAGTCTGACCCTGATTAACCAGATCTGTCAGTTATTTCTTCATTTCGCCTGCAGAAGAGGATGTTTTGGTGTCATATTGTGTTCAGTCACTTGTGATGTTAAATAATTAGGGTCAGTTTAGGTTTGGATCGAGTGACATGCATAAGAATAAGCTACATTGTTTAAAAACGCTGTCCTGCAATGCCGACTTGCTTTGGGGAAAATGTCACCCCTTATTGACTTGCAATCTCAGTCAAAATAAGAGGATCAACTCAAATACATATTATCTTTTAGTCAGAGCCGTTCCGTTTTAAATTAACCAAAAAGATGAGAGAGAAAGCCAATTGTCAACGACTATTGATTTTGTCAGCTTTAGTGGAAATCCATGATGCAACATGATTTTGAAGAAAACAAGCAAGGTAAACAAGCACGGAAATGACAGCGGCTTCAAGAGGTGAAAAGCAATCATCTCCAGCACTTAAACGTAGGTGAATCATACTCGAGATGTTACACAATCACAGCATTCAATAGCACTGAAGGTCATGTAACATCTTTAGAGATGAGAAGGTTGAAAGCTCAGGACATTTATTTTGATCGATTCGACTGACCCTCCACTCTCTAAAAAAAGTAAATAAGAGCCAAACAAACAATATCTTTCCAACTGCACAGAAATGATAAACTGAAATGGCATTATTGAGTGTGTGATTTGATTCCAGCCATAGACTGCTATGCTCACAACACAACATGCAACGTGATTCTCACGTGGCGTGAGTTTACAGCGGTCCCGACAGAACGGAGGGACAAATGAATACACTCACATTTATTATGCCAAACAATAAACAACAAATAACAACCGTGATTTACCACACAGTCAAGCTGAGCTCAATTAGTGATCCAGACACATTATGTACTAAGCCGCGATGCAGTTCTTTTCACTCCAAGGCTGTTTTGCATGTGAATATACAACGGGTGAATGGAAATCAAATACTATATATATATACTGTATATCTCTTTATATCTTACACAAATATAGACTCTTCGCAACTTCAGAGCATGTATTAAATTCACAGCTGGAGATAAAAGGTCAACAAAAACCAACCCCCCAAAAAAATATATATAAGAGGTGCAAGATCCCATAAGAGTCCGTGTCCGTTTGTTGGGGTTGATTTGGAGCGTGAAGCACGTGTCCGCTATGGCAGTTTCCTTCTCTTAGGCTTTAGAAAGGAAGGTGCTTCTGGTGATGATCATTAGACTATGTTGGGTGCAGTGTTGAGGGTTGACTGTGCCGAAAAGCAGGCGATTTTCCACTTGGCTCTGAAATAAGAGTGATTCTGGGAAAACGAGTCACTATAGCCACGCTCCCCTCATGAGGCCGGTCGTGAGGAGGAGAATAGTGAGTCCATTACTCCTGGATATCCTCATACCTGTGGGGAGAGATGAGAGGACACTGAACGGAAAGGCAAAGCAGAAGTAGAAATAAAACGCACCCGTCTAGACTTGATTATACATGACTAGTCTAAGAACTATCATCATTTATTGCACGTCCCATTATATCGCAAAAGAAATAGCTTCAAAAGGAATGATTGATGCAGATTTCATACAGCAAATAAACTGTAACGCTTCAGGTCTTTCCGTACATATTGTACACGATTACAAGCTGTTCCACAATAATACGTTGCATATGGAAATAATACAATTAACTAACTGCTGACTTTCCATCTAACTGTTTTGATAAGTAAAAGTTTTACATGCAAATTAATAAAAATAGCATCAACTTTTGCATGAATATTGAGAAACATGCAAAGCTAAGGTGGATTTTTTTTTGGGGGGGGGTGCATAAGTCAAAACGTGTGTTTTTGTTTTGCACAAATGGAAATGTGTTCAGTGTGGAAGAGGAGGAAACCCTTTCTTTAAAAGTTTTGAGCACAGGCAATACCAGGCATAATTTGCAAGAATTAAAATATGATGTGCATTAGTTATACTAATTAACTAATTGCTGGCTTTGCATTCACCTGTTTATATTCAAATAGTGAATTTGCATGTAAGGAATCCTGAATGTAAATGCTTGATACATAATTACTATTTGCATATTCCTCAATTTTGGCATAAAATTTGTGTGCTAAGCTGAAGTGGATTTTATGGAGTTTTGCATAAGTCAAAATACACATTTGTTTGTGTTTTCAATACACTAATTATAGAAAAGGGTTATAATATTTAACTAAAATCATAACCATAAAAAATACTTAACATAAAATAAATATTAACTGAAAGAGAATATATATTTCTATCATATGGTTTCTAAGACAATGTTGCTCATTTTGATTTAGTTTAACTTGATGTTCTTAAATAATTAAAGCTAAACATGAAATGAAAACCATATTAGACATAAAAAAATAAAT
The DNA here is from genome assembly GCA_027564155.1 of Gymnocypris eckloni scoliostomus. Classification (NCBI taxonomy): domain Eukaryota; kingdom Metazoa; phylum Chordata; class Actinopteri; order Cypriniformes; family Cyprinidae; genus Gymnocypris; species Gymnocypris eckloni. The sequence goes on from CM050436.1 coordinate 762,389, forward strand.
AAAGTAAAACACGACTAAATAACTTAAAAGTTTAGAGCGCAGGCACAATATGCATTCGTTTTTAGCCTTTCATTTCAACTGTTTTAATTCAAAGTTCCTATTTGTTTTTAAGAAATCCTGAATATAAACACTTGATATGCAAGTACATTTTATGATATGAAAATAAATGTATTAATATTTGCATACACATTTAGGTGTTGAGCTGGAGTGGATTTTCTGGAGTGTGCATCAATTTATTTTGCATCAACGAGGATGTGTTTTCACCATTTTGAGTGTAGACCAACACGGGTCTATGAAGGTTTTGAGCATGTTTCCAGGTACATGGACCATGTTGGCCCTCATTATGAGAGATAAAAGTGGGTATATTTGAAGAGTTCAGATGCAAAACCTCTAAGTGCCGTTTGAAATTTTCTTCTAAAATTAGCATTTTTCTCAGGCTCCTATGTTTATGTTCAGTTATTTCACTTTAATGTAAACACAAATAACCTATTTATTGACATTAAAGTGAATTTACTGAACCTACACATATACGGGAGCCTGATCATTTTTTTGTGCTCATTTTAGAATTAAATTTTAAACGGCACTTAGAGACTTTTGCATCTGAACTCTTCAAATATACCCACTTTTATGAAATGCTGTGCTGACAATAGCTCTCATAATGCTTTTGCTCCGTAAGCAACGAGGACATTCAGACCCATGATGCACATATATGTGCAACTCTTTCTTATAATACTAATATTATTTATATTGTAACACAAAGTGCCACCAAAACAACTCTAAACCTCCTAGGTATCACAAAATAGTCTGGTTGTATTGGTCTGTTTAAATAAAGAAGATGCTATCTACCTCTTCCCAGAGACCACCTGCTAAAACCTCCCCATATAAATCAAGCTGCAAACTGCCATTACGCCATGAAAAGGGATTAATGTGCAGCCCAGCCTGCCTTTCTAAAGGCTTTTCAGAGTGTTTTTCAAACAACCTATCTGCTGACAGCTGTGTTACAGAGAAACACAACTCCAGCTCTGCGCTGGAAAGAAGAAGCGTTAATTTAATCAAATGTTTTTTTGTGGTGCAGGGATATATGGGAAGGCTTTGATAAATGATGAATCTCTTCCACTTTCTCCAGAAAGTCAGTTTCTCGACCCTATTGTTAGCAGATCATGTTCCATTTCTCGCACGGTGCTATAAATACATCTGGGTTTCTGAACCACATTTCCTGTTGTTTTTCCCTCATATTTTTTTCTAAACCTCCTTTGAACAGTGAAATTAGGTGCGATACAAGACCTGAGGACGTCAAAGCAAATGCAATATGATTCCTCTCTGAAACGGCACACCTGCATCGACTGCAGAAGAGAACGGATGTACACTGACCAATAAACCCACGAAAACAAGGCAACAAAGACTAAATGGGAAATGAAATATTCAGTAAATCACGGTGACATTTACGGGATTTCTCCGGCGGTGGGAGTGGAGCTCTGTATCAGAGAGGAGACCAGGATCCTCCCATGAACCTCTGCTCCTCTCTGCCAGATCTCATTTAGCCCGAGGTGATCAAGCCAAACGGGAACCTTCCCGAAACAAGCGATTGCATCGGCCCGAAGCGTCCCTCCCTTCGTCTGCTTGCAGGGAATAATTAATCATTCCTGCCGGCCGAAATGCTCTGTCGATTATGCATCGCATCTATACGTTCATTACCAGTCGCATCTGATTAGCTGTGAGGAAGAGTATGAGTAATACTGCTGTAGTGAAGGTTCTCGAAGGTTAAAAGAGCTCTGAGTGCTCATGTTCAAGTCATACAACTCAAACGTAATTATAGTAAAGGTATACAATTAATCTGCCCTCCGCTCATTTTACATGCCGTACAGGGTTGGGAAGGTTACTTTGAAAATATAATGGGTAACAGATTACAAGTTATCCTACTTAAAATGTAATAAGTAGTGTAACTTTTCAATCATTTTATTAAAGCAATTTAAAAACAAAAGACGGGGTTAACCTTAAAATATCTTCATTTGCATATAAATGTGTCTTAGTAGTGCGTAGACACAACCACCTTACAAATCCTTTTTTAATCCCCCAAAAGCCTTATCAATTATCAAGCAAATATGATGTCATATTGCCCAGGCCCCTCCCACAACCTCTGATGTAATGTCCCGTATTAGCATATCTCCGCCCTCAGCCAGTTGTACGAAGTCCGTTATTTTCTCCGCGCTTGAGCAGCTGTAGTAACAACAATGTCTTGTAAGCAATGCAGGTGTTTTGTTGTCAGATGTAGAAGAATATAAGAGTCCTAATTTTCTCTAGACATCAGGGCCACTGAGGACGCAGTGGATTCGTTTTTGACTTTATGCGCCAACAAATACTCCTAAATTTGTTTATGTCTGCGCAAATCATTTTCTCCTTTGCTTTCTGAATGAGGGATAATGCAAGGCATGTTTTGTTAAAAAGTTGAAACTCAAGGATGGATTTGTGCCCGGTGTTCATGATCCAGCTACACCTTAAGAAAAAGGAAGTCTTTATATTTTTTAATGATTATTTGCAAATCGCGTTTGCTCTTCCACGGAAGAGAGCAGCGCTCATCAGCATATAAAGAGATATGTACTGAAACGAGTCACTGTGAACAGAGCTGTTTTTGACACGGTAAAAGGTGTTGTTTTACACGACCACTGAGACCACTTCAAGAAAACCCTAAAGAATCACACTACCTTGTGGAAGATGGGCATCCGATGTCCCCTTTGAAGCACAGCCACCATACAATCAGACTTACTTTAAACCATTCTGAGGTTAAATGCAGATTTAATAGTATAATAGCTACGATACTGTTTTTGAAATCAAATATTTGCATATAGCTATGACATGAAACACTGGAATCTAACAGTACCTTCAAAAAACATTTAATCTTAAAAAATAAAGCATTTACATAAACCCATATAGGAAATCAAAGAGTTATCAAATAAGCATATTATAAACTCCTGAAACATTGGTGTTTCATATTTTAGAGCACTCACTGCAATGTATGAAATAAATCAATTCAATATGTATGTGGGAGTGTGTGTGAAAAAATTAAATCATATAAAATCAGATGTAATCCTTGTAATCCTTAACATTTTCATAAGTAACTGTAATTTAATTGATTACAGTGACTTTTATTTTGTAATTAAATTATGTAATTCCGTTACATTTAAGTAGTTACTTCCCAGCACTGTGTACAGATGTGTTAAAGAACCTCCGTGCAATCAAATTTAATCATCTTTATTCTTTTAATATTTTCCATCATCCTTTCAGTCTTTTTTTCTTGTTAGCTTCAATTATTTGTAAGATCTCTGCAGGTTTTGGAGGGTTCAGAATGTAAAAACTGGCTTTTATTGCAGGATTTGGATTTAAAATCACAGGAAGATAAATGTATTGATTTGCAATTCAAAGATATTTAGCAAGGTTACTAAATGTCATCTGTCCAGATTGATTTAAGACTCTACTTGAACAGTTTACACTACTTGTGCATACTGTATGTATTCCCTAACATGCATATTTCAATTTCAGCTTTGTAGCTTATGTATATACTGTACTTGATATCTACATATTCAAGATCTGGCCCAAATATTTGCCAAAGATTTTATTTATTTATTTTTCCATGTCACAAAGTTGTTTGCGATTTTAAATCTGCCATAATCATTCAAATTATCTCTGTGTCAAATTAATATAAATCAGATTTTTGCATGTTAATCTGATTAACATGTCCCTGTATTAAACAATGTGGCAAAGTTTGCTTTCATAAGATGAATATATTTGATATTTTGAGCTCAATAGAATACCTTCAGTCAATTATAATATAGGCCTGCTGTTTATTGCTTGCTGACAGTTTCTAAACTCAATTACTTGTTCTACAATATTTCAAATAAAGCCCATTAGGAACTTTATTACATATATTTTTATATTTTAATTTGTAATAATATGGCATTGTTAATCTAACAGGTTGCATTGTTTTCCATCACGGTAAAAGTCTCAAAGACATTTTTATATAGCAATTAAAGTGTACACGAATTATAATTGCAATAAAAACATGTAATGTAAAACTTTACAAACTGGCTGAGTTTGAATTGCAATTACATAAACGCTGAAGTAATTAAATGTAGCTTATTACGCTTGCAGCCACTGGCCATACATATCTTGCTCAAATATTCATTATTATGTGCATGCTGTAAATGCTAATTTAAATACTATTAAAGTCACTCAGCAGAAGGATGACTTTTATTGTATTTTTCTCCCACTGGTGCATCATATTTAATACAGTGGTCAGCACAAAACCACAAAACCAACTTTGATTTCATGCATCCAAGAATATGCAAAGAACATGCAGAGGTGTGAGCATGAATCTGTGCTCTTTAGATGATGGAGAATTTGATTCTTCTCCTTTTCTTGTAACTGATTTGATTGATTTTTTTAATCTATGCTGTATTTTATGATATCATTTTGAGATTTATGTGATATTTTTTATTTTATTATTTCTACTTTGTTAATTTAAATAATAATAATAATACATTGAATTTATTGATTATGATTATAATTATGAAAAATTATTCTGCGTGGGTTTTTGTTAAATGTGAGCCAAAATCATCACAATTAAAAGAACCAAAGACTTAAACTACTTCAGTCTGTGTGGATTTAATTTATTTAATACATGAGTTTCACAATTTGAGTTGAATTACTGAAATAAACGAACTTTTCCACGACATTCTAATTAATTGAGATAAACCTGTATGATATTACTTTGAGATGTATGTGTTTTTTTCTACTTTGTTACTTTAAATAATAATAATATCAATAATAATACATTGAATTTATTGGTTATGATTATGAACAATAATTCTGCATGTTGCTTTGATACCTAATCAAGTGACTGTCATGTGATGAATTGATTGTTTAAGTGAACTTAAATCAAGGTGAATTAGCTGCAACGTCGGTGTCCATGTGTGTTGTTTTTAATGTTAAACCCATTAAAGGCTTTTTACTTTTTCATAATATTTTATGATGACACCTCTGATTTCAGGTTTAAAATCCCCTGAACACTATGGCATCTCAGACGATTACTAATGAAATCTGATGCACTGAAGCGGTTTCTTAATGTGATCCACAAGCATGTTGAAACACAATGAACCAGCGTGCAGACTCGTACCTGACCCTGTGCTGCGCTCCACTGTTTTGGCGTGTGACGTCTGCGAGGTAGAAGTGGTCTGGGACCTCTGGTCGGAGCTCATGCCGTTGCTGTCCTGGCCGAGAGCCGAGCTGCTCTTGCGGGGTTTCTTATCGGTCAGGTGCAGCGGAGAGCTCTTCTTAATGGCCCTGTTGCGCGGGTGGACGGTGGCGTTGACTTTAAGGTAGGCTTGAGCCTTGTACTCCTTCAGCTCTCCGTAGTTGGCGTCTGTGACGCGGCATTCGTACAGACCCTCGTCGTTCTTGCTCACCCGAGAGATCTGCAGCTTGTGGGAGATGTCATTGCCTTGGACCTTGACTGTCTGTGAAGAGAACCGAAGACAAATCCTCAGACTGGTAAAGCCTTTATTTGCTTGTGTCTTTGCTTTAGAGGCCTTTCATAACAGCAGCAGGTGCCATCGAGTTATTTAACCCTACTGCATCACATCTGATGCACAAAAGCCTGATCAAGCGTTGCTGTCGCACACAATCTTCTTCACACCTTCTGTCCTCTTATTGACAGTTAAGAGCTGTTTATCCAGTAAAAGCTCTTTTAGTGTAATTGTACAAGCGTCCAGATTCAGCTGCTGCTTCTCGTATCAAATCTTGACTGATTTAATGAAGTAAGCATCAGAATAACTGCAGTCATATCTCCAGATGAACTCTTAATGAAGCAGCTCAGCTTTACTTGATTCTCCATCAATCATGTTTTAGTCTCAGGATCTTCTGAGGAGCGTTTGTTTCTTCATCTCTCAATCAGCATTGCAGTGCATTATATTCAATCTCATCTTAATAAGACATATTATTGGAGATGTAGAGCGACCGCTGATATTTAGATCATTTGCATCTGCACATAATTGCATGTTTGAGTCTGTTTTGCCCTCTGTATTCTCACTAAACCAGTCTGTTTTACCTATAAAAGACTGATGCATCATATATTATGCTTTCTTTTAGATTTTGTCTAAAGGTTAAGTAACTGCAAAAAAATGACAAAATTAAAAGATGATATTTCAGATGACAGGCTTTACTTTATTACAAAACTGTACTGATCAGCTTTATTAAAGGGATTGTTCACCCACAGTTCATACACGTGTAATACTTTACTGTATCATATAACCATAGATCACATACTCACACTTATTTTAGTCCCTTCTTCATCAGGATCCGGATCTGGAATCAGCTCCATCTGCTCAAACAGATCAACAAGAAGAGTGTTTAGAGTCTCTTGCGTTTAAGATCAAATCTGTAGATTACAATAATACTGACATGTGTAAGTTTGATGCCCTAAAACATATTGATATTCAATACCACAAGGAAAACATTCAGGGCATAAAATGTGAACAATAGCTGTTAATTTGGATTTGACCATAATGAAAGTAATAATAAATAATATTCATATAATAATTGTCATCATCATCATCATTCTGAGACAGTAATACATTATTATTGTAATACGAATGTCATTCTTTCATTCATATATGTTTTGTGGAAAACTGCATGGAAGTCTTTTAAGTTTCTGTGATAACAGGTTTCAGACACATTTCATTACAAATCTAGTGCAATCATCTGTCCACAAAATTATTGACAATTATACAAATATGGAAATAAAGCAAAACTACTTCTTGTGTTTTCACAAATACATGGTTTACAGTCTCTGCATGTGTAGTGAGTTTAACAAGACATCTTAAGTGATGATCTTTTCTCTGAAACACAGTACAACAGACTATATAATTACTGCACACACACGCGCACACACACACACACACACACACACACACACACACACACACACACACACACACACACACGCGCACACACACACACACACACACACACTCACACACACACACACACACACACACACACACACACTCACTACATGCACACACACACACACACACACACACACACACGCACACACACACACGCATGTACACACACACGCACACACACTCACTCACTCACACGCAAACGCACACAATCTCTTTCTCTCTCACACACACACACACACACACACACACACACACACACACACACACACACACGCACACCACTAAGATACACACACTTTGTTGCTCTTTCTCACTCTATTTTCTCTTCAACAGTGAGTTGACTCAAGGCTGTGGTGCACTACACCACTTTTGCCCTGATTTTTGCCCCAGATTACAATCTAGACGCTGTTTGGTGAAAGTCAGAGCCGCTCTGCAGATTTGAGTCATCAGATTTATTTTTGAACGATGGACACAGACTCTGATTTCATCCAGTCGTAGGACATCAAACATCTGAAACAGCTGATTTTAACACACACGTGCCAGATTTACACTGCACAGGTGTCACAGAAGCACTTCTGAAGGGTCTGTTTAATGCTGCTCACAGGTGCATTAATGCATTTACTCAGAAACAGCAGTACTTTGACACTAGAGCTTGAGGTGGGTCAGAGCAGGCATAATTTAGTCTCACTTTTATGTGGCATTGTGTGTTAACACAGAATTTTGAGCTGGCACAGAGCAGCTTTAAAGGGACAGTTCACCCAAAACTGAAAATCCTGTCATCATTTACTCATCCTCAGTCGTTCCAGACCTGTATGAATGTGTTTGTTCTGAACACAAAGGAAGATATTCTGAAGAAAGTTTGTAATCAGGCTGTGTTGGAGCACCATTGACTTCCATAGCAGGATAAAAAAAACTGCTCTGTGTCCCACATACTTCAGAATATCTTCCTTTGTGTTCAGAACAAACACATTCATTCAGGTCTGGAACGACTCGAGGATGAGTAAATGATGACAGGATTTTCAGTTTTGGGTGAACTGTCCCTTTAACTCAGCTGAGTAAAGACCTCTTCAGTGTGTGATCCTCAGCCATGCCCAGTTTTACTCTGTAAATATGTAAATATTTAGTAAGTTGGCAAGTGTGTGATGCCAATAGTGTTTAAAATCTGTTCAGATTTTGAGTCGTGTACTTCGTTCCAGCCTTCACTATTGAAAGTGGGAAAGAGCAGATGGCACTGCTGCGGAAAATGAGTACTGAATGCTTTACAATATTAAGAAAATATAAATCAGCATCAACCTTAGTTTTAGGTTAGCAGATCAATCAGTAACATCACTTTCAAATAAAGGAATATCTTTCTTAATAAATGTACCTTTTTTTTGCAACAGAGCAATTACCAATCAATTTGTTGATCTCTGTTGCAATCAAAAAAATAATAATTATAAAAAATTAAGAAGCAACTTGTACTATGAGCTGCTCCATCCTTCCTCCAGACTCTAGGACCTTGGTTTCCAAATGAAATACAAAACTTGCGACTTTGGACCACTGGGCAACAGTCCAGTTCTTCTCCTTAGCGCAGGTAAGACTTCTCTGAAGACAACTGTAGCCAAATTCCTCGACACGTCTGTGTGTGGTGCTCTTGATGCCTTGACCCCAGCCTCAGTCCATTCCTTGTGAAGTTCACCCAAACTCTTGAATCGGTTTAGCTTGACGATCCTCATAAGGCTGCGGTTCTCTCGGTTGGTTGTGCATCTTTTTCCTTCCACTCAACTTTCTGTTAACATGCTTGGATACAGCACTCTGTGAACAGCTTCTTTGGTAATGAATGTTTGTGTCTTACGCTCCTTGTGAAGGGTGTCAATGATTGTCTTCTGGACAACTGTCAGATCAGCAGTCTTCCCCATGATTGTGTATCCTAGTGAACCAAACTGAGAGACCATTTTGAAGACTCAGGAAACCTTTGCAGGTGTTTTGAGTTGATTCGCTGATTGGCATGTCACCATATTCTAATTTGTTGAAATAGTGAATTGGTGGGTTTTTGTTAAATGTGAGCCAAAATCATCACAATTAAAAGAACCAAAGACTTAAACTACTTCAGTATGTGTGCATTAAATTTAATACACGAGTTTCACAATTTGAGTTGAATTACTGAAATAAATGAACTTTTCCACGACATTCTAATGTATTGAGATGCACCTGTATGTTTAAATGTTAATCAAATATGTCAGATGGACGTTTGTTCTGCTTTTATAAAGCATTATGTAAAACAGTTTAACTAATTTGTCGGTCAGATCACTTTTACACATTGTAAACTTTAAAACAACTTAATTTTGCGTGAAGGGCATGGTTCTTAATTAACCAGCTAATTATCCTTCTGGTTAGAGCACAAAAGGTCAAATAATTGAGCATCAGAACGGCGAGCTGTTGATTATCGGTTATCATTATTGGCTCAGAAATACCATATTCATATGTTTCTAATTACAGAGAGAGAAAAGCAACACTCGCTTGTGCTGCAGTGACCTTGAATTGTTGGCATGTTACATACCATGCTATTAAAACCTCTGAATGTTTGAGAAGTGCAGTTAATTGTTTGTTCAGGGACGACACGCAGACGGCGAGAGGTGTTTCCGTCGCCAGAGCTAAACCCAACAATGATTCATTAGAAGCGGCGCAGGAACAGATGGCACTGCAGGCACCGTTTTCTGCTCTTTAAGGGGTTTGAAATATTCAAAAAGCAGCACATCACAAAATAAATCAGGCTAAAGAGGAATAACGCTTCCGCCTGAATAATGAACTTCATCTGTTTGAGGTCTGAGGCAATTGGCTTTTAGATTAAGCAATAAGGAACATATTAGATCCATGGTAAACATGTTCATCCTTAACGCCAATAAAGCCCTGTTTGCTCGCGGCTCTCCGGAAGTATTATCCGCTCAGGCTTCATCCCAGCTAACCTTTGGAGAGAACACCTTGAAAATGTGCTCAAATGAAGACGCCTGATGAGCCGATGCCACACGCTTTGAACCCAGATTCACTTTATGCATTGGTTTTTAGTAGGCGTCGTGTATTTAGATGGGAAAGTGGCACATGGCATTTAGAAGAGGTAAAAAGTATTAAACGTGCACCTGTAAAAAACTGCACTTCCCGATAATATTAACGAAGGCCACTTACGATAAGTGTGTTAAGAAACACAGTCTATTATTTGTCACTGTAATACTTATAATAATTTCAACATTGTAATCATTTCAAATTCATATTTACTTTAAAGTACATTTTAAATATTTTAATAATATTCTGTCTTATTTTGATGTGATGACTACTGAAGCACATGTAAAATACTTGCCTTTAAGTGTAATTGTCACTTAAATATATAATTGAATGTACTTAATTGTAAAGTCATCATACAAAATGTAAAATTGCAAATGTATCTCAATGCAATTTTCAGTAGAATTGACTGATTAGAAATTTCCATAAATGCTTGTCAGTACATTCAGCAGTCATTTAACCATATTTAAAAACATAAAGAATTACATAATTGCATATAAAGATGTCATTCATGTTTACACTGTGAAAAAAATCACTGTGAAGTTCGGCTAACTGCATTCAATATCAATTTAAATGATCATTTCATTTTTCATTTTCCATAAAAAAACTGAAATTAAATATAATGAACATTTGATTTCAGCTAGTTGCCAAGGTAGCATTAATTTGGTTTAACTTAGAAACTTCACAGAAATAATCAATCAATCTATAGAAAATAAATTCATTTAGAAATTCCTTGCAAATTAGTTAAATGTTACATTTTATTTTCTTGTAAAACATACTCTGTTTTATTAACAATAATAAAAAAACGTTCTTAAAGTCTAAAACTGAAATAACAACGAATAAAACTACAATAAAACCAAAATATAAACATATAAAATATAAAAAGTATAAATGTAAAACCGATAAAGCAGATGCTGTAAGGCTTTGAAAGTGACCGTCATTGAAATGCATGTAGACTCACATGAGATGAATAATACAAGCGTCTCATTATGATCACATGACCAGCTGAAAGCAACTCATTTTACCTCAGTAATAACCCTCATATTGGAATGAATGAATCATGTCAGATAGACTCCAGAAACTCCAGAACTGACATTTGTCTCCAAATGAATTGATCTGGATTGTGTCCGAGCGTGTGGTAAAGAGCTGGTGTGGAAGAGCAGGACAAGCAGAAACTGAAAGTGGTTTACGAGTCAGGATCCGAGTTCACACAGAACGACGTCTATTCACAGCATTATCAATGAGCTTCATTCACTACTAAAGCAAAAATGGGTTACAATAGTGCACAAAATATACATCAATAAATAATCTGTGTTTTTGTCTTGTGAACCAGTAACAACACTGAGGAGCAAAACTGCACAAGTTATTGTTTATTAGACATGCATTAAATGTTTTACCAAACCTGCATTCTTTAAAATGTTTAGCGTAACTCAAACTAAGCTTAATTAAGTTTATGCTTAAAAAAAAACAACTTGATTTAATAATATTCTCTTTTATAATGCATTTCTTATTCTCAGGATATAAATCCTTTATATTAAACAAACTCGCTTCGCAAATATATGCATCTGATTTAAAGACATTACTGGAAAACAGAAATAAAATACTGAGTAATACAATTATGTTTTGTGGAAGGGGGGGTAAATTAAAGTAATTGCAGGAGTCTAATATCAGGTTGTTTAAAGTCAGCTTTTAGAGCTGAAGAAGGGCTCGTGTGTCCGGAGAAGGCCTAATACGGGCCGTTGATCTCCATTAGGCTCAGATCTCGTATCTCTGATAACACACCGGCCATTTAGCTGGACCTCCAGCAGACTCTCATTAAAATCAAATACAATTACACTAAATGTGCTCTAATGAATTTCCCATTTCAACAGTGACGTCTCACGTACTACGTGCTAATGGTGACTCTTTACTTCATCAACTCACCGATATGCTCCAAGCCTGCTAATTAAAGGGATAGTTCAATCAAAAATATAATATCACTGATTCAGTGTCTCATGATGCAGGACGCTGACTCTATGATGAAGCCTATGTTATATGAGCCTAATATTCAAGACATAAGGAGGAAAAATATTGTTTAGCAATATCACGCTAGCAACAGTGTTGCTTTCCCCAAGATCTGCAAAATTAATAATGTGATAATGATTTTTCACAATGGTTTAATAAAAAATAATGTTACATTTTAGAGATAATATTGTCTGTTTTTGCTTAATTTTGCAAATTATGAGTTCAGAACAAAGCCATACATTTTGTAACTAAATTAATAAATGATTTTTTCAATAATGAGTCAATAATTGAATGATTCATAAGCAGTAACGTGCTTCATTCTTGATTGAATCAGCTGTTTGATTGATTCAACGACTCACTCATTCAGACTTAGCTTGAGAGTATCATTTCATTTTTTTACATTTGTATCAATATGTATTTATTAGTGCTGCCAAACGATTAATCACATCCAAAATAAACGTTTTAGTTTACATAATATATATATATAGATATATTTAAGAAAACTATGTTATGTTTATATATTAAATATATTGATATATAATATAAAACATGATGTAAATATATAAATACATTTTAATGTGAATATTTTCTAAATACGTACTGTATGTGTGTGTATTTATATATGCATAATAAATAAACACAGTACACACACATACAGTATGTATTTTGAAAATATTCACATTAAAATGTATTTATATATTTACATCATGTTTTATATTATATATCAATATATTTAATATATAAACATAACATAGTTTTCTTAAATATATACATGTGTGTGTTTGTATTTATATATATATATATAATATATTGTGTAAACTAAAACTTTTATTTTAGATGTGATTAATCATTTGACAGCAGTAGTATTTATTAATATTATTTATATAATGTTAAATCAAAAATGTAATTCTGTAATGTCACTTCAAAGCTTTTGTCATCTAATGAAATAAAAACTTTAAATTATATTTTGAGTGGTAATTTCTAACTTGTGTGTGTGTGTGTGTGTGTGTGTGTGTGTGTGTGTGTGTGTGTGTGTGTGTGTTTATACTGTACGTGTGTGTTGTTGTTTTCACATTTTATATATTTTTCTCTTTTCTATACAATGAAAGCATCTAATGCACAGGTATTGTCAAGCTTCAATAAGACAGATAAATAAATAAATAAATAAGCCAAACTTCAATAAGGCAAATAAATAAGCAAGCAGTCAAAATACAGGATTTTAAGATAGTGAATAAATGTCTTTGGTCTGATTTATTGTGAATTATTCATTATTGAAGTATTCCTTTGAAAATAATCTGAAATTTGAATGTAGCTCCTTTGTGAAAAGAACATTATTATTATTTATTTATTTATTTATTTTCCCCAAAACATCTCTTTTGCTGTCACATCAGCTTGGTGTTTCTGCAGAGCAGCTGAGCACGAACGAATGTTTACACAAAGCATTATAAGTTCACAAGTTTAATAATGTGACAAACAAAAACAACATGTTTTGCTTCATCTTCAGGAGTGGAGACGCACTAATACCTCTGCTAGTATTGACTCGTCTTACGCTCTTCATTACAGCAAACTCTCGTTCTTCACGCACGCTGGAATTGACTTTTTGTAAAATGTGCCCCTGTAATTACTTTGCATAATGCACGAGGCTCCGAGGTCCCCGGCACTTCATTAATGTCAGGGAAGAAGGATGGCATCATCTATATTAAGATATAAACATATCTCACTTGAATGGCCGCAGCTGTCAAACATATTTCACTGCGGAGATGAAGATGAAGTCCTCGGATCTGTGCGGCTGGACCTTGAGGATATCGTTATTATGAATCTGTATCTCCCTCTTTATGAGGATATATATATATATATATGAGCAGTGTGTTTATGTTCTCAGGGCAAACAATATGATTAGACTCAAACACACACACACACACACACACACACTCACTCACACACACACTCACACACACACACACACACACACACACACACACTCACTCACACACACACACACACACACACACACACACTCACACTCACTCTCACACACACACACACACACACACACACACACACACACACTGCACACACACACACACACTTACACTCACTCACTCTCTCACACACACACACACACACACACACACACACACACACACACACACACACACACACACACACACACACACACACACACACACACACACACACACACACACACTCACTCCTTACACACACTCTCACACACACACACTTGCTTACACTCACTCACTCACTCACACACACACACTCATCCACTCACTCTCTCTCTCTCTCACACACACACACACACTCACTCCTTACTCTCACACACACACACACACACCACACACACACACACACACACACACACACACATTCCATATCCATTCAGCACACAGTTTCATCAACCTAAAGCTGGCTGAACTTCAACAACTTATTATATTGCTCTTGTATGCTGTGTGAATGTGGCATTAAAAACAGTGATGCATTATGATGGCCTTGCTTTACAGCCATCCGAGCGGATGAAATATGGCTGAGGCAGCACATGGAGTGTGTGGAACATGTTCAACTCCTCACTTAATGACATCTGGGCTCTGTGCAATGAAATGAATGTGTGTGCATCTGCAGATTTCCAAACACTACAGCAGATAATGCACAGCACACAGGGGGCTTTGCCTCTGAGACCACACAGGTCACGATTAATCCAGGTACTATTTCACACACTCAGGCAGTTTTCACAATTAAACGCATCACGATTCTCATTACTGTCATCAAAGTAATGCATTCAATTACAGTTTTTCTCGATTGCTAACACACTATAACTGATTAATTTAGCCCAATTTTCCAAACCATTCATACAGTTCTCAAAACAAAAACACATTTCACCTGTTTGCACACACGCTTCAATTTACTCAATGTTTTCTGCAAAACTCTAAACAAGAACGGCATCATTTTGCACAGATTTAACCATGTTCTCATTCAGAAAACACAAACACACAATACAACTACCTCACGGATCACAAAATGAACTCAAACAGCACACATTTATCCATGTGTGAACATTCAGAAGCCCAACTGAAGACACACAGGTCAGGATCTCTGGATGATATGCACAAGAGCACAAGCGATTATCTGTTTTGGAAAATGAATCCTGCTAGTAGGAGTAGGTGTACATGAGTAGTGTAGTAAAAGTCAACTTTTATTAAAGTTTATAGCTGAATTTAACTGTGTTTCCTGCACCCCAATATTTATGTCGTATACTGACTAGCAAAAGGTCTCACTGGTGTTGTCTTGGCAGTGGAGTAGTGTGTGTATTTGGCAGGTTTGAGTCTGACTGAAGATAATATGTTTTTGACTAGAATATTTGGTTCTGACCTGGAAGTTTGAAGCTTGCACAAGTTGGTGTGTAGTTTTGAGATTGTGAGGAAATTGTGAATTGTTTCATGAATTGTGTGTTAGCGATCGAGAAAAACTGTGATGTTGCCAATATTTTCATAATGTATTCATGTCGTTGCAATAGAACTGGTGATGTAACGTAAAGCAATTTAACATTTAAATAAATATCTAGGTGCACTGCAATGAAGTTGGCAGCATTACTTTAAATAGTTAATGTAATTATTATTGATTAAACTAACTAAAATATTATTTTAATTTAAATAAATCTGTAAAAAAGAAAATCTGTAAATTTACGAAAATAATAAATTTTACTGTAAAAATATATTTTACTGTAAAAAAATACGGTAGCAAGATTTTATGCTGTTACAATTAGCCGATGCACTCTGCCTAGCAACCAATTATCTGTTATCACCTGTTTCAAATCAGGAGGACTATACACGATGCACTCACAGACACACACACTGCTGAGTATTGTTTGTTAGCGTATTACTGCTTTCATGTTTCAGTAACTTAACAACATTAGGTGCAACATACAACCCCTAATGTACAAAACTGATGAGGAACATTCATTGTGGTGATCAAAGCTGTATTTTCAGCATCATTACTCCAGTGTCACATGATCTTCAGAAATCATAATAATATGCTGCTCGAGAAACATTTCTGATGATTATCAATGTGCTATTATGTTTTTATGAAAACGGTGAAACAATTAATTTTTCAGGATTCACAGATGAAAAGAAAGCTCAAAAGAACAGCATCTATTTTAAATACATATTTTGTATTTTGTCACTTTTGATCAATTTAATGCAAAATGCAAAGTTAATGCAAAGTTTTGAAAAGTAGTGCATCAAAATAAAATAAAATGAATTAAAATAAAATAAAATCTTTCCCAGACATGCCCGGTAGCATTCAGTCACATGTCTTTTTATCAGAACACTACAATGTGATATTAATTCCCTCTTGGAGCGATGCATTCATAACTGTACATGCAAGAGACATCATTCACTTCTTAACATCTCCTGAACCCATTTTGAACCGGTTTTCGACTCACAAAAACTCTGTTACACAATACGTGTTGTGTGAGTACCAACTCTGCACCACTTCACTGTTTCAATTGGCTCTCTGCATTGACAGATTGTTGAAACATGTCAAATGTGGTATAGCAACAGAAAGCTTGTTAATGCCCAGAGGGATGATATCATTTACTGCTGGGCACAGAGTCATGAATTATTCAGGCCTTTGGAGAGGCGAGAGACCTCTTAAACAACGGGTGAATGTATGTATATGAAGGGAATTATTGTATTTGACAACTGCTCTCGGTGTGACTCCAGACAGATGTTGCTGATGATTGATTTTGGCTCTTGTAATGAAGTGTTCTTATCATTTGTTGATAAAACTCAAGTAAACAATCCGTCAAACTATTGCTGAAGCAGTTTGGGTGGCATATATAATGCTCTGGAAAGGTTTACTGGACTGAGGTTTTATTTGTATTTATTTTCTCCAGCAAAAGTATTGTCATATTAGTGTGCTATAAGAAAACGAACAACACAATTCCATGGTAATTCATAACAATTTTACATTTTGGAAATTGGTGGTTAAATTGAATGAATTGGTCTCATTCATACGTTTATGTACATTCTGTTTATTTATTAGATTTTTCTAAAATAACTAAAAAAATCGATATGAAAATGAAAACAAACCTAAGAAACATGGGTAATATCACAGCAGAAAATGACCAGTGTTTTCCATTTATGGACTTTCCATCAATCCTCAAACAAACACGATACGATGCATAATTCATACATCTGCAAAAAATCAATATGAAAATGTATTCATATAAATGGAACATTGTGTTGTATTTTTACTCGAGCTGTCAAACGATTCATTTTTGCTTACATAATATATGTGTGTGTACTGTGTAGATTTATAATGTGTATATAAATACACACACATGCATGTATATATTTCGGAACAATATGCAATGTTATATTAAATATATTGATATATGATATAAATTATATGAATATAAATATATACATGTAAATATTTTCAAAATACTGTATATGCTTGTATTTATATATTCATAATACATATACACACACACACAGATATACATATATATATATATATATACAGTATGTAATTAGTGTAAATATGTAAAATTAGTGATTGTGATTAATTACATAAAAACAATGTTTATATATATATATATATTATGAAAACATAGTTTTTTATGTAATTCATCACAATCACTAATTTTACTGGCTTTTATTGGCAGTGTGTGGTCTTGAAATCACTGGATTTCAACTTCAACAGTAAATGTGATTGCTCCTTAAGAGATATAATGTGATAAAACATCTTCTGTAATATAATTCAAATGTGATTTGTTGATTAAAATGTTTAAGAAAATGCATTTCATTCAAATACACGAATGCCAAATTGAAACTTTTTGTTTAAACAGTTATGAAAAACAGTTATGACATAAAACAAAGTAATAACGTTACTTTTGCCCCAATACTTACAGTAGATACCTATCAAGGTTTGTCTTTATAAAATCAATTGTAATCCCATAATCATTGGAGGAAAACAAAACAACAAAATCTAGTAAACAACCAATTGTGAGATGTAAGCTCAATTTAAATGTACAGAAAATAAGTCAGAATTGTGATAAATCCATGAGTCTAGTGCATGTCTACACAACAAGAAATGACACGAAACAGTTTTTGTTTTGTGTCATAACTGTTTTTCATAACTGTTTAAACAAAAGTTTCAATTACACACAACAATGTTGCCAAAGTGATCTGTGGACATGTCTCCGAATGCTGTATTATGTGCATGCCAGGCCAGAAGGTGGCGATGTCCCTCTGTAAAGACACGTCCCTATGGGCTGAACATGTAAAACACATGCACATGAGGTGGTTTTATAGATTACACATATATGTAACAATGGGATTTTCCAAATAAATCGTATTTTATGTCAAATTTGGTTTTACAAAATGTACATTATTTACGTGTTTACCGACTCTAATACTGAGGTGTTTACAGCATCTAAACATACAAATATGTATTTTTAGCATTTTGATGTAGAAATACTGATGTACTGACGACATCTACAAATTAATCCTATGAATACTGACATTGCAGCATTGGTTTTATTATTACAGTTTTCAGTTGTCATATAAATTGATAATGTTTTCAGTTGCATTATTAAATTGCTTACTCGTTTACTTAAAATTAAATTGTTAAGTTCTGTTCTGTTCTGTGGGATTTCTGCTGTGATCTTGTTTCGAAGAGCAAGTCTACATAATATTAACCAAAAGACTACACTTTAAAAACAATCTGCAATCGTTTACTTATCGTGTAATATGAACTTTTTTTGCCATGGGACACAAAAGGCGTTTTCATGCTGTGACTGAAAACAGAAACATAAATACACCAAAACCCAACAGATTGCAGCATGCCGTGTTTCTGGTGAGGTGTGTTTTGAATGGATCAGGATTATAATCTGGATAATATGTTCTGTAATTAACGACTTTAATTCACACAAACCTACTGTATTCTGCCAGAGAGGACTGGACTACTTTTGACACTTTTGAAATAAATAAATGATTGTGATTGCACATATATGTCTGTCATGTTTTTATTATACTGTACAGAAATAGTTTGAGTTATGTTTAGAGGTAGAAGTGGGATTAGAGACTATACAAATATATTTTTTAATGCTATATAGCATATAATGCATATATATTTTGGTCAGTTACGTTTTACATATTTTTATATTCACTATACAATGGGTAGGTTTAGGTTTGGGGGTTGGTTAAGGGGTCTAAAAATCTAAATTGCTTATCGATAAAATGATAAACATACATTGATACAAATATCTTAATGATATAAAATATATGTAACTATTTTGAGTTTTTAGCTAAAAAGAATGTGAATTGAAATACGTCTAAATTGTAAGTTTTAGCATCAATAAAAGTATATGTTGAGTAAATATTATGTATTAATATCAACATATGCACAATGAGACCAGGCTGTATTTTCAAAAATGTTGCACATTTAAACATCTGTATTTTCAGGCTCAAAAACTGCTGCTGTTGTGTAAACGAACAGCCAAAATCATAACAAATGTTTAAAATTTTGTCATGTAAAAAGCCCCTGAGTCTACATCTCACAGGTCTAAGTTTACAAAGCTGACTTCACTTTTCGACTGACTCTGAATACAAACTTATAATTTTGAGAAGGGTTACTTTTTAATTCCATCGTGGAAACAGGCTTCCATTGACTCCAGCCAAATGCTAACGGCTAAAGCTAACCATCCAAACACTGACTGTGACTCATACTGCTTCATACATTCTACAGTCACATAAAGGGTTCATAAATACATTCAACTGATAATTTAAGGTTTGTGAGGGTCTGAAGCAATGCTTTGAGCTTTATTATTCCAAGGGATGAGTATATGTTGCATTATTAAAAGACCTGCTTTCCTCTGCATTCAGCACATCCACTCACTGCCTGTGTTATTCACCGAAGGGACAAATAATATGATCTGCTGCAGTTCTAATGGACAGCAGGTGAGTGACAGAATAAGAACACATAGTGCTGCTCCTCAGCTCTGACAAGCATGAGAAATGAAAACCGCAGCATGGATATATTCTGCTGTTCACCATGTATGACTGTTTCAGGCTGGTCATGGCTTAACACCTAATGCAGAGCAATCATCCGAACGCTGTGTTGATGCATTATGAGTCTGTGCTAGCTGCTGTTATATATATATCACTATTAACAAACCATGCCATAACTATGCCTTTTCCTCAATAAACTCCTACTTTGCTGCTTATTAATAGTTAGTAAGGTGTTGTTAATTTAGGTATTGTGTAGGATTATGATTGTAGAATATGGTCATGCACAATATGTGCTTTTTAATACTAATAAACATCCAATAATAGGAATGCTAATAAGCAACTAGTTAATAGTGAGAATTGATCCCTAAACTAAAGTGTTACCAGTGTTTCTGATGCTTTATGTATTTTCACATTTCCACACAGCCACAGAGGATGAAGGGGATATTGTCACGCAAGCCTTTTGAATCATAGACGGCTTACATGAGAAGTATTTGCTCAAGCTTTCTAGCTGTTCTTCATCAACATCAAATGAGTCGACTAAATCTTACAGTCAACATTTCCAAGAGATATTGTCATCAATATCAGTGTGCTTTCTTCATAAGTCGGGTTGTGACCTCCGACTTCCCCAGTGGTTACAATGCTGCTGTCCCAAACAAAACTACAGCAAATACAGTTACCTAATTACTTAATCACAATATGTGTACACTGTCCTCTGTAGTCTGGACACCTATGTCAATCAATCAATCAATCAGTCAATAAGTGATGAATTCATTAAAATAGCTGATCGATTCAGGAATGAAGTAATTGTCTCTCTTTATTAATTGGATCATTGAATCATTCACCCAATTCATTCAAAACGTGGATTCGTTCAGAAGCTGTGTGTTGCTCAGAGATGCACAACAGTTCTGCTGTGGCTTTAATAGATAATACTTGCATTGTCAAAACTGATCAAAGACAGACAATATTGTGTTTACAATATAACTCAACATTATGTTCTTATTTAGTGACCTGGGGACGCATTACAGAAAGATCCTAACTCTATAAACTTATCTTATCTGTTTGTAACATGGTAATTTCAATTAGGACCACATTTAGGACCAAAGCTATTACAGAACAACATTTTCTAATTGTATCTTAACTATAGATATGAAAGGGGTATCACAGAAACCTCCAAGCTTGACAAAACATCTTGAAATCTATCTTGAATTTAGAGCAACCCCACGGCTGTCCTAACTTCACAACTTGAAAGGTAACGGGAAACAAACGTTCACAATTGCACTGTTCAATTCATGTTTTTCTTCACAGACTCAGCTGTACAGTTAAATGTGCATTTAAAACATCTCTGAGGACCTGACATGGACTGCACACATCCAAACACAGGTGAATAAAGCCAGGCAAAGGCTGTACCATCTGCGACAGCTGAGGAAATTCAGGGTCTCACCAGCTATCCTGAAAACTTTCTATTCAGGGGCCATAGAAAGTGTTCTGACTCAGTGCATCTCAGTGTGGTATAATAATGCCACAAACCAGGACTGCAAAGCTCTACAGAGAGTCGTGCGCTTAGCTGAGCGCATCTCAGGGTCTGCTCTCCCCTCTCTGCAGGACATCTACCTCAAACGCTGCAAAAGCAGAGCTGCTAAAATCATCAAGGACTCAACTCACCCCGGTAACCATCTTTTCTGTTTACTGCCATCTGGCAAGCGCTTCAGGAGCATGATGGCAAAAACTGAGAGACTGAGGAGGAGCTATTCTCTTGTGTTGTGTTACATATTTTGCACTGTCCATTGAGCGGACCTGACTTACATTTCACTGCTGATTATATTCTGTATAATTGAGTATGTGACGAATAAAAAAATTGAACCTTGAAACTTGAATCTTGAATGCTCAACTCTTGCCCGCTCCGTGTCTATGTCTTTGTGAGTGAGCGAAGATGAAAACTTACCCAATAGTATCAGCTTTGCCTTTTCTACTGAACTTATCAAGATTAAATTTTACGTGGTACAGAAATGAAAAACTCGCCGGTTCACTGGGAGTGTATTATCGAACTCGGTGATGCAATTTAAGATTTCTTATTAACTAGAGATAATATATGATTTTGTAAGACATGAGAATAATCCATAATAAAGTTAAGATTTGCTTCTGTAATACGGATTTGCAAAAAACTAATTTAATGTATTATATCTCGCATATGATGCAATTTCAAGTTTTCCTTTGTCTTGTTACAAACTGATTGTGCATAGATTATATCCCTGAAGTTACAGAGACTAAAGTCTTTGAGCAAAGAGATATTTTATAAAAGTTAAGACTCGTCCACGCATTCCTAAAACGGCTCATTTAAACACGCCCCCATGTCTACATCACGATGTGGGGAGATTCCGCCCAATCACATACACAATAATAGAAGGCGGAGCTATTCATCTGGCTGTAGTATTGTTGCTGCCGCCGGCACCATGTCCTGGAGACACTGTGTTTCATTGTGAAAGAGAAAGTACTGTGCTTGGGCTTCCAAAAGAGGACACAACTAGAAATCAGTGGTTAAGCTGTGTTTACAACACTTTTGCAGAAGAGCCAAACATTGGAGTGAGTGCAGCGCAATTTACTAAGGACTATGTCCTGAAGCTGGAAAAGTAGCCTACAATTATAGCTGTGTACAAAGACTGTTTCTATAAAGTGGAGCAATTACAGCTTTGCAAGAACAGTCTGGTGCTTCTGACTCACAACCTGTAAGTATGTTTTCATATTTAAAGTATTTGGCACTGACGAGTCAAACGTGAGTTTTGAGCTGTGAAGAGCAGTGCTTGTTTGTCATTTCTCTGATCATAAATTCAGACATGGTAATGTTATAGAGGAGCATAGAGGCATAATAATGGCATTGAGGAGCAGCAATAATGTACAGTATGTGGAACATAATGTGTTTTTGAACTGCATAAACACATAGCATTACACAAAATACACAAAATATTAGCAACGTTATATCTTACCCGTTTAATATAAGACCTGAGATAAGAAACATTCTGTAATACGCCCCCTGTTGTATAAAATCAATATCAAATTTGCACTTGTGCTATTTGGGACAAAAACAGCACTCGTGTGATATTGCTTAACTATATCATATGACATGAATATGAGACAAAAACTCATACAGGGGCGTTTTTGCCCCAATCTCTTGAATCTGAAGGGCTTCCCTAAGCATGGATTCTACAGTCTTCATCATGCAGTGAGTTGTTGCCTTGCATCATGTTCATGACCAATCAAATGTAAGATGACCTATGTATAATATTTTATAGCTGCAGATTATTTGCTGTGTATGAATTTGTGCTCATAGTGTGAGA
The DNA here is from genome assembly GCA_027564155.1 of Gymnocypris eckloni scoliostomus. Classification (NCBI taxonomy): domain Eukaryota; kingdom Metazoa; phylum Chordata; class Actinopteri; order Cypriniformes; family Cyprinidae; genus Gymnocypris; species Gymnocypris eckloni. The sequence goes on from CM050436.1 coordinate 785,750, forward strand.
CACTCCTCCAAACCGGATTTGATGTCAGTCAGGATCTTTCTCTCTCAGACCCGAGGCGCTGACATGTTATTTTTTTGACACTGAAATTCATTTGAACCCAAACACTGAAGTTCAGCACACATTTGAAGGTTCAAATCAATGCATAAGGTTGACTTTTGAAGACGCTAGCAAAGGAATATACAATAAAGTTCATGCATTCCAATCTTTTTTCTTTGGGAAGCCTTTTATTAAAAAGTATATAATTCAAAAACGTTGCATAAATATGATTTTGTGATTATGGGGGTTAAGAGTTTCCATGTGCGCTCATCTCATAAATTTGATCAGCCTGCCATGACTTGAAGACAGTATTCATTATTTCTGCACTCCTCATATTTAGACCCGATCCCATTTCTACCCTTTACCCCTACACGTACCCCTCGTCTCGATTCTCTTTTGGTTGGAGGCATAGTGTTAGAGAAAAGGGCTTGATAGCTCTTCAAATGAAGATTTTTTGGGACCACACTTCAAACGAATAAGAGAGTTATCAGCATAAACCGGCTGCGCGAGCGAACATCATAAATGTAAGCATGTTTGGCATTAGTAAAGATTTTAATTAAAAGTCCCACAACATACTTTCATGTCTAATCAGAGCCATGACCACCATAGACATTGAGAGGGGATAGTACCCACAATAATTAGAAGTTGCTAAACGTTTTCTTCTCAAATATGGCCATTTTTAGAGAGAGATGAAATTTGTGTGTGTGATTGTGCGTCGCTCTCTCTCTCTTTAAAATGATTGAGTTTACTTCAAAAACAGCGATGGTATCCTCTCGATGCTGGAAAATACAATGCAGTGATTCAGTATGGAAACTACTTTATTAATAAAAGTCACAGGGCATGTTTCTCTGCTCCTGGTGTTTGTGTGTGAGCTGTGCGATCTCTGATATATTTATACGTGTCTGTGTGTGTGTGTGTGTGTGTGTGTGTGTGTGTGAGTGTGTGTGTGTGTGTGTGTGTGTGTGTGTGTGTGTGTGTGTGTGTGTGTGTGTGTGTGTGTGTGTGTGTGTGTGTGTGTGTGTGTGTGTGTGAGTGTGTGTGTGTGTGTGTGTGTGTGTGTGTGTGTGTGTGTGTGTGTCCGATGGCCTGGCTTGTTCATCATCAAATAATAATTGTCAGATTAAGTGAAGTTGATGGCCCACAAAAGGGCTGATGTAATCTATTTTTGCTTATAATAAACTGAAACTGACGTGAAGAGACTGGGCTCCTGATTCAAGCACTAAACTCTCTACTGGTAATCGGTGACCTATTATTGCTGGCTTGTTAAAACCAATGAATCCTAATGGAACATCCCAAAAACACACTACAGGTAACCATTATGTAATGGTGTGATGGTTTCTATTGTTTTGTGTTTTTTTGTTGTTGTTTTTATAAGCAGGGTCACCATGAGTTTTGTGATGTTATTTGCCATACATGCCATAAAATAATGCTTTAATATTGTGAGATAGTAGCAGCTGTTTGTATTTGTGATGGACCTATTTTGGAGAAAATCTAGAGCTGTTTTTTACTCCCAGTCTGTCCCTGGTGTGTGTGTGTGTGTGTGTGTGTGTGTGTGTGTGTGTGTGTGTGTGTGTGTGTGTGTGTGTGTGTCAATATAAGCAGCACATTTACACAGAACTGTAATTAAACCGCTCTAATTGCACACCAGGTTGGAAGCTAAACGACGTATGATGACGTGTAACGGTGCAGTAGTGGTGTCCCTTTTCTTTGGGGAGTATTTTCACCCCGCTCTACTACACTGTTTCACGGGACAAACTCTCGCAGCACCTTGTTGAGGTCTCAGCATCGTTTGCTTCTCTATCATAGCAGTGTTTTTAGCTCAGCCTGAGGTTATTTAGGATCCGCAGATGTGGTTACCAGCGCTGACAGCTGTGTGATTGATGGTCTCAGGCTTTAACCAGACGTCTCGTTTCCCCGTGAGTGACAGACTCAAAGCCATTCTTTCACTCTCTAGAAATGGCGCTGGTCTTCCTGCATCTCTAAACACGCCTGGCTTTCCTTCTCCAGCCTCTTAGTCTTCTCTGTGGAGAAATCCAGTCGAGCTGATACAGATCCGCCTCGCTTTGAGAAGAGTGTAACTTCACGCTTTGAAAGGTTCACCTGGCACGCCGAAACAACAGGCAGCGAGATTTTCACAAGAAAACAAGCAGGCTGTGTCGTGTCAACACAGTCTCATACGGAAACATCACTCTCGTGACTTTCATCCGGCGCCACAAACCCATCAGCCTCGCTCTGAATACAGCACAGGCCACATTCAGACGTCACTGCATTACATTCCCCAAACTTCATTCAAAACCTGCATGATCAACATTTATTTCAGTTAAAATTATTTTTTATTATAGCTATTTTACTACATGTAAAAAAAAAAAAAAATGTTGACCTTTTTTGCATTTTGGCAACTAGCTGAAATACAATTAAATATTTTTTGTATTTGAAGTAATGCCTTTTTTCTGGTTTTAGACTTAGTTAACTATAATAAACATGATAATAACCATGATCCAAACAATAACAAACACACACATTTGTGATATAATTTTTCATATAAGGAAAACTTTACCATGTGTAGTCTTGAAATGTTTTGTCATTTCTGAATTAATTTTTCTTTTTTTATGTGTCCTTTAGGATATAGTTTTACTCTTCACCAAGACCCAGACTTTTTATGTTAAACTCTTCATAAAAATATGAATAATTATAGAATAAATACCATAATCTAATCTGTTATGAAGTTATTGCCTTGCTTACCAATGAAATTACAGTGATTACATTATGATACATTATTGTTGTTTCAAAGAACAAGATATACACACAATTTATACTGTATGGATGATCATTTATTGAAACTCAAATGTAAATATTCTAATATTTTGAGATACAGATTTTTGACTTTCATTAGCTGTAAGCTCTAATCATCAAAATTAAAGCAAAACACTTTTGAAGTGTTTTACTTTACATGTAATGAATCTAAACTATATGAAAGTTACACTTTTTGAAATAAGTTACAAGAAAAATTGAACTTTCTCACCATATTATAATGTTTTGAGATGTACCTATATAATGTGTATTTGCATTATTTGAGGAGATCAGGACTCGTCTGACTCACACCTTCAATCTCACATCACTGATTTCATTAGTCTTTAGAAAAGTCATATAAAAGTCTGATATATGAATGTTTAAATAATGTGTTCAGTACTGACATGAGTTTAGTTCAGCTCTTAAATGAAGCAGATTGTCTTTAACTGTTATAACAAGTCAAATCTGAACGTAACTCATGTAAATACATCATCTATATTCTGCAGAATAAGTGAGATTGTTCTAGATGAAGCTGTGAGCATGTGATATGATGTTGATTCATCAGATGTGTTTCAGATGTGCTGCTGCTAACGAAAGACTAAGCGATTGTCATTCATATGTATGAAACAGCTGCTCACTCAGACTTGCAACCACGTTATGTTTATTTTATTTTACAGACGATCCCAGAAGTTTATAGTTGTCTGTCTGCACACTGATGTCTGTGGTACTGACCAAAAATAGAGTAAATCAGATTTGGAAACTAATCTAAGCTGGCTGTTTTGATGCTGCAATGTTTTATGTAACGAGATAGGGCACTCAAGGCTTTTCACCAGTCAGTCAGTTTTGTGTTTGTGGGATCAGGGGCGGACTTACCCAATAGGCAGGTGACTGCCTTGGCCCCCCCAAAAGCCAAGGGCCCCCTAAAATGCTTTACATATACGAGATGCGCATTAAGTGCAGACATGTGAACGGTTGCTGTTTACGGTGTTTATTATCATGACAACCGTCTGCATGTCCGAGTTGAATGTGCTTCATGTGTATCCTGATTGTACCAAATGAAAATATTATGTATCTGAAGCTGACTGCCGCGAGAGCGCGAGGTCTCTCTTTCCCGGTGCGCGCACCCCCCGGTTGCGAAGCTCCAGACTCTGGGACTGAACAGATCTCTGTGCAGCTGGATCCTGGACTTCCTGACAGGCAGAAGTCAGGTGGTCAGAATGGGCAACAACACATCATCCCCCCTGACCCTCAACACTGGTGCACCGCAGGGTTGCGTCCTCAGCCCACTCCTGTACTCCCTGTACACACACGACTGTACAGCAACACACAGCTCCAATGTCATCGTCAAATTTGCTGATGACACAACGGTGATAGGCCTGATCACCGACAACGATGAGACGGCCTACAGAGAGGAGGTGAGTACCCTGACTAAATGGTGTCAGGAGAACCACCTCTCACTCAACATCGACAAGACCAAGGAGCTGGTGGTGGATTACAGGAGACAGAGCAGAGAACACACACCCATCACCATCGACAAGACACCTGTGGAGCGGGTGACCAGCTTTAAGTTCCTCGGCGTTCACATCACTGAGGATCTCACATGGTCTGCTCACACAGATGCAGTGCTGAAGAAGGCACATCAGCGTCTCTTCTTCCTGAGACGGCTGAGGAAGTTTGGAACGAGCCCCAGAATCCTCAGGTCCTTCTACACCTGCACTGTGGAGAGCATCCTGACCGGCTGTATCACCGCCTGGTTTGGAAACAGCACCGCTGGCAACCGCAGGGCTCTGCAAAGGGTCGTGCGAACTGCCCGCCACATTGTTGGAGGTGAGCTTCCTCCTCCAGGATATCTACACCAGGCGGTGTACAAGGAAAGCCCGGAGGATTATCAAAGACTCCAGCCACCCGTCCCACAGACTGCTCTCTGCTGCCCTCAGGGCGACGTTTCCGCAGCATCCGATCCCGCACTAGCCGACTGAGGGACAGCTTTTTCCCTCAGGCTATCAGGCTAATGAACAGTCACAAATAACTCACCTACATCACACTCCCACTCACACAACATGCCATGCACTGCACTTTAACACAGTTCCACTGGACTACACGCACACACTGCACTAACACAACCTATCTGCTATCACTGGACACCATACGATGCACATCCACGACACTGCATATGAATAATCTGTTGCACCTTTGCACATCTATCTGCTGCTCAACCAATCTGCTGTAAATGCATAATCTGTTGCACCTTCACATATTACTATGCATAGATGTGGACATAGTGTAGACGTGTACATACGGTGTATAATGTGTATTGGTAACTAAGTATGTCTTTATAGTACACTATGTGTACTGAGTATATGTATGTGTATTTTGCACATTGTCTTCTGTACAGTCTGTAAATATGTACTGTCCATATGTAAATTGTTGTTGTTTTTTTGCACTGTCTGGAGCACGCTCGTAAGAATATCACTCACCAAGGCACTTGTGCTGTGGTGATGTGACAATAAAAAGTGATTTGATTTGATTTGAAAAGTTTCTGATAAATGAATAAATGTAAATGAAAGAATCCCATTATAACATGTACATAAACAATGCAGAAACATTGGACACAACTATGGGTCACCATTGTGCAGCAGCAAGCATCACGACAAAAAGGACCTCAAGGTTGATCTATAGGTACATGTGTGCAAATGTATAGGACCCCATTCCTGTATTTGCCTCCGTCCCTGTGTGGGATAATGAGTTGATGAGTTAGTTAATGAGAAATAGCTCTGACAGCTCTGCCCATAATGCACTGCAATGTAAACATCATCGTATTGATGCTAGGATCATTAAACAAGTACTAAAATAACATTTTTTTATTAAATTGTATAAAAAATACATTCAATTAGATGATTAGAGAAGATATTTGGTGACACTTTTACTAGTATTCCCATAATTAACTCCTAATCACTGTTTATTAATAGATAGTATGGTTGTAAAGTTTAGTTATTGGATTAAGAGACAAAGAACAAGGCTTTAATATGTGCTAATTAACAGCCTGTATGTAATATACAAGCAACAATTAGTGTTCCCTGATCAAAAGTGTTACACGATACTTTAAATCAATTCAATTGTTATTACTATACATTTAAAAAGGTTATAATAAATGCAATCAGTAATGTTTTTCACTGTCATGTTATATTAGTTCACATTAGTCCACATTTGACATGTTTTCTAATGATTCAAACGAGTTTCATAACTGAACATGTCGGTCTAATAAACTACATTTGTGAAAAATAAGTACACTTTAGCATACTTTTAAAAGAACACTTATTACTGAAATAATATTTGAAGTGAATGTCATTTTTCGGACACTAATTGAATGTTAATTGCATATACATGCAAATATACTTTGAACTGATATTAAATGCTATTAGGCTGGATTTGAGTTGTTTTATTAATTTTTATCTTACGTTTTGTAGTTGCAATTTAGTACATTTAAAATATAATAAATATAAATGTAAAATTAATTAACCCACCACAGCTAAATTATAAACAAATTCTCATGCTTTAGTATGTTTGTCTACACATCAAAAATAAGTGTCACAACAGATTATTAAAACATAATGATTCAAATATACTTGAAAGTGGTTATACTTAATGTATATGTATAATGCATGTTTTTATGTGTAATGTTAAATAAAGGGTTATTAGAAGGTATAATGCATTATAATTATTCATAATGTGCGTTGTAGTTCATCATATCTCATCGTAAATAAGTATTACCCAATTTTTAATTGCTTGGTGTAACAATGAATTAAGTGTTATAATGTATCAACTTTGTTATGATTATTCATGAGGTTATTGCATTAAAACAACTTTTATAATGCGATATAAATAAAGGCTTTACAGTTATTTGTAATTGCTAACAAGCGTTTACCAAAACTTAAAGTACTTTTTCTAAACTCTTAACACAGCAACACAACACACATACATCACACAGTTAGCCAATTAGTTCATTTGCTGGTCAAAACCACATTTTGTTAAATAAATACAAACTCTACATTTCTAAATGCTGAATACCTTTTTCTACAAATACTAACTCTATCAAAACACAGAAAACCCGATTCAAAATCAAGTCATTCGGTCAAAACATTAGCCCTGGTTTCTATCCAACAGAAACATATAGTCCATTATAGTGCATAGACTGTCAAAATGATAACAATTAATGACATTACAAAAACTGCATTACTTATCATGTCTCAGTTCTGCCTGCATATAATACACAATATAAAAATACATTTTTATAGTGTTTTTTGTAATAGTTTACCTTCATCTGAAAACCATTTTACATTTTTAAGTGTTGAATATGTTCATTCTTGGCAACATACTGTCTCAAAATGAATGAGTCATTACTTCAAGATACAACAGAAAGATCTTACATCTACAATGGAAGATACAATAGAAAAAACAGGGTAGAAATACAATTGAAACCTTGATTGAAAGTGCTTTTCAGTGGGGAGGAGGGGAGGGGGTGCCCTCATGATGGCCGATGCCAGTGATCAGCAAAAATACAACATACACAGTCTTTGGTTACTATGCAAGCTTGTTTCCATCACAGAAAACATATTTATGACCTTTTTATCTCACAATTCGGACGTCTACATTAGAATCGAAAGATTACATCTTGCAACGCAGACTTTATCAGCATAGTGAGATCCTGTAAAATCACAACTGCAAGAAAACACAAATCTGAGATAAAGTCACAATGACCCTTTAACCTTTATATTCCACGGCAGAAATAATCTTTCATATGTTCCACTTGTGTATGGGGAAAAACAAACACGTTTTCTCTTACCTCTTCTTAAAATAATGTTTGTCTCTCTCTCTCTAACTCTGTGTTGTTCTGCATCCACAAAACCAGTTCAAAGAGGTCTTTTCACTCTATGATGCTGATGTAATGGAAAAACAAACACGTTTTCTGTTACCTCTTCTTAAAATAATGTTTTTCTCTCTCTCTCTAACTCTGTTGTTCTGCATCCACAAAACCAGTTCAAAGAGGTCTTTTTCACTCTGTGATGCTGATGTAATGGAAAGAGCTTCAACACTCCAACGAGACTAAAATCAGCTATTTCTAAATATTTCACTGTTAAAAACGCTTATCAGTTGTTACAATATTTGATATAAAGAGATGTTTCAATAGTTTTGAGCTGCTGTTGCAGCAGAAGTAGAAGCTTTACACTATATTTAACGTTTTGAGCATAATGTCTTCGTTTCTGACATGCTGTGTTTAAGCATTTGTAAAAAAGATAAGAACGATCCATGATTTCGGTTCGGGGTAAGCTTGTGTGAAAAGAACATTTAAGCATTTTAGAAACATGTTGATTGACTGAATATTGTGTGAAAACAACATGAATTGTGTTAATGGTACGCTTACAACAGACGGGTGTTGTGTTAATTGTGTTCAGAGTTTTGAATGTGTGGCTACAGATTGGACAAAAGATGTTACAGCTGAAAATAACTAAGTCAAATGTTATCAGTAAAATGTTTTTGATTTGACATTAATGCAAAATGCACTGAAAAGTGTACATAGTCATTAATATCTTCTCCTTGAAGACTATTATTTCAATAGTGTGTTATTTTCAAATACATGTTTTAAATATAATTCTGAGATTATATTAGTACACTTTTTTCAGGTATTCACATAATGCACTTATCTTTAATTCTACATATACTACAAACTCATGATTAACTTCTCTAATGTATATTAATAGATTAAAGTGACTGTTTATCAAAACAGTGTTTTTTATGCATGGATGAAACCTCTCGCTCACGAATACATTTGACCGTTTCAAAGGAGAGAGAGCAGAAATCAATCAGGAGCATTGATCAGATGAATCTGATCTGTCTCTTTAATGTGAAGAAACGTCATCATCTCCACAGGGTCACATCTGGATTTGATTCCTCCCGTTCCCGTCTCTCAGCGGCTCTTGGAGAGTCTGTCGTGAGCGGGAATGGAAATCACGGCAGAGGAGATCCGTGTCTTGAACAGGTTGGGGATTTGTGGGATTTGTAGTGTTGTAGGAGTGATATTAGGGGTAATATGCTGAATAAATCATTCACTGATGTTTAATTAAAGTCCTGAGAGATAAATTAGCCTGACTTAGTTTAATGCAGTTTTGATGAATACCTCTGTTGGAGAAATTCACACCTCATGAAGTGCCCTATTTTCATATAAATCAGCAACACAAAGCACTTCATCACTGCATCAGATGAAAATAGCCTCCAGACTCAAGAAAGTCAATAAAGAAAACATTTTGCCATGTCTACCCTGGTCATAAAATAATACATTTATTTCACACTAAGTATAGTTTGCATATATTAACATATTTATTGACATATCACTTGAGACTTGCTGATATAAAAAATACAATTCAACTTTATTAGCTACTTGTGCACAATGTACGTATTAAGCCTAAAATGTGTTTGTATTGATGAGGATCGTATGATATTTGATTAATATCAGTCTTTAAGATATTTAAAGTGTACCTGAAGTATAGATCCACTTCAGCACAGTCGAATATACTTCAGTTCGTCTTTAGTTGCACTATTAAAAGAGCATTACGCACATAATTAGTTGTTATGGTTTAGTACAATTACAGGGTGTTTTATTAAATATGTAAATGTATTTGTAGGACACTTAGTTTGAAATAAATGTATTTCAGATATGTTATAATATATTTATTGCCAACAGAAAACAACAAAATAACGATAGAATAAAATAAGAGTTTGCATATCAGATGATTAACCCTCGTCATGATTCTCAATGGGACATTTTTAATTAGATTTTCAAAATCAATACATTAAAATCTAAAATACATTGCACACATGCAACTGAAATCATCTATTAAATGAGTTTTGAATTGATTTCGTGCTGAATTAATTCAATACTCTGGGTTTGAGGTTCAGAGCAAACACTAACATGAACGTTTGAGGAATATCAATACAGTACGTCTCCAAAGAGCTTTAACAAGAAATGAAAGAAAGATTTCTATATACAGAAGATCAGATGTTATTCAATACTTCCAATGTGCTGCATTCATGTAATCCTGCAACGGCCAGTAATAATGTCCCGCTGAGGTGCGGATCTGGTAATCTGGGGATCGAATCCCGCTTCCACAACAAAAGAGATGAAAACAGAGCGTACTGAACACATACTGAACCAATCTTTTCAACAGAAATCATGCAGCTACATGTTTGCCAGGAATGCAATTTACTGTAAAATGGTTTTGCATATGAATTAGCATATATATGCATTGAACATCAATAATATTACTTTAAAATATAATGATATTATTTGTTACATCTTGGGTGTGCATTTATTTCAATAATTGTTCAGCGTTAATTATTCTACATGCATAACAGTAACACATCCAGACATTGTTCAGATGTTTTGTTTCTAGACATTGGTCCAGTTTTGGCTCTTAAAATGCGTAAAACTAAGAGGGTCATAACTTAGGGTGAAAACCAAAAGCAAATTGACATTGTTTTAAATGTATGCATTATTCAGTGTTGTATTAAATCATGTAACATGCTTTTGTATGAATTGCTAAATCTATATTCAACAAGACATTTGTTCAGCTAAGATATTATTCTGCTATTTTCTCTAAAATAAAATAAAAAATGGTAAAACCAAAAGTTCATAAATAGCTTAGTTAATAGAGACTGGATGGTTATGTTCCGTATTGGTGTAGTGATACATATATTATACACACATACAGTATATACGGTTGAAGTCAAACGTTTACATACACATGCATGATCTCTCTTTCTGGAGCATCGGTGAGTGTTTGAATCTTCTGTAATAGATGCGTATGAGTCCCTCAGTCGTCCTCGGTGTGAAACGATGGATCTCAGAATCATACAGTATAGTACATTTGGCAGATTCTGCAAGAGGTGCATACAATTTTGCTTTAAACTGTATATATATATAGTTTCATGCTATGCTTTGTTTTTTTTTGTTCATATTTACATCATTCTTCAATATTTTGTATCATTCTTACATTAGTCTTCATGGCATTGTGCACTATTTTCATATTTTCCTAGTCATGATTCATATAATATCCAATTTTGGTGAAGTCATGATGAGCCCTTTTATTGTACCATTTGTAATATTATGGTGATTATGCATATTTTAAGTTCAAACTAGATTTACTAGTTGATATATATAAATGTGCACCAACACATTTCAACCTTGTTTTTTATGTAAATAATTGGTGATTTGCTGCCATAATTGAGAGTTTTTAATACCATAGTTTAACATAATTTAAATGTTTAATTCTCTCTCTCTTTTAAACAGTGATTTTTTTCAAAGCAACACTTCATCACATGTTGACGTTACACCAGAGTCACGCGGGAACGCACATGCACTTGTTGCGTGAGATAGATCAAATGCGAGTCATTCACTAATTGGACCCCACAGTGCCCGGTGTCTTCAAAGGGAACTCTATTGTTTTGATCCCCTAAATTGAATTGGACTGAGCTGCTGGCATCTCTTGTGCACATTACATGGCTACTGACTGGCCCTCCCCGAACACCATCCTCTGTCCAGTCACTCCTCTTTCTCTGGTGGCAGCCTCTTTTTATCACACGGCTATTGCAGTTGTGGAAAGAATCCATTACGCTGCGATCTCCAAATCCTCAACGGCCCAGAGTCAAGATTAAAAGAGTGACTGCCCACACACATTTATTCTCATCCTCCCACTGAAGCTTCACTTTACATCGTCAGGCGGGCCACTAAGAGTTGGCGTTTTAGTTGTTTTCCAGTGGGCTGATGAATATCTCTTCCTTGCCAGATTATTTCAGTTTATGTGGGCAGTTTATGCTAACTGCATGAGTTCAGCGATGCCAGTTTATTCCTCAGAGGGGCTTTCCATGATTTGTGCCTTTGCCATCCAAGCCTTTGTTCGGTTATCACAGCTTGTCAATGACAGTAAGGTTCATATGTCAGTGTGAATTAAGATGTGAGAACAAACACAGGAGCTCCACTGTGGTGGGCAGAGCGTCAGTCATTAAGCTTTGAGTTCAGAAGTCATGGCGTTTTGAAATCTGGTTAAAAAGCGACACAACCTGCCGTCGTTGTGCTTCTGTGCTTCTCAACGCTGATGTAACTCCAGTAGATCCACTGTTTGTAAGACCTGAGCTGAAGCAATGGTTAATAATTCCCTGTCTCTCACATGTGTTGGAAAGTAACACAGTCTGTTCTAATGGTGAACCGATTAAAAATAACTCATTCATATCAAACACTGTAATATGCATGATGACTTTAGCAAATAAGAGTTTTTATTATTATTTTCTTTAGTATAAATGTACCTGTTTGAGTTTGATACTGTAGACATGAGATGTTTCATTCATTGTTTTTGTATGAGCAGACATATAGGCTCTGATTACATTAAGTTATATCATTGAATAGCTATATATTTGTTCATATATATTGCATTCAAAAGTTTGGGCTCGGTAAGTCTCTTCTCCTCACAAAGGCATTTATTTGAATAAAAATGCAGAAACATCAGAAATATTGTTGCTACTTAAAGTTTTCTATGTGAATATGTGTTAAACTGTAATTTATTTCTGTATTTTCAGCATCATTACTCATCTTCAGTGTCACGTGATCTTCAGAAATCATAATATCAAGAAACATTTATGATTATTATCAATGTTGAAAACATTCATATTTTTGTGGAAACTGTTTCATGAGATAAATAGAAAGTTCAAAAGAACAGCATTTAATAGAAATATAAATATTTTGTAATATTAATGATGTTTGTACTGTCACTTTTGATCATTTTAATGTGTGCTTGGTGAATAAAAGCCAATTTCTTGTATAAATAGTCTTACTGACCCAAACTTTTGAATACATTTTAATTAATTGTCAATGATGCACCCTGTGAAACGTTTTGTTGAATATAAAGAACACATTTATTTAATCTTTACTGTCTTAAATTTCAGCTAGTGCTCAGTATAGTGTAATAGCATCTATTGTATCTATACAAATATACATTACTGCATGATTTGATTTCTTAGATAAGTCATACCCGTAAGCTGGTGGCTGTCGAATCCATACAGACTGAATCCGAGCAGTTATACGATGATCAGACTCTCTCTACATTTACATGTAAATGAAACACTACAGTATAAAGCTGTGCTGAAATTAGAGCTCTCTCAAAACACCCCCATCTCAACTCAGAGTCTATTAGCAGCCATTTTGAGCGATCACGACATCCATCCCAGTGCTAAAGCCCAGCGGGACTGAGATCTCTGAGCAAGTACTGCTAATGAAAAATTGTGCTTGAAACCACACATACGACTCCTGCTTTACCCCCCCGGTGGCATGTACTGTACATTATGCTAGTATGATTTATTGTAAGCACTAAACCGATGCTGCTGTGCACAACAATGACATTTTCATAATCGCTGACTTGTCAACATGTTTATGACTTCTGAGATTTCAATGCAATTTTACAAGCATTAATTGCGTTACTAAGTTGTAATCATCATACGCTTTTCATTAAAGTCCACCGTGTTTTAGCAGTCCCAGTGCATGCTGTAAATGAACTCTGTCTAATAACTGACATGCAGTTCTTCCAATTGAGCCAATATCTGGGTCATAATCGACACTAAATGTTACGCCAGTCTGACTGAAGTAAGATCTCTTTCTTTCTGAATATATCCGGTCTTGACTCGGCTCGAGGCTACAGGTCAGAGATCTGTGAAAGGACACGGTTGGGTCAGAGTCGGTCGCGTCCACAGATGGAGAGCTTAATCAGAGCAGCATTACATTGATTATGAATGTGTCTGGCATAACAATAGGCCGAGCTGATGGATGCATCTATCGGAGGCACGCTCTTTCATTGACCTTCAGAGCTTATTGTCCTTAAAAGTCTTAGATAGAGAACCGGGTCGTAATTGGGCTAAAGAGCGAGGTAGAGTGGATGTATGGATTTTGCATTAGTATGTACAGTATGCTGTCGAGATCGGCCGCTCGTTTCCATCGGGACAAGCAGACGTTTGTGATAAAGCGGCAGTATCAGAGGTAGCTGTCGATTACGTGAAAATGCCTTCGGTCATGCCATGAGCCGAAGCGCTGGTCAGGATTTACAGAGACACGTCTAATGTCTGGTCGACTCGGATCAATATGCACACTAGAACGTGTTCCAAACCCTAGTGTGCTGCCTAACGTGTCAATGAGTGGTCTGGGATGGATCAGTACACACTGTAAACTAAAGCTATATAAACAAGCCTTTGTGCCATATGCAATATATCTTTTGAATAAAGGGTAGGACTACAGTGTTTTAAGAGGGATGAATGTATTCATTAATTATTTATTTGATGTGTTATGTGAATTGTATGAATATGATAAGCGAGACCTAAGATCAATTCAGCCAAGGTTGAAAAATAAAGTAACAAAAAACAACAATTTTTCAAAGCAAAACAAAGATTATTGGAGTATTTTATCAATATAATGTCAAAAGATGATTGCTTTCTGCTTCAAAATATCACATTTAATTCAATGCAAAATAACTATTTTGTTAAATGTACTTCGGCACCAAATGCAACAAGTCGTGCACACAATCACATCACTGTCAGTGCTCGAAATATAAGATCACTGCAATAAGTTAATATATATGCAAACAGAAAGAGAGAACATGATAAATACTATCAAGATCAATATTTGATGACAAAAAGCACTCAACCAAAAGTACTGTAGCTTTAAAATGTCAAATATTGTTTTCATACTATTGCCAAACGCTTTATCTTATTTAAAAATAATCACATTAAATGAATCATTAGTACACATGGCACATCAATCAATACTTTAGAGTAGTAAATATAACCGACTGTTCTGTCACTTCACCTGCCGTTATAAAAATACATATGTGTCTTATAATTATCTATACATACACTAGTATATCAAACTGCCTCTTATTTTCACCAAAGGCTGCATTTATTTGATGAAAAATACAGAAAAAACTGTATATGGTAAAATATTATTAGAATTTAAATAGCTGTTTTGTATGTTAAAATGTGACGTATTGAATTTTCAGCATCATTACACCAGTCTTCAGTGTCACATGATCTTCAGAAATCATAATAATATGCTGCTCAAGAAACATTTCTGATTATTATCAATGTTGAAAACAGTCGTGCTGCACAATATTTTTGTGGAAACTGATGCATTTTATTTTTCAGGATTCACAGATGAACAGAAACTTCAGAAGAACAGTATTTATTAGAAAAGTGAATAATTAGTAACATTATAAAAGACTTTACTGTCACTTTTGATCAATTTAATGCAGCCTTGATGAATAAAATGACTTTAACATTAAAAATCTCACTGACCCCAAACTTTTGAAAGTGGAATAGCTGTACTGAATATTAATATGCAATGCACTTCCACATATTCTCTTTGAACTGTTATATATCTGGACTACATTTGGCCAGTGTGTGAAATCTGAGATGAAGCGCCGGAATAGCCCTTCAGGATCTGCATGCATATGATCTATAATGTGAACTTCTGCTGTATAACTCTGGCCCGTGACTCATGAAGAAGAAGCATGTTCCTTTAGTGTTCTGCTGCTGCTGTGCTCGATGATTACACTGATGATCTATCGTCTTTAGCTGGAAGAACTGCTATGTTCTTGTCCCTTAAGTCAAAGAAAGGTAAGCCAACACATGCAATTAAGTCTCCCTTTGTTCAGTTTAATTTAGCTGAGATTATTCTGTGTTCATGCACAGCATTAATTATTTTACACAATTCTGATCCTTCTTATCACCATCATTTGATTCGAAGAATGTAAAGGTTAACAACCGAGGCCAAAACTAAAAACTTAAACGCTATATCACACAGCCAGTCTTTTCTATGTAATAAAACCTCTCTGAATGTGTGACGAGCAGCCGTAATTGCATGATTCGAGGTATTGCCATGACTAGTCATCGTAGCACAAAAGCGCAGTGATGATAAAAGATGTTGTTTGTTGATTCACATTTGACAGTGTCTAATTTTCCCTGCGTTCGCATTCATCCGTCAGCAGCGCCAAGGTTTAGCGCTCGGCTAAACATGTCAGTCTCCACCCAAGTCTTGATCTCTTTCTGAATAATGTTTGGATTAATACACTTCCCAGACAAACGACGGCAAGTCGCAGCAAAGTTCACAAAAAAAAACATATAAACCCATATAAATCCAATTCACTGGAGAGCATCGGAAGAATGAACTTCAGCCGTAAGGCTCCTATAAATATGCAAATAAAGTAGATCTTTGCATTATTATTTGCATTTATGTGGGCCGTAGCTCTTTTGATAAATGGCCTTTTGTCTTGCTATGGGACATCATACATGTGCAATGGTTTATCTGATTCGAGCGAGCTTGTGGAGAGACTTTCGCCGACCGGGATGCAATCGGTTGCAGATGACAGCAAAGTGCCAGAGGTGAGTCCTTATGTATCATTACAGAGCACGATCTGTACTATCTCTCACTCACAGCTATTAATAGCACCGGGGAGCTCTGTGCATTTGGCTGACAGAGGGCAAAGGCAATATCGATGACTGCAGATTCAGGACCATATCCATTATAGATCATACAGTGACACAGCGACGACTCCACTGCAGTCCTTCTCTAATAGAGGTGAACGCTTCCACGCCATTGGCTCGTGTCACCCTTCTTATTATTGCTGCGTGTCATTTTATAGGACGTCTCTTCGATCCTCATTTTTGTCAGATTTCGCCTCGCCGGGGACCCAGCTGCATGTCATTCGATGCACAATGCTCAGAGAAGAATGAGATTCAATCAGCAGCGTTACAGCTTCTTCAAATTGATAGATCCCATGGATCAAAGCCTCGGCGATATGTGTACGATGAGAGACAACAATAGCTTAGTAATGACAGTGTTAAATCTGAGCAGGAACAAAAAGAGATGTTCTTCTTCTCGTGCATTTATCAAACGAAAAATAACTTTCTTTGATGTTGATGATGACAAAGAGATACATCTCAAACTGCACAGTAACTCTACAATAAAGACATCTCTCAAGCTGCCAGAAATGACTAGGTGAGCCTGCCAAGTTGGCATGTGTATAAAAACAAGGCACTGACTCAGATCATTTGTTGACGTTTTGTGATTAAACATAGAGTCAGGTCACACGGAAACACACACACACACTTGTTGACAGTCAGCCAGTGGCGTCTCTAGCACACACACTTGATGTCATTCGCATAGGCCTCGCTTCTGCGTTTTGTCCTTCAAAAGACCAAACGAGATCTCAAAGCCTGAGGAATCTTCCATTCCGTATGAATCACGAAGCATGAATCAGGCAAGACAACATCCCTGAGCTAAACAACTGATTAGTCTGACATGTATTGTGTGCTGTGGAAGTGTGTTTTGACGTGGAGGGTTAGGGGCTGTAATTATGTGACATGAGTGGGAAAACAGGAATATTTTGCACGCTCTGTCTTTCAGAAGGACACGAGGAACACGAGTGGAACTAATTGCTGAGGTGGCTTTGCAGCAGAAGGGAAACAGTACCAATGCAAACACAACACGTAAGCAGCGCTTCAAAACCATTCATCCAGTCCATTAAAGTGCAAAGAGGGAGTGGGTAAAATGGATAAGTGCGTCAAATGCAACGTGCATTCATGCAACGTGCCAAGGACTTCTTCTGTAGGCTGGGAATGACGTTATGAACGATTAACCCTTGCTTAACCCGTGCATAACATGTTATTACCTCCGTATCGTCCTCATCCTCCTCGCTCGTAATCAGTTCCTC
The DNA here is from genome assembly GCA_027564155.1 of Gymnocypris eckloni scoliostomus. Lineage (NCBI taxonomy): Eukaryota > Metazoa > Chordata > Actinopteri > Cypriniformes > Cyprinidae > Gymnocypris > Gymnocypris eckloni. Next base: position 803,377 of record CM050436.1, read on the forward strand.
CGGAGCTCGAATAAACCACCACTGGATCTCTAAGTAAACCGAGGACAAGCCACTCTGAAAGGCACATGCCATTTCAATATTCTGTCCTTCCCGTGCAGTGATGTTCGTGGGGATGTCGGTGAACTTCCCTGCAAGAGAGACATGACGAGTTAACAGTCCAGTCGCTTCTATTTAACTCTTTCAGTTTATACAGCCTTATCATGTTTTTATAATAATAATAATACAATTATAGCATGACAGTTAATACAAATAAATATATATTCGGTTTTCATAAAAAATCATTAGCTGTAAATAAAATATGTAAAATAATAATGATAATAAATATCATCAATAAATGGACTGAATATTTGTTTTTTAAATAATTTATTTAAATATTATATATATATATATATATATATATATTTTTTTATAATTGTAATAATAATACAATTATATCAAAATAAGACAATTCATAAAAATAAATGTATGTTCTGTTTTCATTTAAACATCATAAACTGTACATAGAATGTGTAAAATAATAATAAAAATAATACAATTATAGCAAAAATATGACAGTTAATGAAAATAAATATATCATCCGTTTTCATAAAAAATCATAAACTGTAAATAAAATATGTAAAATAATAATGATAATAATTAGCAACAATAAATGTACTGAATAAAAAAAGTTATAATTTATTTAAATATTATATATATTTTCTTTTTTTTTTTCTTCTTTTTTTAACAATTGTAATAATAATACATTTATAGCAAAATAAGAAATTAATACAAATAAATGTATATTCTGTTTTCATTTACACATCATAAACTGTACATAAAATGTGTAAAATAATAATAATAATCAATAAATGTACTGAACAAAACAAAGTTGTTTTAATTTATTTCAATATTCTTTGTATATATATATATACACATAGGGGGGCGAGTCAAATGCATGAGAGGAATACTCCAGGCTGTACTCGGCGTGTCTCTGTGGTTTACACGGGCTTTAACGAGCGCTGTCCGCGGTGCTGAAGAACAACCGCAGTCCGTTTAAAGAAGCATCCGCCACTTGAGATGCAAGTCGCGCGTGCTGTTCCTTCAACATTACCCTTTACTACCTATAATGCTGGCAGAGACACATAGCACGAGTTCATGTGGAGAGGAAGAACAGAGACACTGAACGAGTTTTCCCGAAATCAACAGTTGATTTTTCTATTCCTCTGCTCGTCACGGACAGCAGGCTGGCGTATTTATAACTTGTGTGTCACTTATTGTTTAAAGAGATACAAAAGCGCATGCATCAGTAGTTTTAACGGTGAAATGGCATTGAGAGCCTTTAGAGTTGATCTTTTGGTGTACTATTTTGTGGACTGCTGTGATGCATTAAAAGTATTTGTAGCCGTAAATGTTCTTACCTTCAAGAGAAAATCCAACTTGAATGGATAAACAGGAAAAGAGCACAAATCCAATACTGTCGTGTAAGGTCCCCATCATTGCAAAGACAAAGAGATCTCACACGAGCTGGTAAAGAGATGTCCTCAGAAATGATCAGCGCGTTAAGCGAAAGCCGCGCGGAGAAGATGCGGAGCGGGAAACATGCTGCAAGTCTCTCTCACACTCTCCACTGACTCTGAGGTGAGTGTCTCTCTCTCTCTCTCTCTCTCTCTCTCTCTCTCTCTCACTCTCTCTCTCTCTCTCTCTCTCTCTCACGCTCTCCACTGACCTCCGGGGTGAGTGTCTCTCTCTCTCTCTCTCTCTCTCTCTCTCTCTCACACTCTCCACTGACTCCGAGGGGTGAGTGTCTCTCTCTCTCTCTCTCTCTCTCTCTCTCTCTCTCTCTCTCACACTCTCCACTGACTCCGATGGGTGAGTCTCTCTCTCTCTCTCTCTCTCTCTCTCTCTCACTCTCCACTGACTCCGATGGGTGAGTCTCTCTCTCTCTCTCTCTCTCTCTCTCTCTCTCTCTCTCACACTCTCCACTGACCTGAGGGTGAGTGTCTCTCTCTCTCTCTCTCTCTCTCTCTCTCTCTCTCTCTCTCTCCACTGACTCCGATGGGTGAGTCTCTCTCTCTCTCAGATTCAGATTCAGATTCAGAAAGCTTTATTGGCATGACAAAACATACATTTTGTATTGCCAAAGCATTTAGACAACATATAAATTGATTAACAATATCTGAACAATATCTCTCTCTCTGTCTCTCTCTCTCACACTCTCCACTGACCTCGATGGGTGAGTCTCTCTCTCTCTGTCTCTCTCTGTCTCTCTCTCTCTCTCTCTCTCTGTCTCTCTCTGTCTCTCTCTCTCTCTCTGTCTCTCTCTGTCTCTCTCTCTCTCTCTCTCTCTCTCTCTCTCTCTCTCTCTCTCTCTCTGTCTCTCTCTGTCTCTCTCTCTCTCTCTCTATCTCTCTCTGTCTCTCTCTCTCTCTCTCTCTCTCTCTCTCTCTCTCTCTGTCTCTCTCTGTCTCTCTCTCTCTCTCTCTCCTCTCTCTCTCTCTGTCTCTCTCTCTCTCTCTGTCTCTCTCTGTCTCTCTCTCTCTCTCTCTCTCTATCTCTGTCTCTCTCTCTCTCTCTCTCTCTCTCTGTCTCTCTCTCTCTCTCTCTCTCTCTCTCTCTCTCTCTCTCTCTCTCCTCTCTCTCTCTCTCTCTCTCTCTCGGATAAGGTATTCATTGGAGGAGTAAAATATACATTTTCAAAAAGGAAAAAATGTGTCTATTAAATTACCTGATTGAACGGCTAAACTGGCAGTGTGGAAAACACGGAAAAATAAAGGGTTACAATTAGCTAGTATAGATCCAGAAGAAATGTTGAAGTGGTTAATAGTAGGAGGCTAAAGATTGAATTTGCATATTACAGGTTAACAAATCATTTATGGTTTTATGAAGTATGGTGTATCAATGAAGTGCTATGTATGTTGCAAGATAATCAGCTTGTTTTTAATTTGTGAAAAGTGATTTATTGTGTTTTTTGGTTTTCTTTTCCTCATTATTAAAATGTGATCAGATTGATGGTCATATTGTATAGAATTGTGAAGTAAAAACGTATCAATAAAAGTGTTGTTAAACCTCCTCTCTCTCACTCTCTCTCTCTGTCTCTCTCTCTCTCTCTCTCTCACTCAGTGTGCGGCTCTCACGCACTCTCTGTTGCTCGCGGAAAGAGTGGAGAGAGAGACTCTACTTTCACTCTGACATCACTCTTTATTTTCAATAAAGCATCATGTTGTACTCAAACATATCTGTGTTTTCGCTTACACCGTGTTTGCAATAAAATGCAATTACAAATCCTAGTTTATCTATATATATATATATATATATGTGTTTTTTATATGAATTACTGTTATTCATTTTTATATGAATTAATATGAACTTTTAATATTAATTAAAGGGATGGTTCGTTCATCTTTGGAACACAAATTAAAGGGTCATGGCATGGATTATTATTATTATTATTTGAATATGTTCCTCGATGTTTACATGTAATATAAACACATTTATTTTCGACCCTCTGTCTAAAACGAGCTGTTTTAAGGGGCGTGTCCTTTAAGGCGTGTCGGTAATCAGCCACTGCTATGATTGGCTAACATCACTTCAGAGGAAACACTATCATAGGAACCTCACTATTGCATGACAGTGTTTTGACAACATAATCAAAATAAAACCGTTATTTCCAGACAACGCATTCTGAAATGATTTACTTATGGTTTGTGTTTCTTTGTGACTCTCCATGAGCAAACAGCTTATCATGTAATGAACTGACAGCCTATTGACTAATCTTCAACATTTTACACTAAACAATACTTTTAGATTGAACTATTGTTAGAGTTTACACAGAGAGAAAAAATTCACTGACTTTATGACAGGTGCTTATGGCACTTCATATTTATTCCTATGGTATCTGAAAACATATATTAAGAGTAATGTGATGTTATTGAGGCACATGTGATCCAAGTTGACCATTAAGCATTCCCAATAGTAAGTAATACAAACTGCTTGATCTTAATTTGTGTTGTGAAGGTGAACAAAGCTCTTACAGGTTTGAGACAACATGAGGGTCAGGAACTAATGATAGGATTTTCATTATGTGGGCGAACTATCTCTTTAATATTACTACTACTACTACTACTACTACTACTACTACTAATAATAATAATAATATTAGTGGTAAGGGTAGTATTAATCAAAACCAAACATGAGTCATCATATTTTTGCTAAAAAAATAAATAATAATAAAAAAAATTAAATGAAATGATAAAATAAAATAAAATACAATTAAATTAAAACGAAATACATAAATACATAAATAAATCATACACACTGGCATGCATTAATTATTATTATTTTTATTTTTTTAAACACAAATACATATATATATATTTATATAAATATTACTTCATTTGAATATACGAAACTGACATGTTTTGTGATATCAACCTCAAATTTGGAACAGAACTTTATATTTATGCCGTTTAATTTTGTACAGTCTCAGAGTAAAACATGTTTTAGAAATCATATATTTAATATGTATGCATATATTTAATTTCACTTTACAATAATACTAATAATCAGCACCTGCAGCAATAATCTTCTTAAAAAAGAGAGAGACCAAACTTAATTAAACAATTAAAACATTTAATATCCTATCAGTAAACACAAAACGATTCCCTCTCAAACCTCGTAAAGACTAACTTGAGCTGAACTTGTGACGGTTTGATGAACAGCAAATCATTTATTTCTCCTACAAATAATTACCAGCAGAGCATCTCAAATCTAGCAATCTGACTCCGTGTCTTAATGAAGAAAATCAAACCGTATAAGTATACCGGTCCTCCCGAAGACTGTAAAAGTAAAAGCATGAATCAGCATGTTCAGGTAAGACAGCAGCACAGGTACTCCTCTGAGCAGACCTGCTGCATGGACACATAACTACACCTGTGTTAATCTAGACTGATGATGATGGTGGCAGAAATGTGAACTGTGTTCAGCATCTGTGATATTTATTATAGTGCTCTATACTCTGATGCACATCATGCAGATAAGACGATAGACTACTGATGGCCTTCACAATCACTTCTACAGAAATATTCAAATGCATTGCACTGGCTAAAGGCTTCATTCATTGAAACACTTTTAGAGACATGTACGCGATGATGATAGTAGGCCAGGAGATTTATTTAGAAAGAACACTTTATACTGTATACTGTATATAACATGGGCTCATGTGAGGAAGATCAGGTAGAATGATTCCCTTTTCCTGATTCTTATCTAGCTCAATTTTCATTCTTTTTTCATAAAATTCTGAAGAGTAAAGCTAAAGGTAAATGACAGAATTAAGGTCTTCCAGAATTATGTTGCTGCAAGTGTTTTTATTATTTATTTAAACAATTACTATAATTCATGGAGTTAATCAATAATTCTTCAATTCCTGGAGTTAATCCATCAGTTTGACTGTATTTAGACATCTTCATTATTCATCATAATCTGCTGGCCAATCATTGAATCTGAATTTATATTTCATTGCTTTTGACAATCCCAATTAAAAATATTATTCTGAATATGATTCTGCTACTAAATTATTCCAATAAATTGTTGAATTACCAGTGTTGTTGTTGTTGTTATCTTAACTATGTCACTTTATTTAATATTAAAGTTGAACTACTGAAATTACTAAAACTAAAATTAAAATAAAATGACAATAGATATCAAAATTACTAAAACTTCAAAAGGAAAATTGATGTTTTTTTGTATAAAACTGTTCTGTAACAGTATATCTTTATATACATACATTTACAAAGAATATTTAATTATATTTTATATTAATGACTTACAACTACCTGATTTTAATCGTATAATTGCTGAGATTTAAACGTGCAACTTCGTGAAACATTTTTGTTATTGAAAAATACATTTATATGTGACCCTGGAGCACAAAACCGGTCATAAGGGTCAATTTTTCAACATGTTGATTTATGCATCATCTGAAAGCTGAATAAATAATATTTCCATCGATGTATATTTTGGACAATATTTGAAAATCTGGAATCTGAGGGTGCAAAAAAATCAAAATATTGAGAAAATCATCTTTAAAGTTGTTCAAATGAAGTTCTTAGCAATGCATATTACTAACGTTTTGATATATTTATGGTAGGAAATTTACTAAATATCTTCATGGAATATGATCTTTACTTAAATTACTATCTAATGATTTTTGGCATAAAAGAAAAATCAATAATGTTGATCAATACAATGTATGTTTGGCTATTGCTCCAAATACACCCCAGTGATTAAGACTGGTTTTGTGCTGCAGGGTCACATATTTTATTGGTTGGGAATCATCTCATGAAAATAGTCCTCTTTCATAATTTTTAGTATGTCAATATATACAATATATCCTCTTAAATATAACATGTGTCATGCATGATAATGTATTTTTCACTGTCTGGAATGTGTCTAAATGCTTCATGCAGAATATTAAGACTAAAGTCAGACTCTATGTGAATGTATATGTCTGGATGGCATCAGTAGAAGAATGCGTGTTCACTTTTTAATGGCGTGGGGGAAGAAGAAGGGAAATATCATCACTATTAATAGAATTTAATAGTCTGCAAATACTTCTCCATCTCTTCTTGAGATGATCAATTCTTGAGAATGTGGGCGCTTCTGCAATACATTCACAGAATCATCCAAGGACACATCTGATGCAGAACATCTGTGCATCTACAGAAACGAACAATGCTTTAGTGGAGGGAAAACTAGAGAGGAATCAATATCCTCTGATTTCACAATGACAGAAGCATCATGTCCATCGTGGTGGGTTTTATTCAATTTAGTACATTTATCTCAATCTATCGGTTTCCTCGCTGTGCGCATGACCTCCTCTGCTTTTCCCCGTTCATCACGCAGACACATCGGCTTGTAAATATAGATTTGCCTAATACTTAGTCATTGCTAATAGCATATGCATTAGACAAATGAGAGGTACATGTCTAAAGGGGTTTATTAAATACACCGCACCTTGGTAAATTAATTATAGCCCATGGTGTTGTATTAAATGTCAGCTGGGTGCTGCTCAAGACGAACAGGACGGATCAACGGTCAAGTCATTTTGATGAATAATGCAAGTCGTGATTGAAAAAAAACGAATCTAGTATAGATATGCATCCCATTTGTGTCCGGATGGTTATTTGTTGATTTTACACTTAATTGATTTTAAATCTGTGAGGTCATTTTGGGCGTTGGTGATTTAAGGTATTGAGATTCACAGACTGGAGCGCGGCGGCTGATCAGTAATTCATGAAGCAGCATCGTTTGTCACACAGTCCAGAATAGTAGACAGAGGCTTTGCCTGGCCGATGAATGTTGGCTCAACTCAAAGCTAAATATTTGGCAGGCGAACACCAGAGGCAGACATACAGTGAAGTTGTGTGGATTTCATAGACTTGGCAGGGCAGGGTAAATCTAAAAGTGGGATTGAACACAACAGAGAAGGTCTGGATCGTGTTATGAACGAGGGATCAAAAAGGCCTGAGTCAATTAAAATAATTTTCCCATTTTTCTTTGGTCCTCAATACAAAACTGTCTGCAGTGCTACAGATGGATACACTTTATTTTGAAAGTCCAGTTTAGACATTCTACTAACTATAACTAACTTTGCAACTAGGCAGGTTAGGTTAGGTTTAGGGTTAGTAGAATAAGTGGGCATATACTTGAAAATATTCTTATAGTCAGTATGTTGTGGACCCATCAAAATAAAGTGTTAAAGATATTAAATACTCGAATGTCTGCTAGATGACATGTAGTCTCAACATTACTTACTGTTAGTAGAAGGTCTAAAGTGGACTATCAAAATAAAGTGTAACCCTACAGATTAATAACTATGCTTTATAGTGCATGATAAGGATAATAAAATACAGCTGATACTGTGTGGTTGTAGTGAAATAAAATGATGGTTTAAATTGTTCTTGTGAATGAAAGTAACCTTGTGAAATATATTATGTTTTCACACACTCAATCGAATGTTAATAGCAAAATAAATAAATATGTATAATAGTCATATAAACGTATATAATATGCAGTTAGTTGAACTTTAGATAGTTGTTGACCCACTTAAGTAGTTTTTACATCTTTACATATAATTTCATAATTGTATTGTCTTTAAAATATGGTTAAAGTGAACTACTTAATGCACTGACAAGAGTTTATGTAAACTAAAATATACATGTCATTTCTATTTCACTTGTGTCATGATTTTAAATATATTTATAATTTTTAGAAACATTGTCATGAATCTATCTATCTATCTATCTATCTATCTATCTATCTATCTATCTATCTATAGAACAAATGTGACACTTTTGTATATTAACAGTATCTCACAGAATATATTATTATATCTTTTCATGTGACAACACTGAAGAAATGACACTATGTTACAATGTAAAGTAGTGAGTGTACAGCTTGTATAACAGCTATTAATGTCTAAACCGCTGGCCACAAAAGTGAGTACACCCCTATGTGAAAATGTCCACATTGCGCCCAATTAGCCATTTTCTCTCCTCAGTATCATGTGACTCGTTAGTGTTACAAGGTCTCAGGTGTGTTGAATTTGGTGTTATCGATCTGACTCTCTCATACTGCTCACGTTCAGCGCTCATGAACCCACGGAGAGATCCAGATCTACTGGAAATTACATTTATATTCAGTCATTTAGCAGACACTTTATCCAAAGCGACTTAGAAAACAACAAAACAACACTAATGTGCCAGTGCTATGGTCATTTCATCAGGAGGGAACAATTCAAGTAAAAGTCTGTGAAAGTGTTTGGCTCTGATGACTCTATGCTGGTTAAACATGAGAGATATTTTGTTTTCATTATATATTGTGGGAAGTTTTTGGTGTCATAAATATATAAAAAAAATTCCAGAGCAAATAATGTTGGCTGCAGACAAAATCTCATCATTATATTTTATGTGACATTAATGCTGTATATCAGAGCGCTGCCTTTGTGCTTTTTGACACATTTTATGATGGCTTGTTGTTGTTTATTAAATATTATTATTCAATAAATAATATTTTGTATAAATAATAGTTGTATTTTTTTATAATAGTATTTAGAAACGGTGTGTGTGCTCGTGATGGTGATTGTAATTACATGTTTCCGCCATTAGATGGCGAAGAGAGACTGTTTGCATGAGTGAGTCAGCAGTAAAGACTCTTAAATTGAATTTTATACTGAAACAGGGCTTCAAACAAGGACGTTATTTTATACTTTCAACCACAGCTTGTAAGACGCAGGCAACAAATGCACTGAGCAGCGCTGTCATCGAAATCCCCCTCAACAGATGAACAGATATGTAAAATTAACTTACGACAAAGAACCTATCGCTTTCCTTAACGGACATTCAAACGGATGTTTTATTGTGAATATGAGATTGAGCTGAAGAATGAATGCTGTATCAGATGCAGATAATCATTGACTCAGTCCATCTATCTCTCATTACATCTACTCCACACAATACACTGCTTTTAATACAGTAAGCTTTTAATGAAGCTCAACTCAACGCTCCTTCGTTAGTAGTTCTAAAGTGATGTTTTGTAATTAGTAACGGAGGCTGTTAAACTGTCAACTTTAGATTTGAATATGTGGCAGAAGAAAGTAGTTCTGCACAAAAAATGATATTTAAAGACACGTCTTAATTGTTTCTTATGTATTTACACACTCGTGATGTCAAACTGTTTGTTGGCTATATATCGTCTCGCTGTGATTACCAGCTAAATCACAGCCGTGCTTATATACAGCCATATCTCACAGCTACTTGACTGATATTGCTTATATATATTATGCAACACTTCTTTCCTCTGATTGATTATTAATTTATTATCAAATGTATTAACAGTCCAACAGCACTGGGGCTTTTCTTCACTGTTTCTTTTACCTGCATGTTCCAAGCAGTTTGTCAGTCTGTGTGTTTGTGGTGTGTAATTTTTAATGAGATAAGTGAATATGAGTGACGTGAGTCAAAGAATCATTCACTCAACTTATTTGTTTAAACACATTGATTTATTCAGAAATTAAACCAGGTACAGAGTAAATCTTTGAATAACTCGGCACTTTAGTTAAATAACGCTGACTCCAAAACAGTGTGTTCTGCTGTGGCTTTGTTTGTTACTGTTAGTTTAGCATTTTAGTATTGAATAACTAGTGATATTCGTATCTAAATATCTTGCTTTATTGTGTAAAATCGATTTAGCTCATCTGTCGTTTCCCACAGTCTCCTTTTCTTAACTCATGCAAACGGATGAAAGAAAAAATGTTAGAAGCATATAAAACCTTTCTTATTGGACTTAATGAGTTTCTGATACAGTATTTGATGTGTAATTAAATTAAACCTGTCACTGGAACGTTATCGTATAAGGCCCACATCAGCTTAAGTCTACATGTCAAGCAATTTCTAAGCACAGTATGTGAGAGTTGAGTTGTAAATACGCACACACTATTTAATTTTGTGAGTGGACACAATCAATCACGGTGTAGACACATAATGCACACGGTTCTGTTTGCACACATCTGACGACGCTCTTAGTGCTTCATACTGAGTGATGGATGGACATCTTACCATACGTCAATACACTCTTAAACTCTTAAAGAATACATGCTCTTGCTCATGTCGAGTATACACTAGCTGATCTTCTTTGAAAGGGAAGAACCTATAACATATGTACTGCTGGAGAGAAAGTCCCAGAAGGCCTTTGAATTCAAGGGCCTTTACATCTTGTCTGATATTAACCTGCTGAATGTGTGTGTTCCATGAGCATGAGCCCTTCCACTCCGCCATCCATTATGCACTGCCTCGTATTATATATTTATTTATGACTTTTCTCTCAGAATCAAAATGAATGCCAAGCTCAGACCATAAACATTGCAACATGGACAGCCGCGATATGCAAAGAGTACAGCTAAAGAATAATAAATATAGATGATTGAATATGCCAGTACTATCTGTCTATCTGTCTATCTGTCTATCTGTCTGTCTCTGTCTGTCTGTCTGTCTATAATTTTACAGTTCTATCTATTGTTCTCTCTAACAATCTATCATTCTATCTATTTATCACTCATTCAATAGGAAGAAAACAGTATATACAGAAGCGTCACATTTGTTTGCTAAGTAAAGTTTCATTTACATTGCTCCGGCGTTGCGGCGTGACTTTGGCTCTCCTTGGAGCCGTGTTTGTTGAGCTGTAAATATTTGGAGGTTTTAATGAGAGCCTTGGAGACCACAGGACTGACAACAAGTCACACTGGTCAGTTCACATTGCATTTTTAAAGAAGTATAGCTTAAGACATCTCCTTCCTTTCGACTGAATACCCTCCTGACTGGAAGACGTGCCAGTGCATTTTTCTAACATTGGCAGACATGTCATTCAGTGCCATACATTTTTGAAAGACATAGATATTAAAAGAAGGTGGTGAGAGGAATGGCCACAACTAACAATCGAGTCAGCAAGGTCTAAGAGCGGCTCTGACATCTCTCTTTCAAACATTTCATGGAAGCATTTTTCACAGCAGAATCAATGAAAGAATCCATGGAAGGGTTTACAGCTTGATTAAAGTTGAGCAGCTGTCTGAAAGAAGCTTTTCAATAGTTACATGAAGAATAAAAAGAGGTATTTATCATAATAATGAACATGTGGTCCTATACAGTAAGTCAGGATTCTCATTGGCGTTAGTCTGCATTCAAGAAAGACATTCAGTCCAACTTAAAATTGCACACTTTGTAAAAATACTCATAAAACAACAGAGTAAAAATATGTATCATAAACATGTACAAAAAGAAAACCCAAAGTGTATCAAATATGTAAGCCAATGTTGATATTTGAAATCACCAAAATAAACACGCCCCTACCCCAAAAGGGTCTCGCCCCTATTTTGATAGGCTCCGCCCCATAAATACATAGCATACGCAATCTAGGAGCGATTGGTTCTGGGAAACAATTCAAAACCAATGCTACACCGTGTCTACACCGGACGTGAGCGGCACGATAACACACTATAGAACTCATGATGCTGTGCTGCGCGACAAATCTCCGACAGAAAACTGCTGCTGCGTCTCCTATCGGGAAGAAACAAAGCAATCTCAGCGTCCGATCCTTGAGTTTTCTCCAGCGCCATATTTACACAGGTCCTACTTTTTGTCTTATTGTTCCGCAGACGTTTTCCTCTTGTTTTTTATCTGTCATCTCTATCTTTCTGTCGCTCGGCTCGACTGTTCACTGAACGCTCTCTCATCCACATCATGAGTAGACACGCCCCTTACTGCTGATTGGCTACAAGTTTGTTTTGGTACTCTGCCCCGACTCAGTTTTCTAAAGCATTACTTTTAAAAGTATCCTTCTGCAATCACTGGACGGCAGCGCATACATCTCGCTGATGTTTCATAATCAATCTGTGTGCATTATTTACGTGGACAGAACCATCCGTGACCACAGAATAAAGCAGAGTTTATTCTAATCTGACAAACATATCTCCGTAACAACAAATCTAGCCGTATTTATGTTCAATTTCTGGGTGACTGATTGACAGTTTCATATATTTCTACCCTGAAGTAAATTGAAAAAGCGAATAGGTTAGTGTGCAGGATAATGTACAGCTTTTGTCATCTGCTTTGAGTTGATTTTGACTCATTTAGTCTTTGAAAGAGTTGCCTTTGTATCGCCTGAATGTCCTGCTGTGACGCACAGACTTCATTTGTCAATGCTGTGTGACCATTGTGCACTTATATATGCTTTCCTGCTATTATTTTTGTATGATGAAATGAATACAAACATAATGAAGGAAACAGTAACATATAGAAGATGCTAAAGAAAAAAGCCAATCTTCATCCTTAAAGAAACAGGACATCATCATTCACTCATCCTCATGCCATGCCAAACCAGTATGACTTTATTTCTTACATTAAACCTAAACAGAGAAGTTTAGCAGAACGTGCTTGCCCTTTCATTTTTGGTGTTTAAATATTGCATGGGTTTAATTTGTAGTTTGCACAGGCTTCATGAACATCAAATAATTAAAAACAGTGAAGCGAGTCAAACAAAACAGGAGGACGAGAGCAACTGGAGAGAGAGAGAGAGAGAGAGAGAGAGAGAGAGAGAGAGAGAGAGAGATAAATAGAGAGAGAGAGAGAGAGAGAGAGAGAGAGAGAGAGAGAGAGAGAGAGAGAGAGAGAGAGAGAGAGAGAGAGAGAGAGAGAGAGGAGAGAGAGAGAGAGAGGGAGAGAGAGAGAGAGAGAGAGAGAGAGAGAGAGAGAGAGAGAGAGAGAAGAGATGAGAATGATGCCATGGAGAGAGAACTAGTGACTACAAAAAGAGTGCTTATACAAATATGAATGAACTAACAGTAGAGAGAAAAATTGGTCAGTTTACAAATCGTAAAATAGTAATACTTTTAATATAATAATAATAATAATAACAATGTCAATAACAATAATAATAATAATATTATTGTTATATTATTATTATTATTATCAAAACAATAACATTATTATTATTATCAGTATTATTATTATTATTAAATGTGAAAATTTGTAGTAGTAGTAGTAGTAGTACTAGTATTGTTAATAATAATAAAATTATTATTATTAATATTATTATTTTGATTGGATCTGAAGGTTTAATTTAAATTTAATATATACAGCAAAATGGTATATATATATATATATATATATATATATATATATATATATATATATATATATATATAACTAACTAACAATACATATATTTTTTATTTAAAATTTAGTATAAATCACATGATATTATTATTAAGATGTATTAAATATTAAAAAGCAAAAAAGGGATATACAGTATGTGTTGTTGTTATTATTTATAATTGATATATACAAATTTGCCATTGCAACTTAAAGAAATAGTAATAATAATACTTATAGTTTCAGTTTGTATTAAAATCCATGCATGGGTTTAGAAAAAAATACTCTGAAATTGATAGAAAATTCCACAATTAATTACAAATAAACTGCAATTTACTCATTACAATAAACATTTAAATTTGAAGTAGGATGAATGAAATATATTTTGTTTGTTTGTTTGTTTGTTAATAAAACATACTCCAATAATCATTGTTTATAAAGTGAAAATGCAACGAGTGTTGTAAATACAATTTCCCAGGATTGAACTAATGTAACGGTTTATTTAACAGTGTTGTGTTTATTTATTTTCAACTTCTGGCAGTCAAACCCAATCCTATGCAGCAGGTTTGTTTACACATTGAATCAAGATATATCGTTGTGATGTAACTGTAGGTAACGGGCACAGCGTTTCAGAGAAAGCTCTCGGCTCAGAAATCTGATGACAGCAGCACGGCGAGAGCTTACATCCATTTCCCCGCTGATTGAGCGATATTGTGTAGTTGCAGAGGAAAGTAAAACTTCAGCTTCATACGAGATCTGTTGGGAAGCTCTCTGGATGATAACTGCACTGTTGTTCAGTCAGAGACCTGCACAGACCAGAAGAAGAGCAGATACTACACACAACAGCACCACTGCTCTGAGCAACATGTGTGCAAACATTACTGCCAGAAAGAAAACGAATCGACTGCAACAGGTCACATTTAAGAAAGAAATCCGTACAACTTTTAGAAACTTTATTGAGTTGTGATATTACATCATCACATTTCTCTCCCATATTATCATGTGTGATGTGACTGAATGTTTTTGTTTGTTAGTTTTTTTGTAGCTCCAATTATTCTCAATGATGTTTTCCTATAATACAAAAAATACAAAGTCTCAATGCAAAAATAAATAAGTTCTTGAGCAAGCTATATTACTTTCTCTAAAGCCTTTTGGGGGTGAAATATGACCATGTTCCTGATGTTATAAGAACCTAAACTACCAATATTTATGTCAAATATTATTCAAATTATAATGGAATAGAAAAATAAAAGAACTATTTTATAAAGTGCATAATTATATACATTTTGAGGACAGTTTGACACTGTATGGAAATCATCATTGTGTATAATGAAATAAAATACTAGTTTATCCTATGGGTAACACTTTCTTTCAGTGTCTCTTAACTAATTTCTTATTAGCATGCTAGAATATTAGTCCAAATTAAGCACATATTAATGATTTATTCTACATGACCTTATTCTACATCCCTAATCCTACCCAATACCTAAACTTAACAACTACCTTACTAACTATTAATAAGCAGCAATTTAGGGATTTACATTCATAGTTAATAGTGCATATGTGTTACCATAGTTATCCTGAAAAAAATCATTTGTCACAAAATCTACTGTATATTAGTCATAAAGTAATAGAAAACAGCTCAAATGTGTCTAAGGTCAGATCCTCAGAAAACACGATCACGCACTAAAGCAAGTCAAATGAGACCCTGCGTGATATAAGAACCCTTTGGCCATTGATTATGAGATCCTGCGTGTGTTATTTTGTTAAACACTGAAGCCGTGATCTACTGTGGCGGTGAATGTCAGCTAATCATTAGGACTCTCACATTTAAACCCTTCACACTCAGACAGAAACTTCAGTCCGGAGCCCTGCAGAGTTGATTTAGCAGCCGTGTTTACCAGCATGACAGTCTGTTTACGGCTTGTGACTCGCTCACTCCATGATGAACTGCAGCCTTTGTGAAGCCTGTGAAACAAACGCTGCTGCTGTCCATGCAAATACACGGAGGTGCGAGCCTCAGAAGTCAGATTATAATGGCACCGGCACTCGTCAAACTAACAGCACACAATTATCCAAGGCTGTTTGGATTTATAATATCATTTGCACACAAAAAACAACAATACACTCTTGTTTGTCAATGAGAAACAAGTACTTTTGTACTACTGTGAGTACCTGCCAGTGTGAATGTTTGACACAATGTTTGGAAAGCAAACAAATAACTGCAAATAACACAAGAGCCACTGCATGAAAGAAGGGCCATAAATATCAGCTGGGCCTATCCTCCGGTTTTCATCTATGAAATCAAACATTGATTTGTCATGTTACACGTGTAAAATGCATGAGTTTACAAATTCAAACTAAGTAAGTCACTTTTTATGTCTTTATTTAGACAATGCATTTAAAAACAATAACTTAATTGAGCAAAACATATCAGATGTAGTGGTGAAATATAAGCTTGCTCTTGGTGGTCTTGTTAGGGATTTTAAGAACTAAACTGCCAATATTTAGGTATAATAATATGTGACCCTCTCTGTGAAAACCCAGCTAAAGTCATTCATTTTTTGTGATTTGTAGTTTTCTAAAAAAAATCATCCTTCATATAGTAAAGAACATTCTGTGAAAATTTGACCTTTATTTCTTTAATATTGACTGAGTAGGGTCATGTTAAAGATTGAAATAATAGTGGAATTAGGTGGGGAAAATTAACCAATAATCAGGAAACAAGATGGGCGGGGTCAAGAAAATTGACATGAGAGCACATGGCACACAGAAACTATGACAAAAGCCATGTGCTCTCACAAAACAAAAACAAGCACATGACCAGCAAAACAGAATCCCTAGCCATGTGCAAAACGGGACATGAACAATAAGGCAACGCATAAGCCGCGTGTTCAACAAACATGAAAGCACGCAGCCAGTGAAAAACACAAACTACGCAGCCTGTTACATCCCGTATTGTTCTGGAAGGGATGTTTTTCTCCTTTTTCTCTCTCTCGTCTTACTCTCACCTCACAAGACCCATGATTGGACCATGCTTCCGTCAATCATCAATTCTACACGATGCTTTGAGGACCAATCAGACGTTAGTGGGGGCGAATAAAGACCTGGATGTGATGCGAGTTCAGGAGGAGCAGTTACTTTTCATTTGTTTGCTCTCCTATGTTTACTTTGGTGTTTTGTTGTAGTTTTCTGAATTTAAGTAACTGTGTGTCGGAGTTTTCTCTCTGTGAAACTTTACTGTACATTGGCTGTGACTCTGTGATTCGACACTCGGTTTATCTGAGTTTATTCAAGTCCTTCTTCGACACGTAGTGATGGGACCAGTTCAGCATGTCAGACTTACATCTTACTACATGCAGGGTAAAGTTGTCTAAACATACACTAGTTTATTAAATTTTGTATTTATGTTTGTCAGTCAGCATAGTTAGTAGCGTCCTACGCTGACGATGTTATTTTCGTTGATTTCTTTGTTTAGCTTAGTTTTGATCGGTGCTAGTTATAGTGATTTTGGTTTTATTATTTAATTTTATGTAGCACCGCTCTTGTCCCTCACTTCCGCTGTCTTTACATTTACATTTAGTCATTTAGCAGACGCTTTTATCCAAAGCGACTTACAATTGGGGAATACATGAAGCGATTCATCTTAAAGAGGCAAACAGACAGAGGAAGTGCCCCTAACACCAAGTCTCCAGGCATTGTTCAAATAAGTACAAGATAGCAAGAGAATGAATAAATAAAGAGAGAGACAGTTATTTTTTATTTTATTTCTTTTAAATTTAGGATGACGTCAAGTAGTGACTAGTTTTCAGTTGCTGCTTGAAGGTTGAATCCAGGGATCCAGCGCTCCGGATGGGGGGGATCATTCCAGCAGCCAGGATCGGTGAAAGAGAATGTTCTGGAGAGTGATTTTGAGCCTCTCTGTGATGATACCACGAGGCGTCGCTCACTCGCAGATCTCAGACTTCTGGAGGGGATGTAGATTCGTAATAGTGAGTGGAAGTAGGAGGGAGCTGAGCCTGTGGTTGTTGTATATGCAAGCATCGATGTTTTGAACTTGATTTGAGCTGCAACCCGAAGCCAGTAAAAGGAGATAAAGAGAGTGTAACGCTGTTCGTATATACGGGAAGAAGGAGGCGGAACCGAACATTTAAACATTTTAATAACAAAATAACCAAACATAACAGAAAAGCGGCAGCTCGCGGACGACTGCCGCACACAAAACATAAAGTAAAATCCAGGCCTGGTCCTCTCTCGTCTTCCAATGTCGTCACTCCTCCTTTATTCCAAGCTCCTCCGTGGGACTCGAGACCGGTGAGTGGCGCAGGTGTCGTTCATTATCATTCACTCCACCGGCCTCGCTCCGTTCCCACGGCTCGGCCCGCCCACTCGTCATACCCCATCGCCCTGCAGGCCGGGGTACTCACAGACTGCGCTCTCCCCCTCCCGGGAGCCTGTCAGGGCGGCCGCGCGTACCTGGGGGTAAGGACAGACGAGGCGAGAGAAAGGAGACGGAAGGATGAGGAGTGACAGAGACGAGAGAGGGAGAGAGGAGAAAAATCTCGGTCCGGTTCCCGGACACACTGCCGCCGGTCCTCAACCAGCTGAGCGGTTCACTGTGATGCCATGCGATGGTACTGGACCTCTTTGGTGGACGGCCCGATGCTCATCCGCCTCCTGGCGGACCGGTGGCTCCTCCGGTCGAGGGCAGCCGGCAGCGAGTCCCCTGCCCCTGCTCCCCAAACATGGCGGATGCAGGCTTGCCTCCAGGCGAACGGGCGACCTCTCGGACGGCAGCCACCTCCTCGACCCAGGAGCACGGCAGAGTCTTCCGTCCCACCTGTTCTTCTTTGCTCCAGCACCACCGCCTGGGCAGCCACTGGCGGTCTCCGCCACTTCCTGCTGCCCGATCTTTCTCAGCAGCGATCCCACTCAGCAGCGAGGGCTCTCTGACAGCGTGTCCTCCTTCCTCCCACCAATGTAACGCTGTTAAGAAGGAGGCGGAACCGCGAACATTTAAACATTTTAATAACAAAATAACCAAACATAACAGCGGCAGACATAAAGTAAAATCCAGGCCTGGTCCTCTCTCGTCTTCCAATGTCGCTTCCTTTATTCCTTCCACAGAGAGGTTTAAAAGGGGCTCTTTTGGGCTCGTTGAAGACCAGTTGTGCTGCTGCATTCTGAATCATTTGTAGTGGTTTGATTGTGTTTGATGGAAGTCCAGCCAGATGAGCATTGCAGTAGTCCAGTCTAGAAATGACTGTTACCTGGACAAGAAGTTGAGCTACATGCTGTGAAAGGAAGGGCCTGATCTTTCTGATGTTGTGTAATGCAAACCTGCAAGATCGATCAGTCTTTGCAATGTGGTCTTTGAAGGCCAGCTGGTCATCAAAGAATTACACAAAGATTTCCGACTGAACTTGGAGTAATTGTAGAAGAAACTAGCTGGATGGTGAAATCATGCTATAGAGTTGGAGTGGCAGGGAAGACAAGAATCTCCATCTTTGCCAGGTTGAGCTGTAGGTGATGTTCTTTCATCCACGCAGAGATGTCTGCCAGGCAGCCTGAGATCCGTGCAGCTACCGTTGGATCATCAGGTCGAAATGAGAGATAGAGCTGTGTGTCATCAGCATAGAAATGGTAGGAGAAACCATGTGCTTGTATGATGGGACCCAGTGATGTAGTGTACGTGGAGAAGAGGAAGGGTCCAAGAACTGACCCCTGAGGAACCCCAGTGACCAATTGATGTGCTTTGGATTCCTCCCCTCCCCAGGCCACCTCGAAAGACTGACCAGTGAGATCGGATTCAAACCAGTGAAGTGGAATACCAGTGATGTCCAGTGATGAGAGGGTAGACATGAGGATCTGATGATTGACAGTGTCAAAAGCGGCAGATAGATCACGCAGAATGAGAACTGATCATTTGGAATCAGCTTTTGTAATTCGCAGAGCTTCAGTGACTGAGAGTAGCGCAGTCTCAGTTGAATGGCCACTCCTGAAACCTGACTGGTTAGCGTCTAGTTAGTTATTCTGTGAAAGAAACAATGAGACCTGATTGAAAACAACTCGTTCATGCATTTTCGCTATCTTGGAAGGAGAGAGATAGGTCTGTAGTTTTCTATAAGAGAAGAGTTTAATGTAGGTTTTTTTAGCAGTGGGGTAACCCGAGACTGCTTGAATGCCGTTTGGAGAGTGCCTGTGAGGAGAGATGTGTTGATGATGTGTGTGAGTGCTGGTAAGAGTGTGGGAGAGATTGCTTGGAGAAGGTGTGAGGGGATTGGCTCTGGAGGACACGTTGTAGGATGGCTGGAGAGGAGAAGTTTGGAAGTTTGGATACTCTTTAATCCATTACGTTTGTACATAATTTGTAAATAGATATCTGTTGGTTTGTTTGAGGTATTTTGGGTTTGTTTATATGATTATTGGAAGCTTTGTAATATTTAAATATTTTTTACACTAAACTCAATCTTTCTATTCAGTTTTGCCTCTGTCTGCTTCTTAATTGCACACTTCACACCTCCATAGCAGAGAAAAGTGTTTTAGCTTAAATATACTTTAACTTATTAAATGTTTAGTTTTACCTCCCAAAAACCCTAGACGCCAAATAATTAGGGAGACGTAACATAATTGGGGGCTCGTCCTAAAAAGCGGATGCTGCCTTTTTTGCTGAGGGGTGAGGTGTGTGTTATTTTAGTTCAAACAGAGGTTTGTTTGAACGTTGGGTAGATCAAATCTAGTCTTGTGGCACATCGTTATAAGGTTTGATAGAGTTTAACTTGCACAGTTTCGTTGATAATCCCTCATTGGAGGTGATAGATAAATGCAGGAAGGATGAGTTGTTAATTTTAGCTGACCACTTCCAAATTAAGATACCAAAACAATAAAAAAAGAAAATTAAGGCTGAATTGATTGATCACCTAAGATAATTCAGATTTGTAAGCTTGCTGGACGTAGATAGAAGGGTGGTGCCCATGGATGAGGAGCAGAATGTCTTGGAAACGGGTATTAGGGAAGGTGAGTTAACCGCAACCGAGGCGGAGGCTAAAGTTGGGGCAACTATTTCACCTTTTGAACCTTTTTCACTAGGTACTCCCAAATCAACAGGGGAGGCACATTTGAAAGTGCAAATCGCACGTCTCCGTGTGGAGGCACAAGAGAGGGCACATGTCCGCTAGGCAGAGCTTGATCTGCATCTACAGGTCCGCAAGCTCTAAATTGAAGCCGAAAAGGAACTTAAGCTTCAACAGTTGGACATTGAGGCAGCAAAAGTTGTGGCAGATTCTGACAGAACAAGACAAAATAAGAGAAAGCCAAACGAAGACAACGAATGCACACTGACAGAGGAGCACACGGCCGTGTGAACTCGAGACTCCCACAGCAAGAACAAACCTGTAGCGTGAGTGTCCGAACCCTGACACAAAACCAGAACAGAGCCTGAAACAAGACAAGAGTGGCGGATCCGAACACCACACTCCAACATGAAACAGAGCACGTAGACAAGAGAGCGTGCGGCTCGAGCACACTTGAGGCCGGGCGTTAACCAGAAAACAAGACAAGAAGGGAGTGTCAGGGCTCTGTAATGACTTTAAGAATCATCAAAAGTTAGTAAGTACTACTCTAATTAGTAGTTATACTATAATTAATATATATATCTACAGTTGTCAAGTATAATATCCTGCTTTCACGTGAAATATGTGAACAAACAAAAAGTGTACAGACTAAACAAAGAAAAAGACATTTGGTATAAAATGGTCCATGCTGTCACAAGATAAAGCAGTTTTTTTCTATTAAATTTCCCTTAAAAATCTGAAGAAAGTAAGAAATGGTCATGCATGACTTGGAGTAAGCCAGAAATTGGCTGGGAAGGATCTGGAATGTTTCTCAAGGACGTTACTTGAAGAATAACATGAGCTTTGTCATTAGTCCTTAACATTCTGAAGAGCAGTGATTAATTTTGGTTGCAATTCATTTTCACTGAATGGAAAATGTATTTAATGGCAGGCAGAGAAACGCAGATTGAACTGAACATGTTACATGGAATGTGAAATGAGTTTTGTGGTTTATGTTTGATCAGGCGAGGCCATTGGCAGCATAATAACCAACGGGCCGGCTCAACCTTCACTTCTCTCAGCACAGCAAGGACACAACACTTGTGTGCTCACACTTCCCAGTGGATACTTTTCATCTGAATTTTAATTTTAAAATGCTTTTCTGAGTCTAGTTATTCTGGAAGACACTACTGTACAGTATATGTAGAGCTGACCGGAGCTTGTTCACACTTTACATACATACAATAAGAACAAAATTGGACCAAGAATTGAACCTTGGGGAACACCACAACTGAAAGAAGCAGATTTGGAATAAGGTTGACCACTATTAACAGAAAAGTTCCTATTAGAAAAAATGATCTGAGCCACTCAAGAGCCATGCCTCATATACACACAGTCTTTTCTAGGCAAGTAATAAGGATATTGTGTATAAGTTGGAGAGGGTTTGTTATTTTACAACACAATATAGTGTTAATACTTTAGGGACATTTGAATTCTGAACTGTTGCAATATATGTCTGAAGCAATGTGAAAAACACATGGCCACGGCCAGTATTGGGGAGATTTACTTTTACAAGTAATGCATTTCAATATTCTGCAACTTTAATCTGCCTTTTTGTCTGAAATCTGTTTTGAAATAATGGGCTTTTCTGAGTCTCTGTATTCTGGAAGACACTACTGTACAGTATATGTGGGGCAGACTTTTTCACTTTTTCTACTCCAGCGAACTTTATAGCTCAGTATAGCTTTATATTTGAAAGTTTTCACTGATTCAAAGCAAATATTTTTGTTAACGTTTCAAAGCTTTCCTGAAGCAGTGTTTCAAAGCACCCATCATGGTTTGTTTTATGGTTTTTGATTTTCACTGTAAATACAAAGCATTTGGCTTTGTTACACCATCCTCACCTGCTGTGTGTCAGCATTGTTACAAATATTCATATAATGGCAACGACTTCAGACCCAGTAACCCTTATTTGTTCCCTGCAGTGTAAATCTGTTCACTCTCTCTCTCCATATATTTGGTCTTTGAGCCCCGGGTCTCCAATACAGTCTGATGGACATTTTCAATCTGGTGTGCGCTCAATGCCTTGATCTCTACTCAGGCTCATTGGGATTATGTGTCTCTACATGCATTTCTGCAAAATACTATGAACTTTACGATACATATGAATCGCAGCAGTTTCAAGTTGAAATGAACACTAGAGGCAGTAAAACTTGTATCCATTTTCACATAAACAATGATTTACAGGGCCAAAGTTTATATTAAGAAAGCCTATTTTTGCACAATTCCTTGCACAGTACTATGGTATGACTTCAAATCAATTATAACATGCTGCAAGAAATCGATACTTTTCAATGTTAGTGTTACATATCCAGCTTCAGTATGGGTTTCTAATTCAGTAGATGTGCTTGGCTTAGATGATTTGGCATTACATTTGTGCTGTGAAGAGCTCCAGCTATAAAACCCGTGAAATGAGGTTCGACAAAACAGCTCAAACCCACATAAAACAAAGTTTAAATAGCATGGCTGCATCATAGGCGGCATTTGTATATCACTTTTGCTTTCATTAACACTATCCGGTATGTTTAGGTTTTGGTTTGTTAAAATATTCTTTTGGATGGGGTTTGTTATTTTCCAACATGATAGAGGATTAATCTTT
Source organism: Gymnocypris eckloni scoliostomus (assembly GCA_027564155.1). NCBI lineage: Eukaryota > Metazoa > Chordata > Actinopteri > Cypriniformes > Cyprinidae > Gymnocypris > Gymnocypris eckloni. The sequence goes on from CM050436.1 coordinate 826,767, forward strand.
TAGCGACACTCTCCAATATTTAAATTCTGAACCGTTGCGATACGTGCTTGAAGCAAAGTATTAAACATGTGTCCATGTTCAGTAATTTTAGAAAGTTCTTTTTAAAAGGAATGCATTACAATATTCCGTTACTCCCTAAAAAAATTACTAATTACATTACTAACATAAACTATATTTATGGAAAATTATGTACTTACTCCTGATTTCTCTCAACAATAAATGGGGAAACAAAGTAACTGCCATTACTTATTTGAATAAGTAACTCTACTAATTAGTTAATAAGTAACTCTAACTCTACTAACTAATTAAAAAGTAATGCGTTACTTGCGTTGCTAGTTAATTGGAAAAAAGTAATCTGATTACATAACTTGCGTTACTTATAATGCGTTACCCCAATACTGGCCTTGGTTGTGTATTAAATACACATTTCAGCGCCACTCTGATTTTCATAAGAAAGCTGAATAAATAATATTTCCATTGATGTATGATTTGTTAGAATAGGACAATATTTGGTCGGTTTACAACTATTTGAAAATCTGGAATCTAAAGGTGCAAAATAAATTAAATATTGAGAAAATCCCCTTTAAAGTTGAAGTTCTTAGCAATGCGTATTACTAATAAAAAATTTAAATTAAATAAAGTTTTGGTATAAAATACCTACATGGAACATGATCTTTACTTAATATCCTAATGATGTTTGGCATAAAAAGAAAAATCTATAATTTTGACCCACACAATGTATTTTTGGCTATTGCTACAAATATACCTGTGCTGCTTATGACTGCTTTTGTGGTCCAGGGTCACATATCAGTGTTGAAGAAAGCCAAGTATGTCCAATGAGCCTGGTGTGCTGGATCAAATATGCTGCACAGTAACACTGAGCCAACGAGAATAGAAGAAAGCCCAATGCTCTGGAAGTTAAACTGGTTTTGATGAAGCCAGAGGTCAATGTATTTCTGCTGAAGAATGCAGAACTCGAGCACTTTAGCGCATGGATCATTGCTTCCACAACCAGAGCTAAACAAACACAGCCAAAGTTTTCTGCCGTAATGTGGCACACGCTCACTGAGATTCCACATGGCAGCTCCGCCTGAAGGCCTACATTACTGTGTGTGTGTGTGTGTGTGTGTGTGTGTGTGTGTGTGTGTGTGTGTGTGTGTTCTACCTGTTCAAGAAGTCAGATGCCAGGGGCCTGTGATTTGTGTGTCCCAATTCTGTCTTTTTGCTCCTTTCCCCCCAGCTGCTCTGCTTGCTAGAATATGTATGTATTACGGAAGTAAGTTCTCACGCGGTGATTCTGATTCACACTACGCTCCTCTCACACTGTGCTCTGCTGTATCACTGTTTGTCTTTCTGTTTGAAAGGCCATTTGCCCAATTGACACTGTAGTACCTGCAGTCCAATTCGCTTTTACGCCTTACCAGATAAGGAAAATGATCTACAAAAGGAAAAGTTTACAGTTTGTACGCCAATTCTTATGTTGAAGAAAGTGCAGTTCGGAAAAAAAAGATAAGTGGAAGCATGTGGAGTCAAATGAATAGATATTTAAAAGCACAATGTACTGCTCATTTTGTTTGTCTAGGAAAGTACATTGTTCACGGTACAGGTTATGACTTGGAAGGCTTTTCTTATTTTGCACTCTGACTTGTTTCGCCTTGTGTATGCAGACTGCAAACTTAAAAGGGAAATTGTGACCTTTAGAAAAAAACATTGTCTTGTTTGGTTGCAAGCAGCACAGAGTATCTGACATACGAACTGGTGGGAGGGTTTTAGGCTGAGATGCAAATGCTAAATGCCACAGGAGCACAGAGATTTGACAAGAAAGATAAAGAAGTCGACTTAAAGTTTCTACTAATTTTGATGTTCTCAAAACTGAACGTCATTTACAGTAGATGGTTGTGGTCAAAATACAAAGTACAGTATACTTTCTTAATACACGCTCTTGAAATAATGGCAAACATTCAATTCAATTCAAGTTTATTTGTATATTGCTTTTCACAATACAAATCATTGCAATGTAGCTTTACAGGAAATTAAGATTCTACAATATATTTAGTAGTAGCTTATCAGTGGTGACTATGTCAAGTTGATATACATTTGGCAAAGATGTATGGTAAAAAATCTGGTAATTACTTAATCAAACAGACGATGAACACCATTAACAACAATGATTATATGTTTGCAAAATGTAGAAGTTATATGTGTTGTTTCAGGGTTAGCATCATCTGAGGTCATCTGAGGGGTTAGGATCTCTTCTCATGTGTTCGGTCATCTCAGATCTTACAAGGGTTGGATCCAGACTGAAACTTTGAGTGTTAGTCCTGTGGCAGAAACAGAGAAACAAATATAGACATAAGTAGCGTAGCTGCTGTTCCAACAAAGAAAAAAAAATATTTGTTCACCCCAAGCTAAAGAATAATAATGTGTGTTTAATCAAATATAACTGCAGTACAAGATTTTGAGATACATTATATGAATGCTTGGCTAAAGAGATGTGTCTTTAATCTAGATTTAAACAGAGAGAGTGTGTCTGAACCCTGAACGTTATCAGGAAGGCTATTCCAGAGTTTGGGAGCCAAATATGAAAAACTTCTCCTCCTTTAGTGGACTAAAGAGTTCAGAGTTTTGCGACCTTAGGGAGCGGGTCGTGATAGAAGATTAGTTAGGTACGCAGGAGCTAAATCATTTAGGGCCTTATGGGTGAGTTATAATATTTTGTAACTGATACGGAACGTAATATGATCATATTTTCTTGACCTGGTAAGGACTCTAGCCGCAGCATTTTGGACTATCTGTAGCTTGTTTATTGAAGATGCAGGACAACCAGATTCAGGACAATATGCAATATTCCACTGTAGAGGTCATGAATGCATGAACTAGCTTTTCTGCATCAGAAACGGGTAACATGTTTCGAAGCTTGTCAATGTTTCTAAGATGGAAGAATGCTGTTTTTGTTACATCGGAAATATGATTTTCAAAAGACAAGTTTCTGTCTAATATAACACCCAGATTTTTGACCGTAGAGGAAGTAGCAGGACATCCGTTTAGTTGCAAATTGTAATCTAAGAGTTTCTGTGTAATGTTTTTTCATCCAATAACTAATATCTGTCTTATCTGAATTTAATAGGAGATTTTACATTTTTAACATGCTTTAACATAATAGTTAATTTAGAAGTTGTATCTGGTCTTGTTGAGATATATAGTTGAGTGTCATCAGCATAACAATGGAAACTAATCCTGTATTTTATAATAATATTACCAAGGGGCAACATGTATAATGAAAATAATAGAGGATCTAGGACAGATCCTTGTGGTACTCCATACTTTACTGGTGATAATTGAGATGACTCCCCGTTTAAATAAACAAAGTGGTAGCGATCGGACAGGTAGGATCTAAACCATCTTAGAGCCTGCCCTTGAATACCTGTATAGGTTTGTAATTTATCTATGAGTATGTCATGATCTATAGTGTCGAACGCAGCACTAAGATCAAGTAAACTAGCAACGAGATGCAGCCTTTGGTCTGACGCATGAAGTAAGTCATTTGTGATCTTAACAAGTGCAGTTTCTGTGCCTCGGTGGGGCCTGAAACCTGACTGAGATTCTTCACAGAAAATTTTTTTGCAAGAAGGAGCACAATTGAGCAGACACAACTTTTCCAAAATTTTAGACATAAAGAAAACATTTGAAATGGGTCTGTAAATTGACAGTTCACTAGGATCTAGTTGTGGTTACTTAATAAGAGGCTTAATACAGCCAACAAACAAACATATTTTAATTTCATGAGCATGCAGCCTGCTCTCATTTGTATTTATAAGTGTGCCACATTTTTTACATAAATTATTTTATTCAGCAGTGATGCATTACATGTATTAAAAGTGACAGTAAAGACATTTATAATGTTCAAAAATATGTCTGTTTCAAATAAATGCTCTTATTTTGAACATTCTATTAATTTGAAATCCTGAAAATAATTAATGTATCAAAGTTTCCACAAATGTATTGTGCAGCACAACTGTTTTCAACATTGATAATAATCAGACATGTTTCTTGAGCAGAAAATCTGTCAAATTTTACTTTGTATTTCTCATGACTGTACAGGCACAAACCTGTTTAGTTTGTGTTTTATGGATTGTATCCAGTCAAGCGAAATCACTTGTTTGCTGTTATTTACTGAGCGTTGAAAAGGTGAAAAGAGGCTGCCACACAAGTCACATATCTACACTTACCAAGAAAACCAATGTATGTGAGATTCTATGAATCTATGCACTAGAGAAGTTTGTTTGATAGGCTTTATAGAAGTTTGCAACCTGGGAAACTGCCTTCACAATAACTGTAACTGACAAGGGAAAAAAGTTCAGATTTCACTCTCAGCTTCGAAAAGCACCATGTGCGACCTTCGCCGAATTGTCAAATTATGAAAAACCTGAAATGAATCGTCTGGTTTACTCTGATGGGCAATGCAATGTTCTCTTCTGTCTATTTCTGACTTCTCTAGTGGAATGGATCTATCCTCTTTACTTAAAACAAAGAGCACTCGGAGAGAAAACCATTCCGGCATGGGACACAAATCTAATAAGAGAAAGGTCAAACATGAACAAAGCTTTTGCAAATACAGCTGGACATTGACAGGTATGGTATTTAGTTTCCAGGAACCCCTTCTGAGCAAAGCTGGAGAAACAAAGAGGCTTGGATTTATGAACGTGCACAGTATTTGCATGCTGTTCTGAGACAACAAACTGCAGGAGACTGGAAATGAAGAGCACCGCTCTGATAATCACTTCACACCCAAAATATTACCAAGCATAGCAATGGAATGGGATTTGCCATTGATTTGACCCTTCGAGAGAAAATAATGGAAAATAATTTGATTTAGCAGATGTTGTGATCAAACTTGAGCCTGTTTGGAACTGAAGTGACTGTTTCATGTTCAGATCACAGAAACACGAATAAAACGCTGAAAGATCAGATTTCCATCTACATTAATGCATTTTGAAGATGTTTTTATCCGAAGTGGCATACAGCATATTCAAAGTATGTTTTGCTACTTGTTCTCATTAATCATAGGTAAAAAGAAATACAGAAAGAAATTTAACAAATTGTAATTTCATATTGAGACTTTACACTAAATGTGGGGGTCGGTTATTTTTTCAGTTTTTATTTGTCTCTTCTACTCAAGGCTGAATTTATTTGATCAAGAATGCGATAAAAAAGTGAAATATTATTTACTTTTAAAATAACTGGTTTCTATATGAATATATTGTCAAATATAATTTATTTATATGATGTGCAGCTGTAATTTCAGCATCATTACTCCAGTCTTCAGTGTCACATGATCTTCAGAAATCATAATAATATGTTGATTTGCTGCTCAAGAAACATTTTTGATTATTATCAATGTTGAACACAAGTGTGCTGCCCAATATTTATGTGGAAATAAATGAAAATAAATTAAATAATTCTCAGATAATAAAAAGTTAATAAAACAGCATTTATTTGAAATAAAATATTTTGTAACATTATAAATCTATGCGCTGTCACTTTTAATCAATTGTATGCATACTTAAAGAATAAAAGTATGAATTTCTACCAAAAATAAATTACATTAAATATTTTAAAATATTCTTTGTTTAAAAAATGAATTTTAGTTCGAAATTGTGCAATGACATTCATACATTTTATTGACTCGGAAATATCTATGCAATAGTAACTATACAAATAGGCTATATTTATAATATAAATGCTTTGTATATTTTTTCAATACATAAATTATTTTACAGTTTAATTGCTGTCAATATATCCATATGTTTTAGCATAAATACAAATCTTCTTTATTACATTGCACATGAATACTGATGAGATCAATCCTATAACGGTGGCACTGGAACATAGTGTTTTACTGGAGCATAGCAAGACTAAACCAGGAGAAAACCAGATTTCATTGCTTATTAAATACTAATTATTCCAGTCAACTAATGAGAAATAGTATATTTATTTCTCGCTGCACAGCGCGAGTGGCCCAATGCGGCATAAAGCTGCTCTGGTGTCACAGACAGCTGCTCTCGGGCGACGATAATAATCAGATTCTCCACAGACAGCCTGGGATTAGTTTACTCAACAGCCGTGACTTCAAAGCACATGTAATTCTTCTATAAATACAAACTCTAAACCCAATATGAAGTGGTAAGTCTGTCGTCTTTGTTCTGTTTACTGAGGTTTTGCTGTTTTACCCATCCAGGGTAACTGTGTACATGATGGTGGCGACTGAATAACAGCAAAACAAAACCTGGATAACGTATGGCAGCCAGTATTGCCATCAGGTGCTCTGTATTAGCATATGATAATATGAAATAACTTTTAACTTGATTTTCTGTGAACCCTCATATCTTATTCATGTGGTTTGAAAGACACATGAAACAATCTCAGCATATTACTATTTATGCAGTCACATCTCATATGCAGTGTTGGTAACACTGCCCACAAAATATTCTCCAGCTCCACTGTTTATTTACGGAAGCACTGACAAAATATTTCATTTGTGGCATTTCTGTCTCTCACGATGGGGTCGTATACTTCATTAATCTAATTCTACCGTGATATGGGCTTACTGAGAGGCTGGGGAAATGAGTGACTGTGCTGTAGGAACCTGTTAGGATGGAGAGAGACAGACAGGCGGAAGAAAAAATAAGGAAGCAGATGCAAAAACTAGCAGAACAAAGATGAAATGCAGCTTAGAATAGAGGATGGTGTCAGATCTTAGACTGAATATGAATCTATATTCACTTCACATTTGATGTTTTGTGGTCTTACACATTTATGAAGGGCTGTTCAGCATGTTCAAAGCCCAAATGCAGCTGAAGAACACTATATGGTGGATAGATTTGAGAATATTAACTACTATTGTACATCAAAGGGTTACCATATGGACATCCTCCATTTGAACAGGAATAGATTCTATTTATTTAGAATATAAATAAAAGGACAATTTAAATATAAAATAGTATTATTATATTATATTATATCAATTAGTGTTGTCAAACGATTAATCGCGATTAATCACATCCATTTTTTTTATAATATATATATATATATATGTATGTACTGTATATATTTATTATGTATATACAGTATAAATGAACATATACATGTATATATTTAAGAAAAATATATAACATTGTTATTTTATATGATATAAATTATATAAATATGTACAAGTAAATACATGTCAAGATCTTCTAAATATATGCTGTATGTGTGTGTATTCATATATACATAATAAATATACAAAATACACATATATTATGTAAACTATTTTTTTATTTTGGATGTGATCAATTGCGATTAATCGTTTGACAGCACCAATATTATATTATATTATATTTAAAATATTAAATACTATTTTAATCTAGTTTGTCTTATATAATAGTTTAAAATGTACATATTATTTAAATGAATCACATGAAGATTTGTGGTCATAAATTCACTGGTGTTTGCCGCATTGTTTAACGGTAATAGAAAAGCCTGTGTTAAAGCAAGCGGTAATTGGCCCTGCTCTTGGTAGACTGCGCTGGCCATTAAGTAAATGATCTGACTGCATCTGTGTCCTTTAATGTGTGCATTGTCAGTAAATAACATGCTGAATTTTTCCCTCCCATCACGCGTTTATGGAATTGCGCTCTAACACTAATTTTCCCTGTTTAGCAAATCTGGCCCTTAGTCTAGATTTCTCTTAACATGGATACAGGAGAGCTGTCAGTCAATACATGATTCAACATAGTAACTGCACTGTAAAACCGAACAGTGAAATCAATTCAATTAAATGAGTTAGTATCACTCAATAATAATGAAAGTCCATCTGGATTTAATTGAAATACGTTCTGTAAACTCAAAAGTCATTACTTAAATGTTACATAGGTCTCTCTTATGTTGGATTTGTAGTGTTACCATTGTGGTGAAAAGTAGAGCCGTTGGTTAGGTTTAGGATGAAAAGCAAAGTGTTAAGAATACATATAATGCATGTTGTTTGACCATTTACATGCAAGTGTGTGGTGAGAGTCTTTTTGTTATGAATGAAAAGAGAAAGATTGGGATGAATGTGACATATATGGAAGCAAAGTGAATTGGTGGTTTTGTTAAATGTGAGCCAAATTCATCACAATTCAAATCAGTGGCGGCTGGTGCTACATTTTTTTGGGCGGGCGCAAACAAACTGAATGTACGGGCGATCTGGTCCAAGCTCCTTGATCCTTTTTTTTCTTCATCCGAACGCCTTGTGAAGGGTATTTGTGTAAAGATAAAACATAATTTTCTTTCATCTCGAGATATTGCGCTTGCTTCCACATTAATTAGTACCTGTATGTCAACTGACGAGCTGCTGCTGAGTGGAACGAGAGTCGTTGAGAACGGTCCAATCACATGAGGCCAAACATATAAAAACAATATTGATTCGCTCTAACAACAAAAGTGGGAGGAGCCTGCGCCCCAAGGACAATTTGAAACCAGCCAATTAGAGCTTAGCCTCAAATCACATGCTTTTGAAAAGTTTGTGTACCTACATACACACTCATTAGTCCGGCGCCCCGCACACAAATATGAAAGAAATATAGTTTAGATTTTTTGATTTTCAATAAATTATAATATAACTAACAGTAGAATACTATGACTAAATGATTTTATTTAGTTAATATTTGCGATATATTTTTAACTTATTGTTAAAGGGGGCTAACTTGAAGGGGGGTGCGGCGCCCCAGTGCCCCCTATTGACCAGCCGCCACTGATTAAAATAACCAAAGACTTAAACTACTTCAGTCTGTGTGCATTGAATTTATTTAATACACGAGTTTCAGTGTGGGGTGGGATCATGGAAACAAGGCTTGGCTTGGCTCCCATTGTTCCCAGCCCACTTGACATACATTTTTAAGAGCTACTAATTTAAAACAATTGAGTTAGTTTATGCAAATGTTTTGAGGTAATTCGTTTCCTCAAATGTTTTGAGAATTCTTAACTTATCAGTTTTTACAGTGTGGCATTACTTATTTGAAAAAAGTAACCTAGATATTTTCTTGTAAATTAACCCTCAGTCAGGATGTGTTCAAATCTCTATTACAATTTTGGTGTTCAAAAATAAAAAACAAGCTGACAAAAATATGAATAATATTACATAACCATGAGATTTATAGGCTTTTTTTGTAGGACTGTCATTTTTGACCGGAAACACAAATGTGATTTTCTTTTCTTTTTTGTTTTTTGCCTTTTTAATTTTTTTCAAAATTAAGGCTTTTCAAAACAAATTCCTTGGTTAAAAATTTGAGCGTGCTAGTGTAAAAAAATGTGCTTTTTTTTCCATATTTTATTTAATATCGATAAAATTATCAACAATTACTTTTTTTCTCTCAAAAACTGAGATATGTAAACTCAGATTAATGATGCCTATGACAAATAAGTTCCAAAAATAAATACAAAACCAGTCCTAATTGAAAGAAAACAAGCTGACAAAAAGATTGATACAAATATTAGGTAATAACATTTCATAACAAGAGATTTATAGGCTTTTTTTGTAGGCCGGTCATTTTGACTGGCAGCACCACAAGCATAAAAAGGTTGAATAAAAAAATTATAATGTTTAATGAATATAATTTTTTTTGCAGTGGAAGAAGTTTTGCCCTGTGTGAACAAAGTCAGTAAATCTTAGTCCAATGCAATTACATTAAGAAATATTTTCGGAAGGAAGAAAATTCTCTCCGGGTCAAATACAACCTGAGGGTTAAAAGTAACGCATAACACAATTAGTTATTTCAAAAAAGTAATATGTTACCCTTAAAACTGCTTTTGTCAATAATATAAACCAGTGACATTTTTGCATCGTGATTTCAAACCTGCCATAATTAAAACGAGCCACAGCCTTCACCGAAGCTTAGCTCTTCTGACTTCTTCTAACCAGTTGATACATAAAACATGGTCCTCTAACAAGTACAACGAACATACACCAATCCTTCGTCCCATTGACAGCTTGAACTCTACACGGGTCCGCAGGGAGCATCTCGCCGCACACCATTCAGCGGCTGACAGGTGCCTCTACACCTGCCTCAGTTTCACGGGCCGCCGTGACCTACCGCGGACGGCTGATGGATCTGTGGCATTGTCCCGCTGGGAGAGCCTGTCAGCCCGAATCAAACCCTGCTTATTCCTCACCAAGAACCTTAACTCCAGTCAAGGAGTCCACTATTCACAGTCAGTCACAGCCAAACGTCCCTTGAGGGCCCAGGTTGCGTCTGTAAAACTGGACAAGATTAGTCAGCAAGAATGTAGTGTGTATATATATAGGTATTCCAAAAACTCATCACCCAACACCAATGACTTGTAAATTCATTATATGGACAAAAGTACTGGCACCCTTTCACTTCTTTAGAAGAGAAAAAGGCACTTCCAAACTGTGGCAATAAAGAAATGAATGTACTTCAAAATTGGTATTTCCACCTCTGTTGCACCAGTTTTGAAGTGTATTAAAGGACTGTACCCATATGTACAAGTCATTAGTGTTTGGTGATGAGTTTGTGGCACATTTAAAGTCACACCAGAGGTGTTCAGCTGCTTTCTGCAGACCAGTCAAGTTCTTCCACACTGACTGAATCATCATTTCTCTTTGATTCTTGTCTTATACACAGAGACACTGTCATGTTAGAATAGAAAAGAGTTCTGTCCAAACTGTTGATATAAAATTAGAAGCACGCAATTCCCTAGAACAGGGGTCTGCAACCTTCAACATCTAAAGAGCCATTTTGGCCCCTTTCCTACCGAATAAAATTCACTTGGAGCCACAAAATATTTGATGCCCAAATAAAGATAACTCGGCATATAGCTAAAGTTTAATATTCAGTTATGTTACAGGGCAGGGGAATAGCAGTCATTTCAGAAGTGAGGGGGACAGAAATGTCAAATGTAAAAATAATAATAAATATTATAATATTTTTGCATGTATAATTGACAAAAATATTATTATTTCTTACTTTTAATTGGCTAAGAAATAAAATATACTGCTGGACAATAATACCATCATATGGTTATGATTGTACAATCAGTATATATATACTACAAACACTTTTATTTGTATCAATTTTTTTCACAGAATAAGGCAGAACATATATGTTACCCTGGACCACAAAAGCAGTCTAAAGACGCTGGGGTATGTTTGTAGCAATAGCCAACAATACATTTTATGGGTCAAAATGATCAATTTATATTTTATGCCAAAAATCATTAGGATATTATGAAAAGATCGTGCTCCATGAATATATTTTGTACCGTAAATATATCAAAATTTCATTTTTGATTAGTAATATGCATTGCCAAGAACTTTATTTGGGCAACTTTAAAAGCGATTTAGATTTTATTTTGCACCCTCAGATTCCAGATTTTTAAATAGTTGTATCTCAGCCAAATATTGTAAGATCCTAACAAACACACACCAATGGAAAGCTTATTTATTCAGCTTTCAGATGAAGTAAAATCTCAATTCCGAAAAATTGACACTTAAGTATCATTCATATTTATTACCTGGAGAAGACTTGAAAAACACAAACATATCGTCTTCACGTTTCATCAGTTAAGTTTTATGCTTGTTATTCAGCTTAGCTACAGCGATAGCGGGATGCCTGTCAAACGTTACTATTACTCCTCATATGAGTCTGTTTTGGACTTTCTGTGTGAGAGCGCCCTCTGACTTCGAGAATGAATGAAACATGCGAGAGTGAGAGTGTTCAGCACTCCGTGATGTTCACTCTAATAAAACGTATCCGAAACACCGTGACTATCTTTTCTCTTTTAATTTCAATTTAGATTTACTCACATCGGCCCATGAAAACTTCTACTTTAACACACTTGACCTAGAAAAAGTGCAGGGTAAGAGTTTAGGTTGTATTAAAAGTCGGGGGGACATTGTACACCCATGCTACAGGGAGCATCCGCAGAGGGATGAAAGAGCCGCGGGTTGCCGACCCCTGTCCTAGGATATCATTATATGCTTAAACATTAAGATTTGTACTCATGGAAATTACTAAAGTAGTCAAACCATTAATTAGTAGGGGTACCAATACTTTTGGCAATACAGTGTATGTTGTTCTGAGTTTTAATGCTGTTGATATTTTATTGATTGTACAGCACCTTGGTCAACTACCGTTGTTTTTATTGGTGCTATATAAATAGAGTTGAGTTGAGTTGAGATGTATTCTTTTCTTTGGTCAACAATTGAATGGTGGTTTCATACAAATAAATAAATAAATAAACATTTTGAAAACACTGAGAAAATTGTATCGCTTCCAAACACAGCAAAGCTTCACAGTCCTAAACCACTTCCTGTCGACATTTAATTTGGTAACGTTTGATTTATATGATGTTTAATGTTTGCTGATCGCGTTATTTTACACATGCATCTGCCCACACACACAATTGCTTGTTTCTACTTCTTCTTCACCATGTTTTCATCCAGAGATTCAATACTATTTCAGAAGAAGTGTAATAGCGCCCCCTACCGTATAACAGTGTAAACCTATAAAGCCGGAAAATTCTGGCGACGACGAGTTGTCTTCTAAATAATGTAAAATTCTGCCAATGGAGATAAAACAATAAATAAATGTAATGAAAATCTTTTGGAATGTTTTTTTCAAACTTTAAAGTTGCGCATTTAACTTACGCGCAAAATTGAAATATTGCATACAACATTTGTGAATAAGCACTGTTTTCGTCCAATGAGTCAATGAGAATCACTTCCTGGTAAACTGGCTCTAAATATCTCTAAGACAAGTAGGAGAAGCCACTGAATATAAAATGTTTCATATATATTATAAGAAATTACTTGCACCTCGGCAAATGCAATTCTATCTCCCATTACTGACATTAAACCTTTTTTGCACAAGTCAAACACCACCTCAAGCCAGAGTAAAAATATTTTTTGCGAATTAAGGGATTTTTATTTGAAATTTGGCGTTTCCATCACTCGTTTCTGATGAGACATTTCAAAATGCGCTTAAAAACAGTGTGACGGAAACATGGCTAATGTCAGTTTATTATATAGTGCACAATTAAAATAACTGTTGACCAATGGGCTATACCTAACATAATATACTAAATAACCCCTGCATCATTGATCAAAACCTATAGAAAACAAATACGTAAGTTACATTTTGACATGTAATGGTCTACAGCCAGACCGTCCACAGCTGTGTTGCTGCCACTGGAAATGTCTGGTCACCTTTAAGTATGAATTGTGTCTATGGATTCACTAACAGTCCTTGGCTTGAGGATCTCAGAGACCTCCTCGAACAATGTCCGGCATGGCGAGAGATCTGTCAGATAGGATGGTGCTAAGCCTTTAGGGGGTTTATAGACCATTAAAGGAACTTTAAAATCAATTCTGTAGCAGACAGGCAACCAGTGTAATGATATTAGGTGAGGTGTGCATCCTTCAGCCAGGAGCCTAGCAGCTGCATTTTGTACCACTTATAGCTTAATAATAAGTGGCATTAATAACCCTCTTTAAATTATTACAAGACAAAGAAAAAAACACTTTGATAGTGGTCTTAGATGGAAGACACTGGATTAAATCACAAAACTAACTTGGATAGTGCTCTAAAGTTTGATGTACCAGTATACTCCCAAGTTCTTACATGTACATTCATCAATCATGCAGAAACACTAGCTTTTAATCTGTCGATGAGATGAAAATATGCATTTTTAGCCATCACCATTTATAATTAGATTAATTTATTGAAAAAAAGTGATCTCTTCTCTTGTTTATTTAATTCTGAAATGATATTCAACCAAGACTGTTTTACACGAAGACAACAGATATGCATTGATAGGCTTCATAATGTCTTCTTTAAATTGAAATAATTCAAACAGTCATTAGAAGTGTTTTAATAAAGGGGAAAAATTACATTTTGTGTGCAATGAAGGCATTTTTTATTGTATTTCTGACTCTAATGCAGTCAGAGTCAATTATTTGACTCGACTCTGGATTATTAATATTCCCATTTGTCTCAATGACACTTTCTTACCTTCTTTTCTCATGGCAGATTTACAGAAATATTAATCACATGAATCAGTGAATCATCTTTTGAATCAGTTCATTGAAATGAACAGTCTGATTTAATAACTCAATAAAGAATCAGACTTAAATTTGACTCAAACGCAGACTCTTAAATTTGAATTGAAAATAATGCTTCACTTATATTTTTTAAAGAATATTGCAAAAAATTCCTTTCCGAACATAACCTGACGTAACCTGAGTCAGTTTTTCTCTGCCCTCTCAGCTATAAGGCTGTGTGCAATACAATGTGACATAAAAACTGTTTTTTTTAACAGTGTTAATTATGTTTTACATAACATGCATAAACAAAAACTACTCCCCTGAATATCAGCGGTTGTCTCATTTAAAACGTAAAGTCTTTGCATGATGCTTATTTATGAATGCTGACCCAGAGCCATGCATATAGAGGTGAATCTGTGATACGGTTAATTGAGGCTGCTGTGCTTCACAAGGCATTAACTATCCAACTCACCACACACCATCTTCAAACTCAGAAAAGCATTAGAGGCATTATCCACAAAGGCCTCCTGATTGCGTTCACTTTAGCGGGTCGACTACAGCGACTCGTGTTTGGGAGAATATTCAGTTCATGTCAGGACAGCCGTAATACTTGCAGTGTACGCAGGTCTTAAGACCTCTTGTAATCCATGAGAGAGTTGAGCCAGCACATAAAACACGAGCGAAGGCAAGTCAACGACGTCGTTAATTAGAATGGCAAAAACTGGAGATTTGGCACACGGCGAAAAAACACTTTGCAAAGCCCTGCGCATTGTCTCGCATGTCAGGGTGCATCGCATTCACTTTAATAATCATCCATTGGATTCTCTGGGGAATCCAACACTGTTGCTTTTCTGCTCGTGCATGCTGACTGTCGGTCTTCTGCAGTTGTCAAGAATTCAGTTTTTGTGTAATGGGTCTTCAAAGCAGAAACAGCCATGTCAGCATTTCATTTTCCAAAGCTGCTCTTGACAGTTGTAGTCGTACCTCAGCGTGGCAGGGCATCACGACGCTTGATGCCAGCCCACTCTAATCTCTGTTCAGAGCTGAATGATACAGAACAACAGAAGCAGTGCAGCCCATTACCTAGCCATCACAGAGAGGGAGAGTGTATTATTTACACAGACAGGAGAATACACATGAGGAAAGATCTGTAGCATGCACAAGAGAATATGCGTCAGACTCGGGGGGGAAAAAACGCCCTCGTTGATACTCGATAACTGTCATTGTGCAACAACACCGGACCACTAAAGCATAGTGTGCAATTATAGACCATGTCAGGTTAGATGCCATATTGCGGGATAGACTTACAGTCTTTAAAATGGCATGCACTGTATAAAGGTCCGTAATTTTCACGGTTTACACTTCATATTAAATTCCACTTTGATAACCTATACCATAAGTCAATTTGCAACTATGTGTCAGCTAACACAAATTAGAGTATTAGTAGACTGTTACATGTGCAAAGTTACTTTTAGTCAGTAGAATGTCCATCAAAGTGTTAACAGATATTAAGAAGACAGGCTACTAATACAATGACTGCCAGATGACACGGAGTTACTAAGTTACTTCTAGTTAGTAGCATGTCTAAAGTGGACTATCAATATAATACAAAATATACAAAAGTAATTTCTAAGCAATTTATACTATATGAAAATATTTTAAAGCACAATTGCATAACTAGGGGAAACAAATTTATTCAGTGTAAAATGGCTATGATCAGGTCTAGAAATCACACTTCCTTCATGTATCCAGTTGTTCAATACATGTTGTCAATATTTTTCCTCAAATGGGTCTCAGAAAAATCTAATTTTTCATGGTGTCTTCTTCAGATTTTAAATATAAACCCATGAGACATGACTTTGAACCCATTACTTTTCTAGATTGCTCCAGGACTTATTTCATGTATTTTATAAAACAAAACAAAATAAAAATTCTGTGTGGTACACATTTTTTCAAGACACTTCAGTCTCTATAGCTTTTTATCTTTTTGAACATTATCAACTATGGATGATGGATAGTAAAGCCTAAATGGTCTTCTTTCCAAAGACACCAACATTGTGTGTGTAGCTCACTGAAGTCAGCAACTGTTATAACTTTAATTTAGGGAGGTCTTTTTCAACTGTGAGTCCCAAAATGGGAGCGGGGGGAGCAGGTTAACAAGACCATATGAGACCTGTTGTTATTATATATACAGTATATATATATATATACAATGGTAAATACAATACCAAATTACATCTTGGCACTGCCATTAGAAATCTGATGAAGCCCCCTTATGAGAGCCTTGGACCTGGTTGAGAACAGTGTTATTAGAGTTAACTAGTTACTTAACATTACATTCTGTTCCTGTGTGGCTCAGTGGTAGAGCATTGCGTCAGCAGTGCAAAAGGTTGTGGATTCGATTCCCAGGGAACACACATACTAATGAAAATGTATAACCTGAATGTACTGTAAGTTGCTTTGGATAAAAGCGTCTGCTAAATGCATACATGTAAATTAAATAAACCTTAACTGAAGTAATATATAGATACAAATAAATCTTATTTTCATAAGCCAAGGCAACATTTCTTAGTTTTATTTAGTTTAACCTGATGCACTAAAATAACTAACAATAAAACTGAAATGAAGACTAATAGAAACTGGATAGACATAATCATAATAATAATAATGCATAACTAAATGACTAAAACGATAAATAAAATAATTCAAATATCAATAAAAACTCTAATACTATCATAATACTAAAATGACACTGATTGAGAACCACTGTGCTACAGTATTACATTTATAAGTTTGAATCCAATCTCACTGGTCGGACTTTTAGGGTGTCTTATGTATCCAAAGCACATAAATTGGTCACTGGGGTTCCCCAGGGATCGTTTCTAGGACCCCTCCTCTTCTCCACATACACTACATCACTGGGTCCCATCATACAGGCACATGGTTTATCATACCATTGCTATGCTGATGACACACAGCTGTATCTCTCATTTCAACCAGATGATCCAACGGTAGCTGCACAGATCTCAGGCTGCCTGGAGAACATCTCAGCATGGATGAAAGAACATCACCTACAGTTCAACCTGGCAAAGACTGAGCTTCTTGTCTTCCCTGCAACTCCAACTCTACAGCATGACTTCACCATCCAGCTAGGTCCTTCTACAATTACTCCATCCAGCTCAGTCAGAAATCTTGGTGTAATCTTTGATGACCAGCTGACCTTCAAAGAGCACATTGCAAAGACTGCTCGATCTTGCAGGTTTGCATTACACAACATCAGAAAGATCAGGCCCTTTCTAACGGAGCATGCTGCACAACTTCTTGTCCAGGCCCTTGCCATTTCTAGGCTGGACTACTGCAATGCTCTTCTAGCTGGACTTCCATCAAACACAATCAAACCTCTACAAATGATTCAGAATGCAGCGGCACGACTGGTCTTTAACGAACCCAAAAGAGCCCATGTTACACCTCTCTTTATCTCCTTGCACTGGCTCCCAGTTGCAGCTCGTATCAAGTTCAAGACACTGATGCTTGCATATAGAATAACCACAGGTTCAGCACCCACCTTCCACTCACTATTACGAATCTACATCCTCCAGAAGCCCGCCTACTTCCACTCACTATTCACGAATCTACATCCCCTCCAGAAGCCCCTCCTACTTCCACTCACTATTACGAATCTACATCCTCCAGAAGCCCCGCCTACTTCCACTCACTATTACGAATCTACATCCCCTCCAGAAGCCCCGCCTACTTCCACTCACTATTACGAATCTACATCCCTCCAGAAGCCCTCCTACTTCCACTCACTATTACGAATCTACATCCCTCCAGAAGCCCCTCCTACTTCCACTCACTATTACGAATCTACATCCCTCCAGAAGCCCCGCCTACTTCCTCTCACTATTACAAATCTACATCCCCTTCAGAAGCCCCTCCTACTTCCTCTCACTATTACAAATCTACATCCCCTTCAGAAGCCCTGCCTACTTCCACTCACTATTACGAATCTACATCCCCTCCAGAAGCCCCGCCTACTTCCACTCACTATTACGAATCTACATCCCCTCCAGAAGCCCCGCCTACTTCCACTCGCTATTACGAATCTACATCCCCTCCAGAAGTCTGAGATCTGCGAGTGAGCGATGCCTCGTGGTATCATTACAGAGAGGCTCAAAATCACTCTCCAGAACATTCTCGTTCACCGATCCTGGCTGCTGGAATGATCTTACCAGCCCCATTCCTGTCAATCTTCAAGCAACAACTGAAAACTCATCTCTTTCAACTCTACTTGACTTCTTCATAAAAAAAAAAAAATAAAAACTTTTCACCTTTTTAAATTCTTCATCTTTCTTTATATCTTTCTCTCCGTCCCTTGCTAGCTTGTACTTATTTGAACAATGCCTGAGACGTGGTGTTAGGGGCACTTCCTCTGTTTGTTTGCCTCTTCAAGATTAATTGCTTTATGAATTCCCCAATTGTAAGTCGCTTTGGATAAAAGCATCTGCAAAATGACTAAATGTAAATGTATAAGTAGCAAGACTTTCACCAGGCAAACATAAAATAATTAAAATCAATCAATAAATTAACCCCATAGACTAACATTGAAGGAGGATTTCTGACTCAGAAACAGACTTGAGGATGGGCTAGCAAGCACAGCAATGTTTGGCAACCACCAACAGTATTGTTTTTATAAAATATTATTATTATTATTGGTAAAACGTGTTCTTGTCAAAGGGTGGGAATGGATCAAGGTGCTGTCAGAGCTTTACTGTATTTCACAACAAAGCCGAAATGCACAAACTTTGGTCATAAACCTGCCCTGACGGTTCAATTATTCAACTTTGATGAGCACCATCAAAGGGTACAAATGCACTGCAGGTGAAATGAACTTTCCGGACTCACCGTCTCCAACTTTCCCATCAATCATGCGAGACAAATCATGCTAATGCACTGTCCTGAAGCACAGGCTTTGCTTTGGCTTCCGTCCTACACAGTAAGTGTATGCGAATGCAGAAATATACTGTATAAAGTATGCAGCTAAGCTTGCCATTAACTCTGTGACTGCAGATATCGCATGAATTATCGATGTGCAGTTTGAGTTATGAGGGAAAACTCAAGCTGTTTTGGGTGACGAGGCCAGGATTATTAAAAGCAAGGGAGCCTTAAATGAAATATGACTGTATGTATGTCTGACAGAAGCTTTACTGAGGAATGTTGTGTTCAAATATTCATGGAAGACTGACAGTGTTGTTGAGTAGTGAACATGGCAGGATCCAGCAGCAGGGTTTCCCTTTCTGAATATGTGTCGTAATGAAATGCGTATGTCCTCAGATCTGATGCATTTTGGACCTTTCTTTCTGTGAGTCATTCAGTAAGAAGTTTGAACATAGTGCTTGCGATCCAAATCAGTGAAATTAACTCATAAATGTAGTAGTAGTTTACACATTACTAAGTATACAGTTGGCAAGAAAGTCCACTGATAATGTATGTTTTTGCAGTAATTCTATTCCTTATCTAATGATTACACTTAAAAGAATAGTTCACCCAAAATAATAATACTAATCTGTTAATATACTCTCAGGCCATCCAAAATGTTGCTGGCTTTTTTATTTTCTTCAATAGAATAGTAAAGACGACTTTTAGCTGAAACCGTGCTCCTTGATGATTCATAAAATGCAAGTCAATGGCTTTATCACTTTAAGAGTCAAAAAAAGCAAATCGGGCAACACTAAATCAACCCTCTTGGCTCCTGACGATATATAGAGTTATTATGAAGGAAAACATCCTGTCTGTGCAAGAAACTGAACATTATTTAATACATTATTACATATAACCCAGAGCCTCATTGTTTAATTGTTTGGGTGAACTATCACTTTAAGGTCCATTTCAGAGCAACTGAACAATTATGGTGCAATTAACACTGAAATGTTTAAAACAGGTTTTTCCCTCTCTTTTATTACTAAAAGGAGCATCACATTTGGTTACTAGTTTAATGAGTTAGAGATTAACGAATGCCAGTCTGTTCGTCACACACATGTACTATACTAATCCACACAATTTGATCAATTTCCACTAAAAATTAAAAAAATACAGTATTAGAGTTTGGAAAGATATGAGAGTGAACTATTCCTTTAACCGAACTCAAGGGAACTAAAGTTACCTAAAATCAGCTTTCCCAAAACTGCACACATAAGCTTTGCTCAAACTGCTGCAAATGACAGAATAAACGACAAACATTTGCATAAATAGCTTATCTTTTAATTACAGACTTGAGGGTCTTGAATCATGCCCTGAAATTATGCTGTTGTGCGAGAAGTCTCTTTTCTTTGATTGGAAAAGGCATACCGATAATATAATAATAGAAACGCTTATATGCAAATCATTTAAGCATCAAGATATCATTGCGGTTTTCATCTTAAAGGGCCCTTCTGTTTGATGAGCAGACCTCATTTCCAGTCCAGTGATGAGTCACATTCACAAATCGATCGTTTCTTTGGATCCTAAAGAAACTGATGTCATTGTAGAGAGTGTGGCCTGTTTAATGCAACCGAGTTAATGAGATTAGATGAAGCACTGCACAGAAACTAACTTTAATAACCAACACTTGCTTTTTTATATCATAAATTGTTCTAGTGCTGGCAGCTTTCATTCACCTTCATAACATTTGCTACTTTTGTTCCTTACTGAGAAGTCACAATGGCTTTATTACTCTTATCTGTGCGCCTAAAATGACTGCATGGCTTGTTATAACATTCAAAACCATTATTTTATTTTGCGGTGTCCTTATGCAGGTTTCATTGTGTTTTGTCATTCTCTTCTGTCTATTACAGGCCCCTGGGGGCCAATGTCCTCTTTAACAGAGCAGTTTTTGCTCCAACAACAATAACTTCCACCTGCAATCATAAAACATCTTAATCACAAAGTATTATTTAAACCCCTTGCCAACAGCAGTCCAGCCATTTTCAGTACACAAGGAAATGTCAGTGCTGAGATGTGAGCAGTGGTTGCTAAGCATCGATGAGTGCCATTTAAAGATAGTTTAGCAATCGAAAGTGCATTCACAACGAATAATATATCTCTAGAATTGTGCCAGGAGAATGCATATTGCTGTCCTTCCAACATACATTATAATTGCATCCTTTGTCATCCTGAATCCATCACTATATGGGATGACTTCAATGCAAATATTGAGAAGCAGGAACGGATTCTCTGAATCTCGCCCACTCGCTCACAATTTACATTTCTGTTCTGTGCCGGCGTGGAAGATGTTGTCTGAACTGCTCTGTGTCTTTTATTCTAATCATCAGAATTAGAGATGGCAGAGCATCCCATTTAAAGCAAATATCCAGTCTCTGTGTGCACCACGCACTATTCTCTATCACGTGCTCTTTTAGTTTTAGAGAGGGAGATGTAGTATCTGGGATATAGTGCAGGATTGACCTAGTGTATGATAAAAGACGGCTGGCATTAATGGATGCTAGATCATTTCACTGGTGTCAGGTAGTGCCAGTAATGGCACACGATTGTTAGAATAGCTAGGCTTTTTAAATGCACATTTATTTAGTTACCATAAGTAATGAATTTGAGTGAGTCTACCATGGCTTATGTCCTGTATATTTAATGAAGAATTGTCATCTTCATAGAAATGAATGCATTTCAGCCTGAAACGAATACAATGTTTTACTTGAAAACTAGAACAGGCTGCTAACTTTTTTCAAACCCATTGTTTTTATTTATAAGGGGGTCATTGGAAAAGCGTTCTTGTGACAACATTTTTGCAAAATTATATTATGTTGTGCATTGCATAGCACTTTTAAAGAGAAACGTCCAGTGAGTGGCGCTAAACGTGTGTCCAGTTTTATCTAAAACAAACTAACATTAATCTTGCAATGTTTAATTGAACTCTGGTTGTTGAGCAAATTGCACAAAGCTTATTGCACATAAGATCAGATATTAAATGTCTGCACTAAAAGGTTAATGCCCTATCGTGGTTTAAATTAATGCACCGTCTACATTAAACCTCACCGGCAGTGATAGCAAACATGAGATAATGCACTGGTTAAAACAATCATATAATTTAGTTTGTTTCTACAAGTCTTTGGGCTCGTTTACCATTACTCATATTTCATGAGACTCATGAGTGCAATGCTATACCAGGTGCGCTGCAGAGCAAGTTTACTGTCAGAAAAGCCATGCATATCGAGCTGATTTTATGATGCTAATGTCAAAATGTATTAAAACACTAATTAGTGTATTAGTGTTTTGAGCTCATAACATAGTATTGTGCAAGGATCTGTTCAAAAATAAGTCTATGACTTGATATCATGTAATCATAATTGGTGTGGAAAAAAAATACACAGCAAAAATTGCTTATCTTACTTAGTATTTTTGTCTTGTTTCTAGTCAAAATATCAAAACAATTCTTAAATCCAGATATTTTACTAGATAAGCAAAATGGCGTAAGATGTTAAGTTTTGTTTCCAGGAAAAAAACACTAATTTAAGTGCATTTTGCTTAAAATGAGTAAAAATGATCTGCCAGTGGGGTAAAATATGCTTAAACCAAGAGTATTTTACTCACCCCACTGGCAGATAATGTTTTGCAGTGTAGAAGTTGTTGGTGTTTTACTGCTATTAGTGGTTATTCCAGCTGGAAATGACAACGAATTGTTTTTACATTTTACATTTACATATTTAGCAGACGCTTTTATCCAAAGTGACTTACAGTGCATTCAGCTTATACATTTTTTGTCAGTACATGTGTTCCCTGGGAATTGAACCCACAACCTTTGCGCTGCTAACGCAATGCTCTAACCACTGAGCCACAGGAACACATTTATAAGTACTTCTTTTTGACTTTGCATGTATAAGCATGTTTTCAACATGCTTGTGTTGCACATTTTCCAATGCTGATAACATGTTTTCTACTGTGCATTTAAAGGGTCAAGAACATGTCAGAAATGAACAGACTTTAATTTAGCTGTCTTCATCGTGTGCTTGTCAGTTTAGTAGACTTACAGTACAATATTCCAGTCAAATCATAATGATTACTTTCACATTTTTGTTGTTTGAAAGAATCCAGATAACTTGTATAATGTGGACAAAAACAGCTGCAATATTCTTCAAAATATATTTTGTGTTCTGCGGGAGAAAATAAGCAATACAAATTTGGAAGAACATGAGGGCGAGTAAATTATGACTGAATTATATTTTTGGATGAACAATCCCTTTAATAACTGGCTAACATTTACTTATAAGGCTATGTGTGGGTCACACAATTATTGGCCCAATCAAAACACTTTTACAGCATATTTTAACACAGACTGTGTAAACGCCACAGGCTTTGCTTAGAGGTTGAGCAGCACGCAAACTACATCATACCCCAAAAACCCTGGACCGTAGGCAAAAATAACATGTGTGATGCGATGCCTTCAAGGCTGCTGTTGAAAGCCTGGAGTTTGTATTTGCTGAATCACTGGGATGCTGCTCTTGAAGGTCAGTGAAACCTGGTTCAGCGCAAGAATCACTGGAAACCGCTGGCTGTGTTTCAGGAAGGGCTAACTTTCAGTTCAGTGGTTTCCAAGGTGAGACGTTCCTCTGAATCGAGCTCCGGGCCTCTGGGCTGTAGGTGAGAAAAGGCTTAAATGGAGAACACCGTGTGAATGGAGCATCGTGGGAAATCGTGCACCATCACGATGACTCGTTCGTTTCCCATGGACCGTCTTCAGTTAACGTAGGATTAACATGTTTTTCAATATGAGACCTATATGTTAATTTCAGAGTGATAATTGTTTTTAAGCGATTGGAAATGACTATAAATCAGTCCTTGGATGAAAAGGAAGAGTCCTCGCTGCATTTGGTTTCAATAAGCAAACCACCGAGCTCAACAGGGATCTAATTGAATCCAGGCACTTTTCCAGAAATTCCCTCACCACGGATGACTTCTTTTGGCTCAGAGTTGGCCTAAAAAGCGCTGCGTATGGGCCATGCTAACGAGCCACTCTTTTTATTGAAACTTTATTTTACTTTTGAGTACTAAATAACCAGTGAACAAGCCGAAAGAGAGAATGCAAACTAAAAACACCTGTAGTCATACACTGTGACTCTAGTTAAAACAGCTATGACTACAATTATTATTTAGGAACTACTAGTATGTATTTATTTTTTATATAAGGACAGCACAAATGAATCAATATTTTTGTAAATGTGCCAGTGTTGGCTAGTCGGCTAATTCTCAACTGCAGTGCTTTGGCAAGATGTTTCAAAACCCTTTAAAATATCAAGAACAGTAAACAATCATCATGACAACAGTACTAACACTATAACAAGAAGTTTGCACACAAAGCAACAACTCACATCCTTCAATAGGTATGTCAATCATACACGACACACAAAATACTCCATTATGGGTTAATAAGATAACACAAACCTAGATCATAGGCAAAAAAAAAGTCCCTTTCCAAAATAATTTCTAAGAAATGGCACATAGCATCGATTTAAACATGATATATTGAAGTATGAAATATTAACCTTCTCTGTGAAATCCAGGCTAAAGTCTCAAAAATCGAATTATGCGATAACATAAATTTCACTATGATTTTAATATTTGACATGACCTTACTTAGTCAATATTAAAGGTAAACCTCAGGTAATAAATAAGTAAACCTCACAGTACTCAGTTAAAAAAAAGATATATATATATTAGTGGTGGGCCGTTCTCGGCGGTAACGTGCTGCGTTAACGTGAGACTCTTATCGGTGATAAAAAAAAAATAGCGCCGTTAATCTATTCTCAAAGTTGGGTTGGGAGCTGGGTCTATACTACGCAAGCTATGATGACTTTCACCCTGATATTTTAGCGGATGTATACCTAGCCGAATTGCACTGTAGGGGGCGAGAACGAGTCTTGAACTAGAGGCTCGCAGTCCGTGATGGACAGATTGTTAACGGCTGGTCTGTGTGGTAATACAATCGGGCAGGACATCCAAACTCATCTATCATTCATCAACCTCAAATATGGCTTTTCATCTGAAAGATGTATGTAGTAGCAACTTTACATGGCCGCTCAATATGATGTTAACCTAGAGAAATGTGCGCTATTGAAGTGTTTGTGTGGGCGCGTTTGCTGCAGGACAGGCTCGGTGCGCTCACTTGCTCTTAAAATCTCCGTCATTTTGGTCATACAGATAAAAGTAGCCGAATACATCTTTCGAATCTGTAAAGACTCTACGTTTATTTGTGTGCACTCAGAATAACAACGAAACGTTGCGCTTTTAAGCAAACAGGATGTGCTTTAGGTCTCATGTGAACTTGAGAATTCACTCCCGTGTCACCCTCTGCTTCGAACCTGTGTGTATGCCTAACGTTGTTACTGTGAAATTGGCTGGTGGTGGATTACAGGAGACAGAGCAGAGAACACACACCCATCACCATCGACAAGACACCTGTGGAGCGGGTGACCAGCTTTAAGTTCCTCGGCGTTCACATCACCGAGGATCTCACATGGTCTGCTCACACAGATGCAGTGCTGAAGAAGGCACATCAGCGTCTCTTCTTCCTGAGACGGCTGAGGAAGTTTGGAACGAGCCCCAGAATCCTCAGGTCCTTCTACACCTGCACTGTGGAGAGCATCCTGACCGGCTGTATCACCGCCTGGTTTGGAAACAGCACCGCTGGCAACCGCAGGAGCTCTGCAAAGGGTCGTGCGAACTGCCCGCCACATTGTTGGAGGTGAGCTTCCCTCCCTCAGGATATCTACACCAGGCGGTGTACAAGGAAAGCCGGAGGATTATCAAAGACTCCAGCCACCCATCCCACAGACTGCTCTCTCTGTTGCCCTCAGGGACGTTTCCGCAGCATCCGATCGCACTAGCCGACTGAGGGACAGCTTTTTCCCTCAGGCTATCAGGCTAATGAACAGTCACAAATAACTCACCTACATCACACTCCCACTCACACAACATGCCATGCACTGCACTTTAACACCGTTCAACTGGACTACACGCACACACTGCACTAATCACAACCTATCTGCTATCACTGGACACCATACGATGCACATCCACGACACTGCATATGAATAATCTGTTGCACCTTTGCACATCTATCTGCTGCTCAACCAACCAATCTGCTGTTAATTTATAATCTGTTGCACCTCACATTATTACTATGTATAGACCACATTATGTATAGATAGTGTACATAATGTAGATGTGCCCATACGGTGTATAATGTGTCGTTGATAATTGAGTATGTCTCTATAGTACACTATGTGTACTGGTATATGTATGTGTTGCACCATATGTAAATTGTGTTGTTGTCCATATGTAAATTGCTGTTTTTTGCACTGTCTGTCTGTTGAGCACTGTCTGGAGCACGTAAGAATTTCACTCACCAAGGCACTTGTGCTGTGGTGATGTGACAATAAAAGTGATTTGATTTTGATTTGAAATTACCACATCAGACGTGACGTGCTAACATGGATGCAGCTATGAAGCCGCCGGGTTTGCTTCAGGGAACATTTATTTTTAAGAAGCTTCCCAATGGAAACTGTAAACAGTTCATCACGACCTCTTATGTAGGCCTACAGTTCAAAATTCATGTTTAACTGAATAAACAGTTAGTAAACACAAGTACATCTTATTGAACATAGTTTATTTTCATCACCAATTATCATAGTAGAACAGCTTTCTCAAGCAGTTTGTGATGCATTTTGGAAACAGGAGATGAGCCCTGGTCTAATGCGCCACCTGGCTTGAGAAACCCGTTCTCAAAGACTTACTTTTAGTCATTATTTGGGTAGCACATATTCTGAATGCCTTCGGCAGAATTCAAATGAGCCATTTTAATCTAGATTAATTCCAAAATTAATCTAGATTAATCTAGATTAAAAAAATTAATCTATGCCCACCCCTAATATATATATAATGATCATAAAGCACATCTTTTTCTGATTGTTTAACAGAAGCTACGCCCATAATTTGTGCTAAGCATCATGGAGCATAAGAAAAAGTGGATTTTCTTGTCAAATGTACTCAAAGAAATCTCCGTCACATGCCGTCCTCTTATACAGAACTATATGCATCACATACGTCCAGCTCCACTGATGCTTTCGCCGTGTCCTTCAGCATCAAAACACAGGGCTTGCAGACACTCATTAGGTCTGTTATTTACTTGCTTGTATGCTGTCCGCTCACCACTTCTCCTCGACTACAATTCACAGCCCACCCGGCCCTTCGAGTGACGGGACAAGAGCCTCTCGTGTGTCCACTGCATGGCCAGTCATTTCATTTTCCTCTCGTTCTGCACATGTTGTTCCTCACCGCACGCTCGCTTTCTGATGATGAGAGGACACTGAAAACCACTAAGAGCTATTTAAGTCCCCTTCAGAGAAAATCGTCCATACGGAGATCTCTCTATGACCAGAAACGTATTTATATCTGCAATGATAAAACAAGATAATGACCTGTAATATTACACCATGCAAAAACAAACCTGCTCTGGTCTTAGTGCTTCTAAACATTTGACTGTGAAAACATTTATATAGCCCAACGACAGCTGCATCACAAAAAAACAACATCGACGACAGCAACAGAAGAGATATACTGTAATGCACCCTTCAAGTGGAGACAGAGAGATTGCAATTATTAGAACAGAAACATTAATGAATGAGCAAAGTCGCATGCGATAGTGGGAAGCTGTATATATATATATCATAATATGTTTACAAACTGCAGACATCAATGAATGGAAAACAAGTCTGTAGTGAATTATAATGAATGTTGTTTTAATGTTGCATGCTGTATTTCATTTATTTAAAAGGCTTGATTCAGAATTCTCATATGCCAAAAAACAATCTACCATTATTTTTTATATATTTTTATATTTATAAGTATATATTGTATCTAACATGTAAACTTATAGCACACTATTTTTTGTTTTATTTTTTAATTACCCATTTCTACTGATTTACATCAGTTTTTGCTAAATTACCACCGAGTTTGTTTGAATGTGTAGCCTTTTAACTTCAGTAACAGTAGATTTATTAGCATTTTCTCCTATCTATTAAACACTGACAAAGCTAATTATTTAGCTATCCTAACTATACATTCATTTGGTTATGGGTGCATTCTTATATTTGCATTAGCAGTGTTTTTCCCTGCTGTCTACCACCCAGAGCAGAATCACATCTGAGCAGACCTGTGATACAGCAGTCGTGAACCGCTGCTCTACATTTCAATATATTCAGTATTTCAATTTCCCTACGAACAGGTAGGTTGTCGGCCTCTAAAATGACTGGCAGGTCAGACCCGAGGGCCGCTTGAAACGCTCGGCTGTGTTTGATATTCTCAGCTTTCCCTCAGAAATCCCTTGTCTTTGCTACTTCAGCAATGGGAAGCCAGAGTCCTCGTTAAAGTTTAATGAATGAACGAGGCATCACACGTATCACCTTGAGCTGTGCGGCTCTCGTTCAGGCGTCAAACGGCTGTCGAGCCGGAGAGGAAAAGCGTATCAAAGAGCACAGAGATGTTCGAGCCCTCAGCTGATCTCAGAACAGACATATGAGATCTACAACAGCAGCATGAGGAACTCCCGTCCTCAAAATTAAAATGCAATCATTGAACTTGGGAAGTGGTGAACTCAGAACTGAGTCTAAAGAGAAGACACTTTTTAGAACAATTTTCATGTATTGTATTGTATAAAAAAAAAAAAGCAGTCGAAACTTGATCAAAAATACAATAAAAACAGTAAAATATGTTAAAATATGTTAAAATATGTTAAAATATTATTATAATCTAAAATGTATGTTTTCTATGTGAATATGTGTTAAAGTGTTTATTTCTGTATTTTCAGCATCATTACAGCAGTCTTCAATGTCACATGATCTTCAGAAATCATAATAATATGCTGATTTGCTGCTCAATTTTTAATGATCAATAACATGGATTATTTTACCCCCCTCCCCTCTTTCATCAACCCTAATGATGACCCACGTCACATGATTACAGTTTTTTTGGATTGCTTAAGCACGATTTTCAAAACAGGGCCCGTGTTTTCAAAACACTACACACAATTAGCACAACCATAAAAAAACTATACACTTCTGTTTAAAAACCACACTTTGTTACCATATGAAACACACGTTTCACATATACTATACTCTGTTTGCACGAGTTACACTCTGCTGTGATAAGCCTAAAACACTTTTAGCACTTCTACTTCCCTATGATTAGAGTAGGCTACCATCAACAAAGTACAAATATAATGTAAATCCACCAACCACTACACAAGACCAATGTTGCAGACTGAAGAAACTCATTTATTTCTCAACACGCCCAAAATGTTGATATGGAGATTCATAATACTGTAACAAAATGTCACTTTACGTATTGTACTGTAAGTTTACTGTAAAAAAAACAAAAAAAAACAGACATTGTCTCTTCGCCTAGCTGGATCTGGCCAGAGAATTTCATCAACATCACAGGCAATGTTGTCATTAGCAAGACACCTTGGAAAGAAACGTCTTGAATGACGAATCCATCCTTGCATTGCTGCTACCTCCATCTGGTCACAGGCCTCCTCCATGGCTTGGATGAGGGGTACCTCAGCCTGGAGACGGAGATCATATACCTTCCACCGCCATGCCGAGAAAAACTCTTCTATAGGGTTGAGGAATGGAGAGTATGGTGGAAGATATAGGACAGTGAAATGTGGATGTTGCAGAAACCAGTTCTGAACCAGAGCAGAGCGGTGGAAAGACACATTGTCCCAGACAACAATGTATTGCATATGATCGATTTGATTTGCTGCTGTTATGTTGGGCAATTGGTCCAAGAATGTAAGTATGAGTGCTGTGTTGTAAGGGCCCATATGGGCATGGCGGTGGAGGACCCCATTCTGTGTAATGGCTGCACAGAGTGTTATATTACCCCCACGTTGCCCTGGGACATTGACTATAGCCCTGTGGCCAATGATGTTTCTTCCCCTCCTTCGTGTTCTCGTCAGGTTGAACCCAGCCTCATCTACGTAAATGAACTCATGCTGGATCTCCTCTCCATCCATTCGTAAAACTCCCTGAAGAACAGTGTCAGGCAAAATTGTGTAGTTCAGTGTAGATCTAGTATACATATTACAGTACAGTAAAAGATTATGAGACAGTATGCAAGATCACACTGCTAAAGTGAATACATACCTCTGCATAATGATGCCGCAGTCGCTTCACCCTTTCAGAATTGCGCTCGAAAGGCACTCGATAAATTTGCTTCATTTGAATATGTTTTTTTAGGATGCCAGTGTTGATGTTGAGACCTGATGGATATCGTTGAAACTGGCATGGTTATTGACAATGTTAGCTTGGAGCTGATTGAGTGTTATAGCATTGTTGGCCAAAACCATGTTTACTATCTCCCTCTCTTGCTGTTCTGTGAACATAGGAGGCCTTCCCTCTTGTCGTTCCTGACCCTCAATCCTATGTAGAAAAAACAGTATACAATAGTACAGTAATTTCACAGGAAAGGTAACAGAAGTGCTGATAGTGCATAGAATACAGTACTGTAAGCAGTTACTGAAACCGTGCAGATGTTTTTGATATGATGATACTTTTACAATACCTATTTTCCAGTCAAAATGTTCTTATCACACTTGCCACTGTGTATCGGCTTAGATTTGGCTGTACTCGCAGTCCAGCCTCCCTCAGCGTCAGGCCGTGGTTGACAACGTGGTCAACCAGTGTTGTGCGGATCTTATTTGTCAGATTCGGTCCTCTTTGAGCACCTTCTTGTCTTCCTCTTCCTCTTCCTCTTCCTCTACCTCCAGCATGGCCTCCATCTCTTCCTCTTCCTCTGTTGATTCCCCTTCCTCCCCTTCCTCCCCTTCCTCCTCCTCCTTGTCCTCCTCCTCGTTCTTCTCCTCGTCTTACTCTTTCTCTGACTCTTTCCATTGTGCTTGAAGACCGATTAACCCACCTGCTGCTTTTTATAGTGCTTATACACCTGATTGGTGTGTCTACAATTAAGCAAACAAGTGTTTGCACACCTGATGTCTGTGTTGAACCAATTGGTTGGACGGTGCGGTAATTTGACAGTCAGTGCTTTGGTATTGCAAGGAAGTGACTTCATGATAGATTTTTGTGTGTAATGTATGTTAAGTGTGTTTAGTGTTTTGCAAATCACTGTGTGTAGAGTTTTGCAACAAGTGTGAGGTTGACAATGTGCTTATAGTTGTGCAAATATGGGCTGATGTTTTGCTTCTTGAGTGTAAGGTTTTGCTAATAGTGTGCTACTTTTAATTTTAGTGTGTAAGCAATCCAAAAAAACTGTAACATTGTATATCATAAAAACAGATTTTTAGTATGCACAGATGAATAGAAAGTTCAAATATAAATATTTTTGTAACTTTAAAAATGCATTTACTGACACCTTTGAGCAATTTGATGCATCCTTGCTGAATAAAATATAAATGTCTTAAAATAAAACATAGTATATACTATACTGTGTGTATACAGTTGTTGCCTTTTTGCTCTCGAGTCAGCAGCCTATCCTTGCCTCACCGGTTTATATTTCTCTAAACCAATCTGGATTTAATTTACAAGTGTCTCTTCCCATCCTGAACTGCATCGGAAGTGATTGTAAAGGCATAGTGTGTGTATGTGCATGTGTGTGCGTGTGCGTGTGTGTGTGTGTGTGTGTGTGTGTGTGTGTGTGTGTGTGCGTGTGTGTGTGTGTGTGTGTGTGTGTGTGTGTGTGTGTGCATGTGTGTGTGTGTGTGTGTGCATGCGTGTGTGTGTGTGCATGCGTGTGCATGTGCATGTGTGTGCGCATGTGTGTGCGTGTGTGTGTGTGTGTGTGTGTGTGTGTGCGTGTGTGTGCATGCGTGTGTGTGTGTGTGTGCATGCGTGTGCGTGTGCATGTGCATGTGTATGCGCATGTGCGTGTGTGTATGCGCGTGTGTGTGTGTGTGTGTGTGTGCGTGCGTGTGTGTGTGTGTGTGTGTGTGTGTGTGTGTTTGATTTAAGAACGTCTGATTAAACCTCATCAGTCACATCAACGATATGAACAACACAACAGCATTATATAATCAAGTGCAACCTGATCTGACTTATCCACTAATCAAGACGTCAGATGGCATTCAGATTTTCTCCTCAGTCAAATGTGTAGCTTGTTTACTGCCATTTTATGTGTTATTCCATAATAGGGGTCAATATAACTGTAATATGTTGTATATAAAGCATGCTCTAAATATAATGAAAAACATCTTTACTCGTTATGTACCGCCAAACAGCAGGGTCTAATAAACGTGGGTCTTAGCACTCAGAAAAGCAGCTGTTCGTCTCCTTTAGCTCTCTGTTAAGTCAAAATCCAATTGTTTTGGCTTGGTAATTTAATGAAACCTGATCAGTCATATTGGAAATCCTTTCAGAAGTCCTTAGGCTAAATTGTATCAATGTTTCATCAGATTTACTGCAGTAATTGGGATTCCTTTGAGGACAGATGATATTTCATATAAATTGTTATAAAGTATATAAACGTCTCGAGGGATAAATGCCATTTAGTGGCCCGTTAGGTGGCCTTCATTCCTCTGGCCTAAAGAAAGATGCTGACCTACACTATTATTCAAAGCCAAATCTCCCATTACTTTACCCAAATACGTCTTGTGTTCTTAAAGTAGTTTTTGAGCTCTGGGTTAAGTATACGATATTGAATGTTAAAGTGAGTGTTTATAAATATTTATGTAAAGCACTGTCAACCACTTCTAGATTGATGTCATGAATCAGTAAGATCTCATCAAAGCTGAATGCTGGTTTTGACTCATTAGCTGATCAATGTGTTTTAGTAAAATGATCCAACTTTCATCAAATAATTTGAAGTTCCATTTTAGGTAATACTTTTTACAGAGTTGTATAGGTAACTAAATCGAAAATTAAAATTAAAACCTTAAAAAAAAAAAATTTTTTTTCCTTAGCTGGGGGAAAAAGATTACTGAAATAAAATTAAATATACTTGTTTATCTAGTTTAGCAACATTTGTCATTTTCAAATCAATTGAGTAAGATACTCGTTCAAGTCTGCAATGAAAATGCATTTTTGAACTATTTGGTTGAGTGCACAATTCAACAACTCATTTAAATAGTGTTTCATTGTAGAAAGCATATAAACATATATCCGATATTGTGTTAGCATTATAATAGACATGACTTTCATAGCTTCACTGTAAAAATATTAATATTTTTTTTTGCATATTTTTGAGTTCTCTCAACTTTTTGTTGTATAAACTTAAAACAACAAGTTGAGAAAACTCAAAAATCTGCTGAAGCTGGTTGCCTTTTTTTTTAAGGTCCGAACTCTGTGGTCATTAAAAATCCCAGGATGTCCTTGAAAAAGAGTAGGGGTGTAACCCCGGCATCCTGGCCAAATTCACCCATTGGCCTCGGACCATCATGACCTCCTAATCATCCCCATACACTGATTCATCACTCTGTCTCCTCTCCACCTGTAGCTGTTGTGTGGGGGGTGTTCTGGCGCACTATGGCTGCCGTTGCATCATCAGGTGGATGCTGCACACTGGTGGTGGATGAGGAGATTCCCCCCAGCCCTTACTATGTAAAGCGCTTTGAGTACCTAGAAAAGCGCTATATAAATGTAACTTATTATCATTATTAATAATAAGTTTGCTAGACATTTTCTTTACAGTGTTCATTACCCATTTAACAAATAATCTCCAGATTTTCTATTAACCTATTAAAATGCACCACACTTCACAACAACTTCTACAACTGTTACTGGCTTCGGTTCAAACTCCTGTCCTGATGTCAAAGAGTCCCACTGACTCCAGCCCGTGTTTATCTGTTGTGCTGGAATCAACAGCAATTACAGCTATCTCCCGATAACACTTACGTTCAGCTCATTGTGTTATCTTTGTCTCGGTCATGGCTGGTTTCGCAGAGGAAGACGGCACCGGTGATTTATCTTGTACTTGATTGATCTGCAAATCACAGATAAATGAACACTGAACTGTTCAGTTCAGAAAGTGTTCGTAGCAGACAGGCGTCTGGAAAAAGCAACACCTCAATGCAATGTTATCAGTGTTTTTCAGGTTGTTTGCCTTTTTACAGCATCATTCAAGCAACCTTGATTAATGAGGCTGTGCAGTGGCTTTGTGTGCAGTCTTATTAAAACATTTGCCTCCCAGCTATGTTATCACCACCTCTTGAATTACTGATTCAATTAAATACCTTGTTCAACATGAAACATTAGACAGTGTCAAGTGAACTGTAAGTTGAAGAGCGCGCTTGATAACCCGGGCTCAACTGGTGCTCGCCCAAATCATCAGCATTTCACTTTTTCTTCATTCTGACCGTGAGTAATGTCACCTCAGTGCTTGAGAAAGACACAGCCAACTGTCTAAACCAAAACTAGATGGAATATGACTTGCTTGGAAAGCTTGTCCAATGCAGCTTCAAATCTGTTGATGAAGAGGAGCCGCAGGCATCATGTACCCAGGTTAAAGAAATAAAATCCCATGTTATCCAAAACAAGACTTCACAGTAACACTATTTTTTTTACAATTTTAAACTAGAAATGTTTTGCAGCTTCTCTAGCAACTGAAGCCATACGATTGCTTACAGCAAACCAGCTGATATTTAAATGCAACAGAACATGATTTGAAATCTACTTGTTTCCCTTTATGCACCATGCACATGTTTTTCTGTTCTGTCCATGTAGTGTCCAAATAAATGAACCAGTCACGAGCACGGCGTTTTATTACCAGACTAAATTAAATTCCCGTTTATTTAGCATGCATGGAAATGAACACATGGAGTTTTCCTGTGAACCCGAGACTCATTTCTTGTCTGAAAAATGCACTC
This sequence comes from Gymnocypris eckloni scoliostomus, assembly GCA_027564155.1. Lineage (NCBI taxonomy): Eukaryota > Metazoa > Chordata > Actinopteri > Cypriniformes > Cyprinidae > Gymnocypris > Gymnocypris eckloni. The sequence goes on from CM050436.1 coordinate 861,713, forward strand.
ATTTGAGAAAAGAAAATTCAATGGCTTGCTCTCACATCCGTAAAAAATTGCAGTCAATAGCTTTTCTGATGAGCCACAGAAGAGAACCACACTCAAGCACCTAAAAGTTATTTGATTTTTCACAGTGTACTGATGAACCAGAATTAAAAGTAATGGACGGACCCTCTTTTTTATACCACAATGACAAACTTAAAATTAACTTAAAAGGTGGAAATAGGAAGCAAAGAGATGAGAAGAAAATAGAGGGGTTTTGAAATAAATAAAGTGGACTAGTCAAAGACAAAATACAATCATCCTGCCATTTAAGCATGCATCATGATAATTGCTGAAATATTTATGACTGAGCTTCACGGCACATTTACATGTTGTTGCGCTGACTGGATTTCAAGAGTTCTGCAATCATCTCTCTGATGGACACCTAATGATGTAATGGGATTAAAGTGAGAAACCAACACATACATTAGTCATTTATAATGAATGTATTTATTTAAGATACATCTAATAGAGCATGTCCAGAGTTGTACACTTTTAATGGCAATATTGAAAATTAAGAAAATTAAATAAAATTAAATGTATTCATTTATCATCTGATGCATCTATATACTACATTTTACTTTATCGTTATTTTATATTTTAAATCAAATTTCCAATATTTATTTATCAATATGTATGTATGTATGTATCTATGTATGTATTTATTCATTCGTTCATTTATTCATTTATTTGTAAGTTTTAAGGTTGTGGTAAGTTCTGAGTTACTAAGAAAAAGTTCCTGGCTTGATCCAATGTAAGTATGAATTATTTTGGTCATTTTTGTGCCTCTTAGGAGGGCTCTTAAGCTCCGGATGCTTCAGGAGAACAGTTTCTGTATTAAAGGATCTGTTAAAGGGCAAGTAGCTCGATGCAGCTTGATGTTATAGTTACACATTTCCTACTAATGAGGCTCAAGGGGTGTGTTCAATTCTCAGAGGCCTTTACAGCTCGCAAAACGTAATTACTTTGTGACTAACAAGGTATGCATGAAAACGGCAGAAGACTGAGCAGATACGTAAATGAGACGTGAGTCTGACATGTTGTATTGTTTCACATCAGCTTTAGTGCTGGCACCTGTTTCTTCAGAGACATCTGCTCCTGCTCTAAACCAGTGCTTCTCAAAGTCCGGACTCCGGTCTGCATCTGGACCGGGGAATTCAACCAGACCCGCCTCCATGTTGTATTTCAAGAGCACTAATTATATTTCCTACTTTGATAAACGCATGTTAAACTTGTAAATCATTTGTTTAGTTTTTAAATGTCTGTTTGGAGATGGTCCGAAATGAAAGCAGGCGATTAAACTTTTCCTTCATAACATTTGTTATCATATCATATCAAGTGAGTTTATGAAATTTGATAATCGGGCAAAATTTCACTGCAAATATGAGTATATTATTATTATTATCACTTAGATTATGGCCATTTGACTTATAGCAGTGTCCAGTGTTTCCCGTTCATTGAGTTATTTGTGGCGCCCATCACAATATCAAAACTGACCGCCATTGTTGAATAAACTGAGTACTGCACGTTTCAACATTGAAATACAGCACGGGTGTTTTTACATGAATGTATTTTTGAAAATAACCGATTATATTTAGAAAATTAGTGCTTAAGTTTTGACCCATGTATCAGACAAAACAATCAGCATCTAATCTCAGCCATCGGCTGCCCTAATGTCTAAATATCGGCATCGGCCAGAGAAAAACCCTTGTTGCTCGACCTCTATTGCAGACACATTTGCTCTGTGTTATTAATGTATTTTGAATGCAAAGGGTACTTTAATTTTCCAAAATTGTGTTTATTTGTTATGCATGTTATGTAGGCTACTGAATTTTTTATTCAAAACAAGTTTTGTAATAATCAATTGTTCTGGTCCAGACCTTTGACACTGATGAAATTCAGATTTGGACCCTTGAATGCAGACTTTAAGAACCCCTGATCTAAACCATAATCCATGCTCATATATGACAGAACTTGTACCAAATCTGTGAACTTTTATAGCTGTTTGTTCCCTGAGCTCTGAAAGAGTTACACAATTGTGCCCTTGAGGTTTCAGTGCACTCTTAAGACAGATTTCTGCATGTTGTCCAGTTGTATATTTTAGCCTGCCAGAATGAACAAATACGTTTCTAAAATTAGTTATCTTGAATTCTATTCATTATTTTGCATCTTATTTGTGTTTCTCTGATTAGCATCTTTTTTTTAAAGTGCAGATTCATTATTTTCAATCTTACATCATGCATAAGCTAAAACCGGATGCTGTTCTCTCACATGGGAACATGGCCACATGTCCAAATGTATTCCTGAGCGAATTGCATCTCCAATTAGTGCATTTTGCAATGCTTTGGATGAAATAAAATCAAGTGGTCGGCTCAAGGATGGACGCGAGTTCACTTTCAGATCTAACTACTCAATTAGAGGGTCAAAATACAACTTTCTCTGTGAACATCCAAACGGGTCTATAAATAATTCAAAACTTATGTTTATATGCATGTTTGTTTGTCAGAATTCACCAGAAAAAGGCTCTAAATGCAAGACTATAAACATGTCTGAAATGCCCAGGGACTCTTATTTTGAAATATTTATGCTGTATTGCTAACAGCTCAGTCAAAAAGATGAGAGAGATGAATAAGTACTTCAGTCTGTTGGCATGAATGCAAGATATTCATCGATGGTGAACTGCTCTGACTTTGAAATGTGCAGTACTTTTGTGTAATGAAATCTGAGCTTTTTGAAGTTTAATATTCATATTTGGCTGTATTGTGATTCCTGCTTTTCAGTCCTAAGATGTAAATCCTCTTAAAATGATAATTAATACATTTGTTTAACCATGACATAGATTATTTACGACCTTAAATTAGATAAAATGTTCTTTGTACATGTTATTCTAAATACATGGTTTGGTTACAAATGCATTTGCAATTAATTAATAAATACATCAAAAATAGCCTACCAAAGAAGGCCATCAGCCTACTGTACAATATGTACGTGCATATCATTTTCTGAAATCCTCATAAGATTAGACATTAACTTTATTAAGTAAATGAATTGAACTAAACTCTTGGTGTACATAACATCCAGACATGAGAGGTTTGGACGGTCGGTCTCATGAGATGTTAAAAGCGACTGTCTCATCAGCGTAATAAATAATGCATGTTATTTTGAAAATATGCATGTACTGTTATCCTTGAATTATTTGACACAATACAAGAATCCATTCAAATAAATGAATCACAGAGAATTGGACATTACAACATGAGCAAGGTATGCACAACCTTGGTTAAAAAATATGCTATTGAATATACATCTGGTTTAAATAATATATTCTTTCTTTATAAAAGCATGCAGGGGTGAGTATACATTTTATATACTGATATGCAAATTATATATTGACATTTTAAATGCATTCAATTAAAAAATATGTGTAAAAGAAATATGCAATAATGCCAAGAATACAGAAAACCGTGTTGCATGTTGGGCTAAAATGTGTCTATTCGACCTTCTGTGGCATCTTGCATGATACAAAGTTCAAATATGATCTAAATGCATGCAATAGTCCTTCTGTGAAACCTTCAGAAGAAAATGGATTCGATAAATGTCAAATAGTAGATCACAGGTGACAGACCTGTAGCACTGCACAGAACAAGCCAGTCAAATACAAGACATTTCCATTGTTTTACAATGAATATAAAAATAAGTATCATTATGCACCATCATTAATAAGTTATGTTTCTATGATGTACACTACATTTCAACAGTTTTGGGTCAGTAAGAATGTTATATATATATATATATATATATATAAACTAGAACTAGTACTCATCAAGTATGCGTTAAATTAATCTTACCAACATTAAAACATCTTACCAACTCCTTACTAAACATTTGAATGCTATTATCTATAGTTAGGACCTACATAAATCATCTCCCTGCATCTAAAACTGCATTTTGTTTTCTTATTAAAAAAAAACGAATTGCAATAATTAATATTGCATTTAATATAATAATTTAATATAACAATAATATAATATTAATATTAATTAATAATTAATAATATTAATATGCTGAATAATTTAACTTCTTTGGTTTGAGCAGATATTGCCATTTTTCTTCAAATATGTGTCCATTTATTTAAACATGTTCAAGCCGTTTCTTCATGGTTTCTTTGTAAAGAGTAGCTTGGGAATATTTTTTGTAATGTAATTAATGTATAGCTTTTTCCTGTGTCTTTAATAAGACTTTCTTTTTTTCATAATTTACTTCATCTTCCAGGAAGTGACAACATCTTAAAGCGGGAAAAAAAGCACAAAAGACAGATAAGTTTGAGTTCTGTATGGAAAACTGTTTCCACTATGTGTTAAAACAATAAATACGGTAATTTTGATTTTCACAAGTTTTTCTAACAAATAATATCTGTTAATCTGTCATTTATTTCTGTGATCAAAGCTGTATTTTCAGCATCATTACTCCAGTCTTCAGTGTCACATGATCTTCAGAAATCATCATATGCTGCTCGAGAAACATGTCTGATTATTATCAATGTTGAAAACATCTCACATTGCAGATTTTAAAAGGTGTATAGAGACTGAAAGATAATTTCCAAATATCATTGTTATAAATCTACAGTAGAAATGACTGATTGTCAAAACTTCTTCCAGAATGAAGCATGCAGTAAGTAGTTCTGGTGTAGCTCACTCTTCTGCGTTCAGTGAGTTGGAGTAGCTAATCACATTCAGCGTGTCAGGAGCATGAAGTATATGCCACGGCACTACGGGGATTATCTCTGCTCTGACACACACACACACACACACACACACACACACACACACACACACACACACACACACACACACACACACACACACACACACACACACACACACACTCACACACACACACACACACACACACACACACACACACACACACACACACACACAACACACACACACACACACACACACAAACTCTCACACACACACACACACACACACACACCACACACACTCACTCAAAACACACACACACACACACACACTCTCTCTCTCACACTCTCTCTCACACACACACACACTCTTACTCTCACACACACACACACACACACACACACACACACACACACACACTCTCGCACACACACGCACACACAGACACACTCTCACTCAAAGGTATCAGTCAGCTGCTGCAGTGTGTGCTGTTGACACACACTCAAATCTGACACAAACTGATGCAGGTCCAAATCATCATTCATGTCTTCCCACAACTGCGTGCATCACTAGACTGCTATTTGACTTACAAAGTATAGTGTTCAAACAAATTACACTGCGCAATAAGAGGCAAAGACGTTCAGCGTGTGGCACACAAATTAGCATGCATTTGCCCGGTGGCGACGCGAATGCATCATTAGCATAGCGGTCTGTGGGCAATGGGCTGCACTCTAACAGACACGCTATGATTTAAAAGGCAAATGTTCTGCAACACAAATACAATGTCAAACAAATGCTTGTACTCTCGTGTTTACAGTACTCAGAGAATGAGCTTGTGTAGTAAACTGTGTGATATGACAGTCGTCTCATTCCTCAGTGATGACTGGCTTGATGTCTAATTAGTGCACAGCATGTCTGATGCCTGTGGGGTATTTAGGGTTTATTTTTGTTGGTTGCACACATCCAGATCTGGTCAGAAAGTGAGAGCATCCACTTTAGGGGCGGGATTTCCAATCCGATCACAACCTTATCTGAGTGCACACCTGGCTGCTAAATGCGATCTTGTTGGAGACGCACAATATCTGGATACAAGATACGCGGCATTACATACAGCATCCGGATCTTGCTCTCCAGAAAGTTTCTAAAGCTGAAATTGCAGAAATGCATCTTAGCAGCGGCACTGAAAGCGGACGGTGTTTGTATGTATGGATGCTCCTGATGAGCGTCTGCTCTAGAGGTCATCTAATTAAGATGCAGATTAATTTGTGATCCCCTATAAAAGCAGGGTGAGCAGTGAGCAAGGACATTAATGTGGTAATGAACAGAGGTTGTGACTCCATGTAGTGATTTCTTGCGGCTCCCTGAGGAATACGGCAGAGGTGAAGTAATGCCACCGTTGCTGTTTAATTCACCAACAGCTTTGAGGGTTATTTGAGGTGCTCACTGTTTGCAAATGGCACTGTCTTCAATTTCAAAAGGTGTACGCACACATAACATAAAAATAGTAATGTATAATTTTAATTAAATATTTGTGACCCGTGCTGGCAAAATGAGTCCGAATGCGCAGGGGCTAATTTTGAGCTACAAAAAAAGTGAAACATTTATTTTGAAACTGAAACTGAAAAAAACTGAAAAAGGTTTTCACAAACTTAAGTTAATTTAGTCCTCGTCTTGCAATCCCAGTGCTCCAAATAAATTACACATCTACAATGATCTTTATTTGTATGTTTTCTGAGAGGAGTAGGCTACCTTTTTCAGCTCTCATTTCTAATCTCTCTTCTAATATACTACATATACTGTATACACATAATTACAGTATTTAAGTACGTATTAATGCAAACATAATCTGGTACGTCTTAAGTGAACGTTTGGGGAAAACATCTGATGTGTAACATTATATTAGATCCGTGCAGTACAGTATACTACAAACTACAAAAGCAGTTCAATCAAGAGCAGCGATCTTTTCTTTTATTGTTAGATTAACATTATTGAGACAGACAGACCAAGTCCTACTGTACTGCACGGAGTATCTGAAGAGTCGTGCGCTTAGCTGAGCACATCTCAGGGTCTGGCTCTCCCCTCTCTGCAGGACATCTACCTCAAACGCTGCAAAAGCAGAGCTGCTAAAATCATCAAGGACTCAAATCACACCGGTAACCATCTTTTCTGTTTACTGCCATCTGGCAAGCGCTTCAGGAGCATGATGGCAAAGACTGAGAGACTGAGGAGGAGCTTCTTCCCTCAGGCCATCAGGCTCCTTAACACAAAGTCAGTCTCATAACATTAACAAGACTCAATTTAATAAACTGTAAGATATTCACTATTCTCCATCATCCACATTGCTGCTATGTTTATACCTTGTACAACCTGATTGCACATTCCTCTTGCACATCCATGTTTATATTATTATTTATTAAGTCCACAGTATACTATCCTGCACATTTTATTCTAATGCACATTTTATCCTTCTTTATTTTCTCTTCTTATTTTTTACCTATATGTATGTATATCCTCTTGTGTTGTGTTACATATTTTGCACTGTCCATTGAGCGGACCTGACTTACATTTCACTACTGATTCTATTCTGTATAATTGAGTGTGTGACGAATAAAACCTTGAATCCTTGAATCCCATGGTATGATTATTTGATGTTACAGTCATTCAGATATCCCCAGAAGCACTAGAATAAAACGACATAGTTCATACTGTATCTACACACTGATGTATGCACTGACTAAAAATAGAGTAAATCATTTTTGGAAACTAATCTAAGGCTGCAATGTTTTATTTACGTCCAACAAACATTGTATTAGGTAACTAGACAGGACACTTTTCCCATTTTACTGTCAGTCATCTTTGTGCAAAACAAGTAGATGGTCTATAGACTCTCACACTGCATTATGATGTGAACAAACATGGTTTATGAGTGAAAAGGTTCATGAAGATGAAGATCTGATGTGACACTGTCTGTTGAGTTATTTCTTTACTTACTTAAATTTGTCTGTTTGTCAAATGGGATGCCAGTAATATCTGAAGCACACGCTGTTCTTTTAACCAGAAAGTTGGCAAAAAGTTTGAAATCCATAATGAAGGTTCAGCACTAGGCAGAAAAATGATGCATTTAGCTTCACAGTTTAGAATAAATGAGGAAAATAATGAAAAAATAACGTCGGCAATCACAGGCAATCCTATCCAGACAGGATTAGGTTTATTTGAGGATCTCTGATTTAGCTGCTACAGATGTAGATTATTTGCTCCATACTTTTTACTATGGATTTTATTCTTCTTCTTTTTTTTTTTTATTAAACCGCAAAGTATGGCTGTGAATGTCAAATACAGTCTAATTGGTTCATGCTCCACAGGAACATGCACAGACCCTTCGTTAACAGTCATTATCCTGATCTGTTAAAGTATAACGCTTTTAAGAGCCTTCGAAAACAAATACAAGGAGATTTACATTTAAACCTTATTTCATCTGATTTAAGGCTGTCATGTGATCATATATTTATCTAATTAACTACATGATTAATTAATCAAGTTACTCACAAAGTAATTTCACAGCAACCTGGGCTGAGAAACTACCCCCCCCCCCCAGTGATTTTGTAATAGATGACAAAATCATTGAACTTAGCTTGTTTTGATTCTAAATGTATATATAAACAAATCAAATGATACTCTGAATATGAAACTAAAACCACTTTAGTCTTTATGAATGAGTCACTGATTCACTTGATTAATGCAAAACCCCAGATTTATTCAGTAACGAATCACTACTGTGTCTGGAATTATTTCTGTTTAGAGCAAAAACAGACCATACTGACGGTATTGTGTCTAATTTATAACACAATATCAACTTCTTGTTTATTAAGCTGTTGCATCAAATCAATATGACATTTGCAATGGTGCAGATATTGGTGAAAACGGCACTCTTGATGGTGTGATAGAGCTAAACTATATTATCAAATCATATAAATATATTTTTAATTATTTTTTGCCCTCATTTATAGGCTTATATTTCAGGCTAACATAACTGCATTGAATAGACTCTGTCGTCCTGCATCATGTTCATCAGACACTGTATCAATGTAAGATGATGGACAGGGCTCTGCATTCAAATTAATTCATCACTTTAATGTGTGACCCCCGCCATAATTAATCACACCAATAAATGTGTTAAATCAGCACCACTAATCTGAATACACTGATACTTTTGAGCCGTCGCTGCTGAATAATGTTTTTTTTCTGCAGAAAACCATTCAAACTCTGTCCTCTTGGATCTTACAAAACCTCCTCAATCAAACAATCCTGCTTTACTGAAGAAACTAGAACGATACAGAGAGCCAGCGCTGTGTGAAAATCTTCCTGAACACAGTGTTGCTTTTGTGCAATCAAAGGACTGGCAGAGAATGAGAAAATTGAATTTCCATAACTGGAAACACCCTTTAATGTCACCCAGGAAGAGAACAAGAAGCAAATATCAGGAGAAATATGAGGCTCAGTTTTACATTTCTGTGTCACAGACCTTGCAGTAGAGATTGAGACGCAATTAAAAACCAATCAGACCGTGTGTCAAGAGATGATAATGAAACAACTCATTTCTCTCGCTTTCTGATGGACCGAGGCAAGCATTTAGGAAGAACATAGAGAAATTCATTTGAACGGTAAAAACTGTGAAATATTATTATAATTTAAAACAGCTGTTTTCAATGTGAATATGTGTTAAACTGTAATTTTTAATTTCTGTATTTTTTAGCATCATTACTCCAGTCTTCTCCAGTGTCACATGATCTTCAGAAATCATAATAATATGCTGCTCCAAAAACATTTATCATTATTATCAATGTTGAAAACAGTTGTGCTGCACAATATTTTTGTGGAAACTGATACATTTTATTTTTCAGAATTCACAGATTAATAGAAAGTTAAAAAGAACACCATTTATTTGACATATACATTTTGGTAACACTTTATTTTAGGGTCTCTTAACTAGTGGCTTATGAGCATGCATAATACTAGAATATTAGCCATTTATTAGTAGTAATTAAGCACATATTAATGCTTTATTCTACATGACCTTATTCTACATCCTTAATCCTACCCAATACCTAAACTTAACAACTACCTTACTAACTATTAATAATCAGCAAATTAGGAATTTATTTGAGGGAAAAGTCATAGTTAATAGTGAATACGTGTTACCAAAATATTTTGTAACATTAAAAATGTATTAACTGTCACTTTTGTTCAGTTTAATTAGACAGACAGACAGACAGATAGATAGATAGATAGATAGATAGATAGATAGATAGATAGATAGACAGACAGACAGACAGACAGACAGACAGACAGACAGACAGACAGACAGACAGACAGACAGACAGATAGATAGATATGTTGTTTGTGTTAATAAATTATGTAATACATGTTTAAAGGAGTTAGTCTGAATGCATAAAAAAATATACATTTTCACTTTTGTATCAGGTAAAATAATATGGCATTTCATTTGAAAACATTAATATTATAAAATATAACTAAATTGAAACATCTTTTTTCCAAAAACTGACTTTTTCACTTTGTGAGAAAAAATATATCCCAGACATAACAAATGAGATGATTTATCTAATTTCACAATATACTGAAAAGGTTCTGCCTCCTGTTGCTGATGGTTTTTATGTCATGGATGAAACTAAAGGTCATTTCCATATAATACTAGTGGCTTCGCTTCACTTGGTGGACGACACAACCACTCTTCCCTTTGTCTTGCCCTACACAGAAGCTCACAGTTTTCACTGTTAAATGACACTTTAAAACGCTGCAGTACATCGTCTGGTTTGTTTGGAGGAAAAGTCACAAGCAGGCCATCGCTAAAACTTTAAAGACAGCAACCCAGATATCACGCAAGCGTATTGCTTAGCATTTCATGCCTTCAAAACACAAATGTAAGCTGATTGGAGATTAGACATTGTGCTGGTGACGCACTTCATCAAACGCTTCCCATAAACAAGCCACACACACATTAAAAACTGAAATGGGCAGACACTGTGTTCAGTGATGGACTGGAAGCATAATCCACAACTACTTCATCTGCTCCCTTTACTCTAATGACACAAATCACAGAAGAATGTGGCTGGAAAGAGAGATTTGGCACATATTTCAGTCTCGTGATTTTTCTCTCCATCCGTATAGTTATCCTATGAAATGCAAACAGCTGACATGATGCTGTGAGACGCTCAATGTGCAGTTGCACGACATTGTATTCAATGGCAAAGGTCTGCGGAGCTGTTTTTAAGTCAGCGGATGCTCACGAGTTGCCTAGGCAACAGAGTCGGTGCCTCAAACTCCAATACAGACCATAATAAGAAACCAGAATAAAGTCACTATAGCTATAATCAGTTACTATAGCTTTCAGTGCCAGTGCATGTCGTGTCACTGTGACATGTCCTTACTCTGAGTGCCAACTGTCCAATTAGCCTCAAACGCTTTGAGTTACTCTGACCAACATTTCAAGGATTGGCTGGTTTCATCATGACCCTTCTCATCTGATGGCCATGTAAAAGGACAAAATAAAAAGAATTTGCAAGCAAAGGGGCATTTATTTTTATTATTGTTATTATGATTTTCTAGTAGCTATTTTACCAGTCAAAGATGTTAAGGTTTCAGGGTTCGTAAAAGCATGAAATTGACTAACCCCAATATATATTCACAATGTGTGGTAAGCAATAATTTTAGAAATTGTATTCATAAAGGACGCTTTAAATTGATCAGATCTGAAAGTGAAATGCATTTATAATGTTACAAAATATTTCAATATCAAATAAATGCTGTTCTTTTGAACTTTCTGTTCGAATCCTGAAAAATAATAAGTATCACCGTTTCCACAAAGATATAGGGCAGCACAACTGTTTTCAACATTGATAATAATGTTTTTAATTTAATTTAATGTAATTGAATCATTTATTTATTGTTTTGTAGCCTTGATGAGCTGAAGAAACGTGTCACGGATATGCAGGGGTGCCAGGAACGAGGATACACGGAACCGTGAAACACTTTATTATAACAACACGGAGATCACAGAGATCGCTGGAGAACAGGTACACACCAAAATAACGTTAATACTGGACAAAGACACTGGGAACACTGAGGACTTATAAAGGGAAGGAAATGAAGGAGCAAACAAGATAATTAATAACACAGGGCTGGGGACTAATCAACTAAAGACACAGGGCTGGGAACTGATAATTACAAATGATGACAGGAACAGGAACTGACCAAATATGGGCACGAGAGGAAACACAAGAAACAGAGAGAGAGAGTGACATTACCCCTTCCAATAGGCGCGCCCCGCACCGTATGACATCGAAAGGGAGGGGGTGGGCGCCTGAGGCCTCAAGGGACACGGAGACAGGACAGGACAGGAGGCCTCCAGGGCGGCGCCTGCTCCGGGAGCCATGGCGGAGGCGGGAGCTCGGGCGGCCATGGTGGATCCGAGGACTCAGGAGGCCTTGGCGGGTCAGGGGACTCGGGAGGCCATGGCGGATCCGAGGACTCAGGAGGCCTTGGCGGGTCAGGGGACTCGGGAGGCCATGGCGGATCAGCTCGGGTGGCCATGGTGGATCCGGAACTCAGGAGGCCATGGCGGATCGGAGAGCTTGGGTGGCCATGGTGGATCCGGGAACTCAGGAGGCCTTGGCGGGTCAGGGGACTCGGGAGACCATGGCGGAGCGGGAGCATGGGAGGCCATGGCGGGTAGTCCCAAAATTTCCTTGAAATTCCCCAGCAGGTACTCTGGAGAGCCGGACGGGCCGGCAGGGGCTCTGGAGAGTTGGACGGAGCCGGCCGGGCTCTGGAGAGCTGGACGGGACCAGCAGGGGGCTCAGGAGAGCTGGACGGGACCAGCAGGGGCTCTGGAGAGCTGGACAGGCCAGCAGGGCTCTGGAGAGCTGGACGGAGCCAGCAGGGGCTCTGGAGAGCTGGACGGGACCAGCAGGGGCTCTGGAGAGCTGGACGGGACCAGCAGGGGCTCTGGAGAGCTGGACGGGACCGGCAGGGGCTCTGGAGAGCGGGACGGGGCCGGCAGGGGCTCAGGAGAACTGGACGGGGCCGGCAGGGGCTCTGGAGAGCTGGACGGAGCCAGCAGGGGCTCTGGAGAGCTGGACGGAACCAGCAGGGGCTCTGGAGAGCTGGACGGAACCAGCAGGGGCTCAGGAGCCGTGAATGGTGGCGGATCTCCCGCAAACAACCGGCTGGACGAGCCGCAGACGGCGGCGGAGATTCCCCGCGAACGGCGAGCAAGGACGAGCCGCGGCTGGCGGAGGTCCATTGCCGCAGCAAAAAACCAGGAAACAAAAACTTTCAAAACGGGAGGAAAACAAAACCGGGTGGAAGTGGCACAGAGGTCACTGTATTTTTCTGGTCCAGTATTCTGTCACGGATGTGCAGGGGGTGCCAGGAACGAGGATACACGGAACTTCGTGAAACACTTTATTATAACAACACGGAGATCACAGAGATCGCTGGAGAACAGGTACACACCAAAATAACGTTAATACTGGACAAAGACACTGGGAACACTGAGGACTTATAAAGGGAAGGAAATGAAGGAGCAAACAAGATAATTAATAACACAGGGCTGGGGACTAATCAACTAAAGACACAGGGCTGGGAACTGATAATTACAAATGATGACAGGAACAGGAACTGACCAAATATGGGCACGAGAGGGGAAACACAAGAAACAGAGAGAGAGAGTCTGACAAAACGTCTGCTTAATGTTCAGAAATATTAAATTATCTTAAATGTAAAAAATTAAATTGAATTAAATACATACATAAATAAATCCCAAAACTGTCATTTTTTAAATCCACATAAGAGTTGTATTAGTTTTTTGTATAAAACTAAAACAATAACGTTGTGTCTCTAGTAAGTTGCAAATACAAAATAATAATAATAATAATTCTGTGCATTAGAGTCTTTCTCTCCCATTGTCAGGTCCGCTGGGACGAAGGAGACGGGGAGTTCTTCCAAACACACAACTTTATTATCGAACGTAGAAGACATTTAACAGCAGACAGGAAACAAGGGACAGCACACACTATAAATAGACAGAACTAACGAGGGACACCTAGAACATAATCCAGACACACGGCTGGGACTAACTGAACTAATAATGAAGAGGAAACAGGAAGGACCATATATGGGCACAAGAGGGAGCAGGTCTGACACCCATTCATTTTGAGATAAATGGGATTGTTAATATCGCTTTCTGCAGACAATATTGGCTTATAGTTCATCTTAATTAACTCTAAACAGACATAATCCATCACATTTGATGTTTTGATGGTGGTAATTTTGACTTGTATTTCTTGAGTTTTGAGCCGTCTCCGTGACTCCTGACCTGCGTCCTGACCTGGGTTCAGTGGGTTTTAAGCCCTGCTCTCCATCTAAAGTCCACTTAAATGAGACACGGTTTAAGATAAATATGTCGGGTGTGCTGTAGTCACGTCTTGAATTCCTTATGGCCAGCGCTGCATTGAGGGACGCAGAATATATCGCTTTATTGGCCAAATTTCATGAAATCATCACCTCCAAGGTCACCCAAGAGAAAAGCTGAGGTTTCTGTATTCTCATCTCACTCCACGAATAGCAATGAAGGATTCTATGAATATTCTGAGCGTGTGTGTGTGTGTGTGTGTGTGTTCCTGGAGCCGATGATAGTTCCAGTGTGCCGAAGGGGAACAAATGATGATTTCACCTTTTTCTGAGGATGAAGTGAGCAGGGCTCTGATCAGATAAAAGACAGAACATCCTCAGAGTTGAGCGGCAGCGGCACTGAGGGATAAGTGACATTAAACGGGAAAGTTTAGGTCACCGGAGATCAGGAGGATGAATGGAAGGAAATACGGATGGATGGACGGATGAATAGATGGACAGGGAGATGAAGTGATGGGTTTAAGCTCTGAGCTCAGTTTGATAGCAGTCAATGATTGGCCATGCTCAGCAAGAGCAGCTCTGTAATACCTGGAGATAGCTGATCATTAGCATTTCCATTCATCCGCTGGATGCTTCACTGTAGTGAGTCGTCAAAGGAGAAATATAGAACCTCCAACAAAATGATTTTCTAGTAAAACATATAGCTACTGGAGAAAAGAAAGATGCATGAGTAATTTTCTGCCAGTACGTTATCCAGACATTTCCATTAACCCAAAAACACAATGCAGTGAAGTACAAAATGTAACATTTATTTGTTATGTATTTATTTATTTTTTAAAGTGTGATATTCTGAAATATTTTCATCAGAATAAATTGACTTTTAGAAAGCCACCAGACATAAACAATAAAATAAAATGTAAAATAAGGTTCCATTTGTTAACACTGATTACTGAAAAAGTAACTGTAACTAACAATGAGCAATACATTTGTTGCCGTATTTATTAAGCATTTATTAATACATTTATTAAACATTTGCTTTTAATAATGTAATAGGAAATGTTGAAAAGACCAATAACCGAGATTCATGTTTTTGTTTAGCTTTTTTGTTAATGTTAACTAATGTAGTTAAGTAGTGTTAATAAACAGAGTCTTATTGTAAAGTGTTACCACTTTTCCTTCTTTTTTTTAAATGCAAAATGTTATGAGATATAAACTACTGTTCAAATGTGTGGGATCATTATTTAATATTGAAATAAGTCTCTTCTGCTCACCGAAGCTGTATTTATTTGATCAAAAATACAGTCAAAATTGTGAAACATTATTACAATGTAAAAATAGCTGTTAGCTACAATCCTTGTAGTGGTAGATCGCGTCTCCAAGGCCTGTACATGTATTAGTCTCAAGGGTGTACCAACGCACTAGAAGCAGCAGAGTGCTTGTTCACTCATGTCTTCAGGAATTATGGCATCATGGAAGAGGTGGTTTCAGACAGGGGTCCCCAATTCATCTCACGCGTTTGGAAGGCCTTATTTCATCTCATGGGAGTGACAGTGAGCTTGTCATCCAGGTACCATCCAAAGATGAATGGAAAGACTGGATGGAGGACTACATTACTTAAGTGATAGTGCAGATACTGCTGATCAAATATTACCCCATTACAATTAAAAGTTGTATAGACAGATTTGTACTTTGGTAAAGTACAGAAGTACTTGCTTTTAAAAGTACGTAAGTACCAAAAGTAAATGTCATTTTTTATATCAATGCACTGTTTGTATTATTGTTGTATGTAATACTTGCAATACCTCTGAAGTAACTTACAATACATTACACCTACTGAATACACTGACTAGCTTATATCATCTTTGTAATAAAGAGCTTTTAGACTGTTAAAATCTATTGGGGAAAAATTATTAAATAAAAAATGAGCACCCCTACCCACTCCCATAAAAGCAGGATGGTAGTGATCTCACACAGCTCTGGCAGTGTAGCAAAACAGCAACACTGCTTCAACAAATTGTAAAAATGCTGTCTAATCGCTCTCGCAGTACTATGATGTCACACACAGAATGGTCTGTGTAGTGCTGCTTCAAGTCCAACACCAATATTGTGTTTTATTAGGAGACGCGCAACAGTTCGTCTGTGGCTTTATAGGTAATATTTAATCATACACAATTGAGCAAAATCAGCCAATATTGTGTCTTATTATTAAATTGTTGTAAATAAATACCACGTTTGCAACTGGTCAGTGTTCGAAAATTGCTGGGAAATCCCATCATGTAGCCCTACAAGAGTGATTACTGATAAACTGTCTGATAAAAGAAAGTCATGTTTTAGAGAAGAAAGAAATCACCCACTGACGTTCAAAGCTGCTGCATAGTAATGACTTTCACCTTCGAGGACCTTGATAGAAATGTAGTGGAGTGGAAATTATAATATTTGTCTTTCAAATATAGTGAAGTTAAAGTCATACATTTCCGGAGTGAAAATTATAATATTTGTCTTTCCAATATAGTGAAGTAAGTTTCCAGAAAAAATAATACTCAAGTAAAGTACAGATACTCAAAATGTGTACTTAAGTACAATACTCAAGAAAATTAAGTACAAGATCTGATTATTATCAATGTAGAAAATAGTTGTGCTGCTCAATATTTTTGTGGAAGCCGTGATACATTTGATCTTTCAGGGTTCACATATGAATACATGTATTTGCATGATTTATATATGCAGTAAGATTTTTTGCCTTGTCTGTACAAATAATTTTTCACTGTAATATTGATCCCAGCGTTTCTCCTTTCTGATAGTTGGGATATCTTCTGAAATTGCATGTGACTTAACTACGATTTTTTGTAGGAGAAAAATGCATAAAGCAGGAGAGATAAATCATGTTATATCTTCTAGAACAAGAATAAAATTGTACTATAAACTCAGATTGAAAAGTGGAAAGTAAAGTGGTAAAGTGGATGTGTTTTTGGCAGCAGGCATCTCTTGTGTACTGTATGACAATACAATTGAGAGTGTCAATAAAATCAGATGTCTAATTGGCTTATGCATATTATTTGCATACGAATTGTTGCACTCAGTAATCAGGACTGTCAATTGAGGAATAAGCAGCGGTTTCATCATTCAGATGAGCTCGACGCCTCTCTCATGTGTTTTGTAATGTGTGCGATATGAATCATATGTTTATTGCTGCTGTATACTGTGACACTGATGCTTCTCAGAGCTGTTTTGATTTGTCACGATCAAACCCACCACAACAAAACTGATTCCATGTGCAGTGTTTCCCTCTGGTTGAATATGAATTTTCAGTATGGATACTGTTTGAATGAAAATGATAACTTTGAATAATATATGAGCAGTGTTTTGCATTACTTTCCAATTACTGCTGGGTGATAAATTATGACACTTATTATGGAATCAGTTTTTCAGTTCACAGTGTTTATCTTGTCAGCGTGACACTGTGCAGCTCTGAGGAGACA
Organism: Gymnocypris eckloni scoliostomus; assembly: GCA_027564155.1. Classification (NCBI taxonomy): domain Eukaryota; kingdom Metazoa; phylum Chordata; class Actinopteri; order Cypriniformes; family Cyprinidae; genus Gymnocypris; species Gymnocypris eckloni. The sequence continues at coordinate 879,360 of CM050436.1, forward strand.
ACAACATCTTCTGAAGCTGATTGTCTGTTTACACTGAACATGAAACTTCTTTGCACGCACACACACACACACACACACACACAGACACACACACACACACACACACACACACACACACACACACACACACACACACACACACACACTCTCTCTCTCTTGCATGTACACTTTTACATGTATACTTTTACTCAGATACATTTCCCCCGAAGCATATTCGTAACTTACTACAAAATATTCAGAAGTCAGAAGAACACTGACTGCAGGAAAGCAGGTTTGACGAATCAGTGGTCTGGCGTTTGCAAGTTAGACTCCTAAAAACCAGGGGTGGACTTTAGATGCAGATTCCAGAAATGTTTTCTTATGTTGGAATGAAAGACACTTAAGTACCGGATGAAGAGCTTCTTATCCATACCCAAAAATACAAAATGGAAGAAAGAGTTAAAACTGAACACAATCTTGCTACTCAAGCTGTGTATTATTTTGTTATGTATATGTTTTTGCTTCTTTTCCATTTTGCATTTACTTGTACTTTTACTTTAAATACTTAAGTGTGTTAAATTAATTTTCGTGCTTAAGTACAATAAATATCACATACTTTAAAACTTTTAATCAAGTAATATTCTAAACTATGACAAACTTCTACCAAAGTCATTTTCTGGTGAGGTATCTGTACTTTTACGTGAGTATGGCTTTCAGGTACTTTATACACCACTGTATGTATATGTATATATATATATATATATATATACACACTGAACAAAATTATAAACGCAACACTTTTGTTTTTGCCCCCATTTTTCATGAGCTGAAATCAAAGATCTAAGACTTTTTTCTATGTACAAAAGGCCTATTTCTCTCAGATATTGTTCAGAAATCTGTCTAAATCTGTGTTAGTGAGCACTTCTCCTTTGCCGAGATAATCTATCCACCTCACAGGTGTGGCATATCAAGATGCTGATTAGACAACATGATTATTGCACACAATCAACAACCTGATCAACTCTATGTGAAGGAGATGTGTTGCACTGCGTGAGGCAAATGATGTTCACACCAGATACTGACTGGTTTTCAGACCCCCCCGGTCCCCCCCAATACAGTAAAACTGCACATTGTAGAGTGGCCTTTTATTGTGGCCAGCCTAAGGCACACCTGTGCAATAATCATGCTGTCTAATCAGCATCGTGATATGCCACACCTGTGAGGTGGATGGATTATAACAATATAATTTCATTTATTTAATTTCATTGCAAGTATATTTAATTATGGTATACAAGTTTCAATAGAAATTGCATTAAATAAAATTTTATTTTACAAAAAAATGCTTCTCAGTGCATTCAGCAATTATTTAACCATATTGAAAAGACAAAATATATACAATATATGAAAATATATGCAAACATGTACTTAAGTCCTAATTAAGTGGGTAAGTGCATTTAATATAAAATTGAAACTATAGTAAATCTAATTTAATTGCAATCAATACACAATTAAGTGTCCAACAACATTATATTCAGTTCACTCTTAAGTATATGGCATAGTATTTCCATACTAAGTGCTCTTTTTAAAAGTATGCTAAAGTGTACCTCCTTTCCACAATGGATAGATTAAGATAATTACAACAGATTAATAATTTGCAGAATAAAAGAGTAATGTGTGTGTGATTGAGCGGCTCTTCTGGGTAAAGTGAGTGACACCTACTCTGGATGGATTAGGAGAGAAGAGCTCTCTTGATGTATGTTTGATTTCACTCGGCGGCAGTGAACAACGGAAAGCATGGCTCTTGGCTCCTGGCCAGAAAAGTATATTTACCGCAGGGAGATCCGTCCTCTCACCCACATCAGATGAGGACGCTGCGTAATAAAGCCATCAGATAAAAGACCCTTCATGAAGCGACCGGAGCTCTGAAGCACACGCCGCTGAGAGGCCTCTGGATGGGCCTCATATTGCTGCCTTAAACACACAGAAAAGTCCAGAAACTTCTGATGTGAGAAAGAGAAGGGAAGCGGTGCTTGGAAACTGGACTTTGTCGGCTCTTCTTCATCTTCAGATCTTGAGATGAAATCCGAGAATCAAATCCATAGCTGTGTTTAGAGCTTCAAATGAGGTTTTTAGATGTTGTTGTGAGCAAAAGCAGGCGGTCAGTGCCTCCAGAGACACATAAATAAACCACAGAATTCTCAATCTGCAATATGGCAGTCTGTCATATTGTTTATTCACGCCTATCGTTCTAAAGCCTGTCTGCAGAGATATCAAAACATCACACCTTAATCACTCACAGCACAGAAACAGAGGAGACAGGCACTCAGTGATCAGTTGAGATGCCATTTGCACCAAAGCGATGCAAGTGCACATGTCCTGAGGTTTTGTTATTTGGTTGTAAGCTTATTTTAAGAAAACATTGTTTTTGTTTTGTTCTTCTTGTACTGTTTACTGGACCTTGGTGGCCAGATGGAGTTCATAAATGTTCTCAGGGCCACTGAATCATGAATGACACATGCTAGCCACCGTTCTGAAGAACGAGCAAGACTGGCCAGTGCTCGTTAAAAATGTATTAGCATTATATAATGCTTAAAAGATGAATTTGTTTATATTTTGAATGCACCAATGTCCTGTTGAGCATTATGCATAAATAGCTAATAGTATAAATTAATGATAGTTATTTATGACAGTTTGTATAACACAAATCAAAGTTTGCTGTAAACGTTTCCCTTATGGTAAACTGTAAAAATAAAATAAAAATAAAATAAATATATAAAAATCAATCAATCAATCAATCAAACATTCATCAAGTTTTAGAAGAAAATGCATATATATATATATATATATAACCTCAAAAGTGAATGTTTAATTCAGTGAATGCTGGAGACAACTTATGGAAACCTGTTTCCACCTCGAAATAACAAACGAATCAATCAATAAATAAAATATGATTGCAACTTCCCCTCCCCTATTTTTTCTTTTCTTTTTTAACATAAAATTGTGAGATATAAAAAGGTCCCACTCTATGTATTTATTTTATTGTATTGTTCATGGTGGAAACAAAACAAAACTGTGACAAGTAAACTCAGAATTACTCTGAACAACATCTGGATTGTAAGACAAAAAGTCTTACACTAACCTTTTTTCTATTGTGTGTTGTGTGGGTGGGGAATTGCAAGATGTAAACTCATAATTGTGAAAAAGAAAGTCAGAAATGTGAGATAAAAATTTACATTTATTTTGTTATGTTATATTATATGTGATGTTATGTTATTTTTGTTATGTTAGTTATGTTATGTTATTTTATGTTATATTATGTTATGTTATGTTGTGTTGTGTTATATTATGTTATGTAATGTTATGTTGTGTTGTGTTGTGTTATATTATGTTATGTAATGTTATGTGATGTTGTTATATGTTATGTTATGTTTGTTATGTTATATGTTATGTTATGTTATGTTATCTATGTTATGTTACTTATGTTATTTATGTTATGCTATGCTATGCTATGCTATGCTATGTTATGTTAGTTGTTATGTTATGTTATGATTGTTATGTTATGTTAATTATATTATATGTAATATTATGTCATGTCATGTTATGTTATGTTATGTTATGTTATTTGTTTTGTTATGTAATATTATGTTATGTTTTGTTATGTTTGTTTTTTTATGTTAGTTATGTTATTTTATGTTATGTTTGTTATGTGTTATGTGATATGTTATTTTATGTTATATTATTTATTTTTCTTATGTTATGTCATGTCATGTCATGTCATGTTATTTGTTTTGTTATGTTTGTTTTGTTATGTTAGTTCTGTTATTTTATGTTATGTTATTTATGTTTCTTATGTTACGTTATGTTATTTGTTATGTTATGTTAGTTATGTTTTGTTGTTATGTGGTAGAAATGGGCTTCTGTAACAATGTATCTCACAATTAATTTCACAAACAGTACAATTATATAACACTATAATTACTATAATAGTTTATTTCACACAAAAAATAATACTATGTACAATAAAATTATAATAATAATAATTTACTTTTCTTTTCTCTTTTTAAGGTAAGTGGCTGCAAACTATTTATTTTAGCTACATTTAAATACACAATTTAGTTGAATAACTTTCAACTAAATGCGTTTATTTAAATGTAGCTAAAATAAATAGTTTGCAACTAATTTATCTTAAAAAAAATGTAGTCTCATTTTATTTCAGTTTATTACAAGGTATTTTATAATACATACTGAACATTTTCATATGCATTCTTTTTGTAAGTACGTATGTAATAATTTGTAAAGCAGTCAGTGACCAATCAGAACAAATTACTTTAGAATGAATGGCTGACAAATCAGAGCCTCAGTGTGCCGTATGAAAGGAGACCGAGCCCCTGCTGGCAGATGCTGTAACTACACTGGGGGGTGGGGGGTGGATTTGTTTCTACTTTCACAGCTCATCAGAAGATACTGCTTTAAACCCACCAACAACAATACAAACAGTAGTCCTAGTTCATTTTCAGATTAGATGATATGCGTTAAAGACAGATCCATGCTCCTTTTGTAACAGAGAATCATCTGTGACGATCATTATACAAATGTATTTTTGATCTCCATTGCTGAAGAGTAATAAAACAAATGTTTGAAGGGTCAGACGGGGAAGTGCATTTGCTTTCATGTCAAGATGAAACTCCCAATGAAAAATTAAGTATCAAACCCCAATATGATTTATGAGAGGATGAATACAATACTGTCTAGATGTTTTCATCTTGTCTCTTATGAGGAGGCAAGAATAAAAAGGAATGAAAACAATTTTACAATAAATTCATAATGTGCATGATGGAGCGGTCGGGATGATTTCCTCATCTGAGCTCATTTCAAATGACTGTTACTAACTAATTCAGACTAGGCCCGCGTTTCCCATCAATCTTCCCAATCCGCTCGGAAAAATTCACTTGCTCTGTCCTACTGGGAATCACAGTGCCATTAAGAGATGTAGAATAAACCTCTTGGGCGTCTGTGCCAAGTTCCAATCTCCTTCATCTCTTACTGTTTCCTGACAAAAATAAGACACAGATATTAATCACTCACTTCTTTGAAGGCACTTCAGAGGATTTGAACATTATTAGCTGGAAACACGGCCCGCAGTGCATGTGTGCAACCACGTTTGGGACAGAAATTAAACTTGTAATTAATGCAGAGAGCAAAATCTGTCTGGAAAGAGCAGATGACTATGTTGTTTGCTTAATGACTTCTTCAGTACATGTGAAGCTCTGAATGTTTTTTTTTTGTAGCCATCTGAGACGAGAATAAACCAGAGAGCAGCGATCTCTGATAATGATACGAAAATCAACCAAAACAACAAAACAAGTTTGAGAAGAACGCAGAACTTCCACAAGAGCCTAATGCCCTGAAATGATGATACATACGATCATTAGTACTTTCAGCATGAGGTATATGAGATCGTGATAAGACTCATCACCTCCAGGCATCTCTCGACAGATTCGGAAAATTGATTTTTCCTGCTTGCTCTTCATTTAAATGAGTTAATCAATTGCAATCAATTTCAGTGATGTTCATTTGCTAAAACTGGATCTACATTTAGACCACATGACCAAAAACTGAGGCGTATGTAATTTTCTTATCTAACATAAACCATTGTCAGAATTATGTATTTTATTTATATAAATGAAATGTTTTATGCTTTAAATAAACTTGTTTGAACATTTTTTTTGAATGCAAAATGTTTTGTTGATTTTTTATTTAAAAAATAATATGTTAAGCATTACATTATAAAAGTGCATTTGCATTCAATTAAAAAATGGAAGAAATTAGAAATGACTAGTACATGTCACAATAATTTACAAAAAAATGGCAAGTAACATTCAATTAATTTGGCATTTTTAATAAGAAAGACTGAAACTATTTTCCTGTAAAATGTACTTTTATTGTAAATAACTGTATTTTCTTGTATTTGTATTATCTTGTAAACAATCCTTGTTTTATTTTATTTTAACTTAAAAAAAAAATAATGTTTTAGAGTGTAAAAAATGAAAATATAGTAAATATGGCCAAAAATATGTTTTCATCTTTTCTGTCAATATAATTTGGGACGTATCACACACATACACACACACACACACACACACACACACACACACACACACACACACACACACACTTATTTATTTATTTGTTTGTTTAGCAAGAAATTCATATAATTGTTTGAAACTGCATAAGGTATTTGGGGAGAGTGTACGGTTTAATTCAATCTCCACAAATTAATTGACAGAAGTTTGCCTTGTTATTCTGACTTAACGCTGTTTTTACTCTGCCAAAATTATGCAGTTCGTGAGGACCTAAATATGGTATAATTATTTAAAGTTAATTGGGGTCTCTTATTTTGAACGCACACATTTGGCAGCAAAATTAATACAAATCAGTAACCAAGTTTTACATTTGTTGTAAAATCATTAAAAGTTTGCATTAAATATATTTATGCCCTTGGCCTTGTTGAGGCCTAGATATAAAAGATTTGATGTAAAGCCAAAAGCAGTATCAAATCTGAAGAATGATATTTTTCTGAGAACATTTCCAATGCCTCTGGTAAGTTTGGGGTCTTGCGGGGAAACAATTGTTTTCAGTTCCAACACTTGAAATGTAACAAAATTCTGAGACGCATTTGGAAAGTATTTTGACATCATTGAAACTTTGAACAATACAGCATTTCCCTCTTCCCCAAAACTGGCAGCTTTCCAGAGGAGAAAAGTTATTCCAAAACCTATTTGCCAAAAGTGTGTCAAATATAAAACTCCCTCCTTATCAGGAAAACCATGGCGGAAAGCCATTCTGGTCTCATCTTTCTCTGCGAGATCAAAAAAGGACTTAGGGATACAACGTTGGCGGCTCCACGTCGAAACACTCTCGGGTCAGTTTGTGTGTCAAAAACACATTTCAACAGGAGGTCTGAGAAACCCTACTTGTTATTCATCTCGCAGTTCCTTTGTAAGACTCCAGTCATCTGGAATATGAAGAATTAATAAGCGAGGTTCTGTCTGTGGGCTTGACGAGTTTAAGCAGAGCGAACTGAATATTTCAGTGCTCCGAGTTGTTCTCACCTCTCAAACTGACATGCTTTTGCCCTTTGAAGATCTGGAAACACCTCCGACTCAAAATCAAGGGTGCACTTTAATCAATTCCCAAAAACACTCACAGTTTCCAAAATGACCATGTTTTTAATGGCAAAAGACTGTAAAATCCTATTAATTGCTTAACAGTAAGTTCCTCTACTACAGTGCTTCCCAAACCTGTCCTGAGACCCCCTGCCCTGCATCTTTTGCATGTCTCCCCACACCTGATTCCACTCATCAGCTCGTTAGTAGAGACTGCAAGAACTAAATTGGGTGTCTGATTAGAGAGACATACAAAATGTGCAGGACAGGGGGTCGTCCAGGACAGGTTTGGGAAGCACTGCTCTACTATATACAGTGAAAAACTGTATTGGACAATTGATATTACATGTAATTTTACAGTAATATACAGTATTTGGAAGAATTAATAATTTACAGTGAAAAACTGTAAATTGACAATCCCAGAATTCCCAGTGCTACATTTCACATTTGATTATTTTTATTGAAATAACTATTTCTTATGTTTAAAAAAAAAAAAATTTATCAGTTTTTTATCACACACATGTGTATTTACATATACTTAAGAAAAACATGTTACGTTTCTACATTTTAAATATTTTTTATATAATATCAATTATATGAAAATAAAACATATACACGGAAATACATGGAAAATTTTCAAATTACATAATGTATGTGTATGTATTTATATATACTTAATAAATATACACAGTACACACACATATATTATGTAAACAAAACGTTTATTTTGGATGTGATTAATCATGATTAATCGTTTAACAGTATTAATATATATATATATTTTTTTTTTGTTGTTGTTGTTGTTGAAGGGTTCAGATGCAAAAGCCTCTAAATGCCGTCTGAAATTTTCATCTAAAATGATAATTTTTATGAGGCTCCTATGTGTATGTTCAGTAATATTACTCTACTGACAATGCATAGGTGCCTTTCTATGCAATTAAAGTGAAATAACTGTTGACATAAACATAAGAGCCTGATAAAAATGCTAATTTTAGAATATATATATATATATATATTGTTGTTTTCTTTGTCAGCTTGTGATGAGCTTCGGTTCATCACGTGATTTTCTCATCATCACCTGCTTTTGGTGGTTAAACAGATTTCAGTACTTCAATAGCTTGGTATAATAACATTATATCAGTTAATAAAATACAGGTTTTAAATGTAAATTTAAGATAAATCTGTAAAACCCAATATATTGCTACTGTATTTTTACTAGTGCTGTCAAACAATTAATCTCAATTAATCACATCCAAAATAAAAGTTTTTGTTTGCATAAAATATCTATGTGTTCTGTGTATATTTATTATATGTAAATACACACACATACAGTATATATAAAAAAAATAGTTGCATGAATTTACATGTCTATATTTATACTATAAATTAATAAATATGTTTAATATATAGGAAGAACATATTTTTCTGAAATATATACATGCATGTGTGTGCATCTACATATATATAATACATATACACAGCACACATACATATATTTCAAGCAAACTAAAACTAGTATTTTTTTATGCGATTAATCGTGATTAATCATATGAAAGCACAGATTTTGTTACAGAAAACCACAGCTGGCAGGTTTTTTTTACTGTAAATTTTATTACAGTTTTTCTTCTTTTTTTTACAGTGTGATTAGCGTTGGTGACTACAAACGCTCTTGCAGTGTTTGCATGGATTTTCCATAAAATACCCATTTTTACGCTCTGCAAACAGAGACATGTGAAATGGGTTTCTCTGCAATACTTCTTCAGCCGGCTGTTGTGTTTGCCTCTCTGCTCTCTTTGTAAATGATGTTACTTCCCTCTTTCCTTATACTAGGGCGGGACAGGAGCGTTGTGTTTTGAGGACTTTTTATAACCACCTTTCCCCTCGCATTTCCCACATGATGGATGGGAGACTGCGGCCGTGAATTACACCGACTCCAGGAATCCATCACTTCCCTCGCTGCTTTCTCACCGTAAACGAGCGAAACTGGTGAAACGAAGGTATTTCCATTCTGAAGGAGTGGCTCATTGACACGGTTTATCAGACGCTGGGAAGGTGCTGCAGACGCCCAGCTGTTTCACCAAAGTCTGAGGAAATCGATTCTTGATGAGTCGGAACAGAAGATGCTGTTTTACTTGATGTACAGATTTGAATGTCACCTCACGTGTCAGATTACTAGTTGACAGCGTCAAACTAAAGTGTTTTTTCCAGTTTTCGAGCCTGCAGACTGATTTTAATTTTGATTAGATGAATAGACAAACATACAAACATTCATGAGCGAATGAGCAGGTTATTTTAAAAGAGTTATTGAATGAGTCTGACGAATGCTTGAACAACACATTCTGTCTGAGCAATTACTGAATCAACTATTGCTGTTTTAAAATCAAAATAATGACATGGCTTAGTACGTTTATCAAATTGCGAAGACAATTTAGTTCATTAAATATATGTGTTATGTACTGTATTTCAAAGTGAAGAGTGCCACTTTATAATAATAATTGAAATTTTAATAATAATAATTATTAATGATTTTTCACTGTGAAATATTAGTCGTATTACTTTTTTACTATTATTTTTTAATATAATATTTTATCAGAAAACAAACAAATACATGTATATGTTTTATTTCAATTTCCGTTTTAATAAAACAATTATAATAATTGAACAATTATATGTATGTTTTATATGTATATATTTTAAATTATGACTAAACCACATCTGACTATGATTCACTTTGACTACAACTGTATACTCAATATATAAAAAAATATGCTTAGGAAGCAATTCGATCTTTCATGTTTCACGTTTTTTTTATATAAATATTTCAATAATTGATAGATTTGATATGAGAGTGTAATACACTGGATATGAGTAATTATAATCAACTGCATTCTGAGTCTATTATGATTCTGTAAATGATGAATGATTTTTTTTATTGTCGGTATTTTTACTCTCCTATAAGCCACATTTACTGATCCACCAAACTACAGGGAAGAAAATATGAATAAAACATGTTCGGATTTATGAACTATCACACTTTTCAATGGATTCATCAGATTCATCTGCTATCTACAGATATATATTTAATAGCACACCCTTTGGGCTTGAATGGAGCGGACCTGACTTACATTTCACTGCTGATTATATTCTGTATAATTGTGTATGTGATGAATACAAAATCTTGAATATCTTGAAACACATGAGTTTCAAACTCTTAGGTCATCCAAAGCTGTTTAGCTTCTTTTATTTTAAGAGACTGTGATGCAGTTTTAATTCAGGCCTTGTAAACCAAACAGAATCTTTTGTTTCTACTTTCTACAATATTGATTTTGACTTAATGCTCATACATTATGGCAAGCAAGCCCTGTATCTGATGAATGCTCGATGTGGAGAAGCGTGTAGCTGGAAGGCTTTGGAAAGCATTGAGGCTCTCAGCGCCTGCAGCAACAGAAGTTGATATCAAACAAAACCCTGGTGGTGAGAGAAGCTGGGAAAACATTGAATTCACTGCTGGTTATACTCTGTATAATTGTGTATGTGACAAATAAAGCTCATCTGAGCTTAATCATAAAATCGTCAGGGTCTGGGTGATTAGGCGATATGATCCCATGTATGATTAGAAATGATATAGAAACTTGAAACATGTGGTGCACCGCGAGAAGGGGAGGTGTGTGGAGTTGTAGAATAATAATTCATTATTGATTACTAATATGAATCAGTACTTTATAACGAAAATCATATCTTAAAATGAAAAGAAGCAGGCTTTTGCAATCACATCATTTGAATCCGTAAACTCCTGGAAAGTCCAAGGATCCAGTGAACGAACTCAAACGCTCAAAACAGCGCTAATGCAGAGAAAACACGGCCGCTTTCATCAGCGATGAATAAGTGACTTACGTCCAGATGTCAGTAACATTATTTGCAGCGTGTATTTGGCTTAAAAGCAAGAGTGTTTATAATGAATCAGAGGTTTAGTGATTCTGAATGGAGCCATATATATTTAAGGCAGGAGGTTTAGTGGTCTTTGGCGTCTCCTGTGGTCATGTTTGTATTGCAGCTTGACTTGTGCTAATTTGTATTGAAAACTTTTAATTCATTACTGATTGATTGATTGTGGTACTATACATATTTTGTGAATTATTAAAAAGTTCTTATTCATTTGATATAAATAAGTAATTAAATAATTTGAATAAGGGGGTCAGGTGAGTAATGGCACTTCTTTTTTTCACTTCAAGCACTGTATAAAACTATACTTGCAAGTCTAATATGAACGACATAAAACACTAATTAAAGTGTAAAGAAAACTTTTTTAACATGCTTAAGTACTTTTTTTTAACTGTACTTTGCAATTATATTAAATTAAACATTTTACATTAAAGTACATTTTAAATCATGTTTAAGATAATTATATTAATTTCAAAGGGCATTTTTAAAAGTGTGTTTAAGTGGGTTAAAAACTCGAACCCCTGGTTTCACAGAAAAGGCTTAAGCCTAGTCCTAGACTAAAATGTAAATCTGAGCTGTTTTAACTGAAAGAATGATCTTAATACATGTCAGTGCCTTTGTTTTGTCTTAAGATCCACACCAGTAATGTTTTTTTCTTCTACGGCATTTTTATAAAACATGTCCTAATTGTACTGTGGCCTAATCCTGGTGTATGGGCTAAGCCTTGTCTAAGAAACTGGGCCCAAGTACACTAGCGAGACCTTTTATTTAATTAGCATTATATTTTTGCAATTACATTGTTTAAATACACAATCAATACGATTAAGCACACTTATTCACAAGGCCCTACTAAATGGAAGTAAAAACAATATCTGCTTGTTATTAACCGTTTAATATTGTGTGCATCTAAGAGGTTGGTATAAAAAGGATACTCTGTCAACTTAACACAAGTAAAACACGTTCCATATATTTCACTTTAGTATAATGACAATATACAATTCTATTATAGAAAAACATGTTTCTTTTATAAAAAATCATGCATTCTTTCTTACACTGTACAAATGGGTCTTTTATTCAGTACATGAAAATATGCCTTTATATATTAGGAACATCAAAACTCCTGTGCTAGTCTCCAAATGGAGCCAGACATCAAGAAACAAAGTTAGAAAGATGGAAACTTTAAGAAATGATCTGCTCTTGGCCATTGTGTTGCTGTTGTACTATTGAAATTCCTCTGTTGAATGACTGTGTCAAATTTCTTTGAATTGCAATTTGGTAAATTCCTCTTCCTGTCATTCCGATTCAAATTCCAATTCAACATCCAGCGGCGCGTGACCAATTCAATTCACAAAGTCAAAGGGACTTGGTTCGTAAATAGTGAATTTCTCCTGGACCTGCTGAGTGAAGCGGGAGAGAAAGTGATAGAAATGAGAATGTATAGGAAATAAGAGCAAATGAATTCAGTTCACTGAGATCTTGAGTTTGAGTTGCACCACTTTAGAATGTATAATTACACTTTGGCTGTTCATTCATTCATGATTTCTGCTCTTGTTTGACCCTTGTGCATCAATATAAAAATATGCATAGGTCCATAGTGGACAAAAATGTCCATGTCAAAAAAATACTTACGTTTGCTTTCATTTAAAAAGAAGACCCATGGCAGATTATTGTTGAAGTACACAAAGTAAAAAAAAAATATATATATATATATACTTTTACATTTATGAACAATATTTTATATAAAATATATATTTAATGAAACATGTTGAACTCTACACTTGCTAGAAAATAAAGTAGATTAAATTTAAACAAGTTGTGTTCCAAATTTGAGGTTGATATCTCAAAAAATGCTTTTAATAAGATTTTGTTTGGGCGCAGAACCACATTTTCTCCGTTAGATGCAGCAAAACTCCTCTGGAGCACACAGTGCTTGGATTTATTATTTATAGTAGAGTTTCTCTCTCAAATATTACAAGAACACTCACACACACAAACCACACTCTGATTTTCATACCAACACCCACACAATTATGGCTGCATTATTTATCCAATTTTCTCTATAATATGCAGAAGCAGAAAACAGGAATAAAGTGAGTATTTGCTTTATAGGCCAAACCTAAAAAAATGGCACCATCTGGTAAAAAATTGTCAACATTTAATTTTGAAGCCTTGCTAACAGATTGAAAGCATATTAGCAAAATTCCATAATTGTACAGTTAAACGGCACTGGGATTAAAAATGGAAATGGTTTCAATGGAGACATGGGCACTGAGAGGAACAATTTTTTTGCACCTGGTGAAAAATAGATTTATTAAAGGAAATAAGGGTTGAATATTACAATTCCAATAAAAACACACACCTGAGTCAAACTTTATTCAGCTAGCATTAACACAGGTAAAATTATAAAATAATAATCATAATAAAATGGTCAAAAATGTCCAAAAGGTTGCACAAGGGTTCTCATCAGAAGAGCTTTATATTCCTGACGTCTGCCATCGGTGGAGGCTGCTGTCACCAGAACCAAGAGAAATCAGCACTGACAGGTCAACTGCATGTATATTGTGTAACAGAACTAGGTCATTGGGCCTGGTGATGTAGTCTTGTGAGTCATTCTCTGTCATGGACGTCTGTAGTGTATTCCTCCAATGACTGAAGTGGTTTCGCTCACCTGACATCATTCTCAGCGGCAGGTCTTCTGCTCTCTCTTCCCCTCGTTATGGGCTTACTCTGGGGGAAATGCAAAATGAAGCAATCATCTCCAATGGAGCATATCCCTCCGCAGATCCCAGATTAGCATAAAGCGCGTCGCTGTATTTATAAACACAGACAAAAGCGGAGATTAATGAGTCATCGAGATGCCCCGCAGCGAGGGAAGCGAGTCGTTAGCACTGCTCCAGCGGCGTCCGCCACAGGCCACCAGACACTTCACGCTCCTCGCCTCTTCTCTCCTGATTCACTACGTAACACGAGCGCTTGAAACTGTCACCTGCTCTACTATAAGCTACTCAGATTGTCAAGTACTTCAGGCAGCCTTTAGAAAAGTCATATGAATATAGTATAGCCTATATGAGGTAGGCCTACAATACAATTATGTATTCATGGTCTGTATGGATGCTGGATTCTGATTGGCTGGCAAGTCAGTTTAATCACCATTCCATATTAATGCACTGTATTAAGTGATGCACTCTAAGCAACATGCATCACTCGCACACACACACACACACACACAGACACACACACACACACACACACACAGAGAGAGCGAGAGAGAGGTCTAAGATTGTAGATTGTGCTGCACACACACATAAACTTCAATGTCAATGTTTCCTTGTGATTTTTATTGCTAAAATAACAGATAGATACAAGATCGCTACTTTATATTCCCTAGCAACGAGGTGATAAAATCACTGTTTTTGACATAAAGTTAATTGTTTGTAGAAAGAGACACCCAGAAGCAGCAAGCGGTACATATAACTGTCGTCTCTCTCTCTCTCTCTCTCTCTCTCGATCAATTGATTGATAATTAATTCAAATAAATGTGGTCTTACCGCACTATTTCATCTCTGTGTCTGATTTGAAGCTGGCAGAATGCTAGAGCTAATGAGCCTTAACTGATTAAAATAACTATCATTTTTACCCATTCGGTTAAATATTGCGCTGCAAAGAGCAAGACCAGTTTTAACTTGTCTATAACTTGGCAAATAACCAATTGACCATGGAATAAGCGGGATAATCAATGGCAAGCCGTGCACATGCGTCTGGCGGTTCTTTGCCTCCACACGGTGCATTAAAAGCCGTTGATTATCGCTTTCATACACCACAAGTTCATGACTACTCCGTCACAAATGTAACGGTCCCCTTATTTGCAGGAATTAAAGAAATAAAGGATTTAAAATAAAAAAGAAAGAAAGATAGTAGTACAAGAACTTGAATCTTTTATTAAGTAATGCAATTATTTGAAAAAATAATGATAAATAAATACATAAATAAAATATGCACATTGACATATGCCCAAACAGCTATAGTAAAGTTTATTGTCTCTTACATTCAATGACATTATGTAAATTATATAAGTAGTTTTTTCCCCTCAAATCCGTGATATATAAAAAAAAAATATATATGGATATAATAATAAAGGTATAACTGGATAATGCTTACATTATGTCATAAAACAACTGTTAAATATTAGATTGGCCATCTCAATCCTTTTGACATTCATTTGACTGCTGAAAGAGACTAAATTAAAAAATACTTAATTAAATTTTTATATAAATTAATATATATTTACATTTATGCAGATTTTTTTTACAGTGAACCACAGGGTTGATGACTCAACGAATCAACAACTTAATTTTTTTAACCCAGTTGAAATGAATCAGCTTACTAATAAAACAAATATTTTGAATGAATTGATTAAAGTAAATTATTCAGATTTCAAATGAGTATTTACAAGAAAGAGAGCTTGGTTGTAGGGTTAAATGCACAACATAAGGTTATATAACTTGTATTGCTACTGACAAATATAGCACATCTTCATGGAAGGGCCAGTAAACAGAGCTAGAGAAACCGAGACTGCCGAATGACGTATTTGAAGACTTAATAACACCTAATCCCAAATTATGCCAGAGAAAAAGTTATGTTTGCAAGAAGGTGAAACTCCTGATGCAAATTACCAGAGATCCTCACAGCCTTGATTGCTGTCTTCTCTGATTAGACCCTGTGTTTCGACCCTGATTGCACCTTGAGAAGTTTGATAGGCTGCAGAAAAGTAATGCTTCATGTGCACACGTAATCAGAGAAATCATTTGAAAAATGTTTTTGATAATGTGAACATTGTCTATAAATTTCTAACACATGAACTGATGTTCACCGATGCCTAGCAACTCTTCTCTTCTGCGTTGTTCAGAAAAGAAAAGTGTTGGAATTAGAACTAACTTGAATGTGACAACACTCTATTCTATAGTTCGATAAGTGTTCCCCTCCTTAAAAGCTCATGAGGTGCAGCCGGCACCAGCTTCTAGGAATGAAGCATAGCTCTGGTAGGGATGCCGGAAGTATGGCCCTGCGACGCAGCATCTCGTTCCCTCGGGGAAGCATGGTTACAAACGTAACCTGGGACGTTGCCCTCCGGGAACTCGAGCTGCGTCAGAAAACACTAGGGGAACGCCTTCAGCGATATCAAGTTCTGAATCATATTTGTAATCAGTCCAATTGATGGCGAGATGTCAGGTGCGGGTGATGTCATGACCAGGAAGCTTAAAAGCTCATGAGGTGCAGCCGGTGCCAGCTTCTAGGAATGAAGCATAGCTCTGGTAGGGATGCCGGAAGTATGGCCCTGCGACGCAGCATCTCGTTCCCTCGGGGAACCTGGGACATTGCCCTCCGGGAACTCGAGCTGGGTTGGGAAACGCTAGCGGAACAAGATGTCCACGCCACCAGACTTACAAATCCCTGCCTAGTGTGGGAGGGCACAACTATGGCAAGAGAACAGAAGAGCGAGGGGTGGCTCGCAAATCTAGGTCAGTCTTGTTCCCTCTGGGAATCATGTTTGCATACTTAACCTGGGACTTTTCCCATGTGAATCCAAGTTTTTGTCCTAACCAGCATCTACATTTCAACATGAAAAAATGTGCATCTGCACATATTTTTGCAAATCTCTTTGATCACAAATTCTAATTACAAGGCCAATTGTCGATTAATACTGTAAATACTCTATTGCATGCATTTCCATAAACAATACTATCTTATGAGCTCAAAACTCTTTTTGTAGTTCATGATTTGTAACGTTTTCACCTCATAAGCATCTCCATATGTTTGTCTTTTCTGATGTAGTAAACTTGCTCAGTAGCGCAGTCGGTACAGCACTGCACTTTGATGTGAAGTACTTCATCAAACACAAGTCATGATAAAAGACTTGTGGAAGCAAGCTATAATAGCATGTTTGCTTCAGCAAATGTATTTTTATCTCCTGATTGCTTTTGTTAACACTATATTAAGTGTGTGTGGCACGATACAATATTAGTATTTTAGCAGCACTCACTAGACATATCATTTCAGAGATGCTGTGATATGTACAACTACCAGTGTAATGAAAGTTCAGATTCATGTTCATTTGTTGCCAATAAAACTGAATGCACATTTACTGACACTCACTCGACTATTTACTTTGAAAGTATCGCAAAACACAAAAGAAGCAGAAATCTTGCACAGGCACGACCAGGGTTGTATTTCTCAAAAGCATCGTTAGTTTACTATTGTTTCAAGTTCTGTCGTTACTAACATAGTTCAATGATTTGGTGTTATCCTAAAACCATAGTTTGAACATACAGCATTGCAAACTTGTGTTGTTGAATCTACAGCTCATGACCTGTGTTTAAAAGCATTATTTCTTGTTAGTATGACATGTGGACTTAAACAGATCAATGACTTAACGAATCAACCACTTATTTTTTTTTTTAAACCAGTTGAAATTAATCAGCTGACTAATAAAAACAAACGTTTTGAATTAAATTATTAAATTAAATGATTAGGGCACAATAAGAAAGCTACCATCAGTATATTCTATGTTGCTCATGCTATTTAAATGTACCTATATTTTTCAGTTGTTTTTCATCCGTGTTTTTATTAATATTTATTAATCCACAGTATACTGTATTGCACATTTTATCTCATTGCATATCTTACTCATTTTATTTTATTATTTGTTCCCTTTTTCATTCTCACCTATATTTATATATATATATATATATATTCTCTTGTGTTATGTTTCATTGTTTTATTGCTTATGTTATTTTTATTGTATTTTCTATTTTATTATTATTTTATTTTTTTTGCACTTTCCATTGAGCGGACCTGTCCTGACCTACATTTCACTACTGATTATACCCTGTATGATTGTGTATGTGAAAAATAATAAAGAACCTTGAACCCCTTGTATATTTGCATGTCAGCACTATGTGCCAATTTTTTTGTATGTGCATGTGCATAAATGCACAAGGGAACCCCAGAGCATGACATAAGAGGGAATCTACTATGAATCAAACATCAAATTATGCAAAATGACAGGGAATACTAAACAGTGAAGTATCCATCAGGTGCAGCATATTGGAGATCTTGAAACAGTTAGTTAGCAGAAGTTATTACTCCACTGCATCATTAATGAGAGCCCTACATTGCTGAACCAAAGAAGTTCAAGTATAGAAGAGCAACTATGTCCGGGAAACAGTTGTGTATAGCTGGTTAGTTTCTACAACAAATTATAGTTGTTAATTAGTGCGTTATGGGATTGTATGGGAAACACACTCCAGCACATTGGACCATAATATCAATCCTGATTTATATTAAACACTAAACATGAACAAGGCCCAATACAAGATCAAATGTTTCTCTTTTTTAGTTTTATGATGAGAACATCATCATCATTCTCTTTAACACCTCCTTTTGTGTTCCTCAGACACAATTAATACAGTCCGAGACAGTTTTCGAGAACCTGCTTCTCTTCACTCCCCTCCCACCTTGTGTAAATTTATAATGTCCATAAATACGAACTCCCTCCCAATTTGCACTTTTAATGACAACTTGAAAGGCTGCTTAATGGATATGCTCCCATTTTGTGGATTTGTGACGCTTGGGTAGAAGCAACATCATGAAAAAACTTTATTGTGCGGACAACACAATAAACTTCACTCCTAACATTTAATCACAACATTGATGAAGTTTTCATTATGTTGCAATGGAAAACCTGAACGAAAGCCTTTCTGGCACAACCTCCTTGCAAGCTCATAACTGCCATGCAAATGCTGTTCATTTTGTGACCAAGCGTTTATGAACCATAGGCAAACACGAGCAGTGTTAGTGAGAAAATAAACGTCAGAGGAAAAAAAAACGCCACAAGTTTTTGGATCTGAAACAATCAGACTTTAGGAAAATGCATTTATATTGACTCACTCTCACATCAGTTACCAAATGTCCCAACCAAGCTTCTCTCCAGAGACTCAAAATGATCTAACGATTGTCATAGCACGTTGAATCTAATATGCATCACTGCAGCAGGCTTTCACAACACTGTCTGCAGCCTTAAAGCAATGCTTGATCATTCGACTTCATGAGACAAATGACTCAGTTAAAATGATCGGGCCATGCTTGATAGGAAACGGCTCCAATGTTACTGCCGCTCTTTCAGGCACCAATGAACCGAGGGCCCTTTTTCTCCCTCACTTCCTCGCTCTCGCTCATTCTCTTTCTGTTCATGCATCACGTGTTTAATTGTGCCATTAATTAGGCTCTTGATGAAGCCGTTGAGGTCAAAGTGAACGCTTGCCTTTCTGGCACAATAGCTTCATCAAAGGTCTAAAGTTATGTGAGCAATACCACAGCACATGACTTCGTAGAGCTTGAACAACAAATCAATTACGTTGAACACTTCACTTGTTTCCAATCACCCATCAGTGTACTGATCTTCAAATACAATGCAAATGACTATAGATGATATCTGACAGATCAGAGTTTAGGGATGTTGCAAAACGTGGCTTTTGTAAGCGATATAACTTACTGACCAACAAACAGCCCTAACAACCAGTCACAACACCCTAGCAACCGTAAAGTAACACGATGCAGCCATATTACAATATTACTGATAGTAATAAAGCTGCTTACCAGAATTCAAGGCCTGAACGGATGAATGTGCAGTGATTTTACACAACAGAGGACTGTACTTCTGTGTTCCTCAGGCAAGCGCTTCTAGTCATTATATTGAGCAGCACTGCAGTTCGAATTGTGTTAGGCTTTACATAATGTAATTATGTTTGTAAATGTTAATTAACCTTTTGGAACTATCGACAAAAGCATGTTTAACTTTATGCAGCATTTTACTTTGTTGATCTTGTCAGGTTATTGACTATGTGCCCTCAAACACTTATAAAACCTAAGAAATGTGGCATACAAAAGTAAACAACTAAAACTAAATATGCCCAACAGACATGTGACTTGCATCCTTATTGCATATATTGCTTACACAAATAGATTTTTGACGAAGAATATGTAAGATAAAAGCAAAAACATTGTACTGTGACTGGTTGCTTATTTATTTTATTAATATAATTTTTGTAACATTCTGAACTGAAACTGTTCTGATTTGTAAAAGATCATTTATTTTGTAATCAGAAAATGTGTATTAAAATTGGATTAATAAGGACACAGAGTCTTAATGTATAATAATGATTATTGAAAAGACTGTAAGCATGCTATTGTAAAATCCTGCAAGTTACCTTACAAAACATTGTAAATGGTTTAAAAATCACATTATATGTATTTTTACTGTATAACTGAAAAATATAGAGGGCTTTTGTTATAACTAAGTGAATATTAATTACTGCAATAGTAATTTCTCGCTAGAAATGACATCAAAAGTGAAAAACATTCATCAAGAACGTACATTTACACACAAACTGATCACCGAGCTCAACTTTCATCTTTATTTTTTATCTTAACTGTAAAAAGAATGAAACGCACAGGATTGTGGGATATCAAAGGCAGCGAAGAATACAGCCAGATGAAGGCATCTCAGGAGACAACAACTGAAGCTAACATTGAATTTGGACATGCCTTAATGCCTTCCTACCTTGTAAAGCATCCTCCAAAGGCAGCGTTTTTCCAGTTTTCAGATGCAGACATGGGCACATGAGGGAGAAAACACAACCTAAAGTCCAATACTGTGACAGTTCACCCCCCTCCTGGAAGGTGCAGCCTCGCGTCGCAGAGACAAAGGGAGGGATGGAGGGGGACTTAGGAGGAGAACAAAGGAGTGGATGTGGGATGGTGACCAGGGATGGCAAAGGGCTGGCAGGAAGGCAGGCAGACAGTACAGGTGGAGGTTTGGGTGGAGGATGGACTCCTAGGAGGAGAACGACCAACAGAGTCCAGGGTGGTGATAAAGGAGTGAGGACCCAGGGAGAAGACATGAGGAGCCAGGGCAGACCAGATGGAAAGAGGAGCCAGGGAGAGGACAAGAGGGACTTGGAGCAGGAGGAGCCAGGCCGTAGCCATGGAGGCGACCCAAGGTGGAGTTGACAGAGGGAAGAGCCATGGTGGAGGAAGTCCTGCTGACTCCAGGGGGCCAACCGACGGTGCAGAGCCCGAGGCGGAGAGCCAATGTGACAAATGTGTGCAGTGTAAATTATCTAAGCATTAATGGCAGGGAAAAGCCCTTATATTCGTGAGTGACCATGTATGAAATGTTTCTTGGAGGTTATAGTACATTGATGAATGATTATAATACTTTTTTACATACGCCATGTGACCTGTAAATGCGAGAAAAAAAAAGTTTCCATTGCACTTTTGTGAATTATTCCTTTTTCAAATTGCCTGAAAAACCACCTCATGCGAGCATAACTTTTTACGATACATGTGAGTTTTTTTGCAAAATTGATGCGTTTCCATTAAGCGTATTTTCAATTCGTAATTTTAATTTACGCAGGGTAATGAAAACGCGCCCACTGTCAAAACTATGAATTACCATATAATGTATAGTGGAAATCAGCAGAGGGACATTTAAGTCTCTGAAATAATTTTACTTTACTTTTTAGTCATTTAGCAGACACTTTTATCCAAAGCGACTTACAAATAAGAAAAAGTAACTACAACTATAAGTTAAAACTCTATAAATACTATCTATACACATTTAAGAAAATGGAGAAATTAAATAAAATGACAAATGCGTACAACAACAT
Organism: Gymnocypris eckloni scoliostomus; assembly: GCA_027564155.1. Taxonomy (NCBI): domain Eukaryota; kingdom Metazoa; phylum Chordata; class Actinopteri; order Cypriniformes; family Cyprinidae; genus Gymnocypris; species Gymnocypris eckloni. The sequence goes on from CM050436.1 coordinate 901,174, forward strand.
TTCAAAACTAAACATTTAAATGAAAACAAAAAATAAAGCTAAAAACATTTCAAAATATTAAAACAACAAAAGGTATGAGTCTAAAAATTATTCTAACATGACACTAAGCCAAACACCCATATATATATATATACTAGTTCTTTTTAGTTGCAGATATAGGAAAGGGTACTCTTACAGCACTAAAGCTTGAACCCTAAACCGGTTCCAGATTGGAACGCACTGTGGTGACCGGTTTCCACAGGCCTTACCTGGTCACAGCATGCTTGCACTCTGGTCTGGTTGCAGTGTCTGAGCGAGGCAGTGAAATGGGACAGGAGCCTTGTGTAAAGATTTTAGGACCAGGATGGGACAACCTACGAATTCTGGGTGTTTGTTCTAGCTTAGGACCCGTACTCACCTGTTCCTGGGGCTTCTGCACTGATAAAGATGGGTCTGTTTTGGTGGCAGACTGGGGAGAAAAACATTGGGTGCTTCTATATCCCTCTGAAGAGGCAGGACGAGTGATTGTGTCTGATGGACTGAGCAGCCCACGTGGACTGGCACGTTTACCTAATGATATCCTAGTTGTGTCAGACAGCCATCACCACTGCATTAAAATGTATCAGTACAAATGAAGAGTAACTACAAAGCTTATAATTCAAAAGCAGATTACACTGTGGTATAGGGACCAATTCTCACTATTAAATAGTTGCTTATTAAATAGACATCACATATGATTATATTTTATAAATAATTTAGTTTCTTCTCATTATTATTGTCAGTAATGTACATTGACATGTTTTGTGTTGCATCACATTATTACATAATGTTTATTGCATCATTTTAGCGTTATGTGTTTTACAGTCTTTGTGTGTATGACCCAGGTCTTCATCTGATAATTAGCCTTGTTTAATTGATGGGCCATTTATGATTAAGTCTCTTTTCTCTTCCTATGCAGATTTTGGTAGTTCAAGTAGTTTAGTGTATTAACATTATGGCTTTAAATAAATAAATGGTTTTAAGTTTTAAAAAAAAATAGGTTGTAAATTTAGTGTTGAAAAAAGAAGGTTATTTCAACTCATGTTTACAGTATCAAAACGTTGTTATGGATACCACTATGTCTATCATCAAAATTTCAGGAAGGATGTCCAGTGTGTACGTGGCCTTAGATAATTAAAATATTTTCTATGGAACATAATAAAAAGCTTTCCAGTGACATTAGGCTTCAAATCCCTGTCTGGTTCTAATTGGAACTTTGATTTTTCCGAGAGTAGGTTCAAAGCAGCGCTCTGTTTTATCTTCCCCTCTAGCCTTAAGAAATACTGCACAAAAGTTGCCGAGCTGTTCTTTCAAGATCTTATTTTGCCAGCCATTTATTTGAATAATTTGGACCATCATAAGGCCTCATTAATCTTTGTCAGTGGGCAGGACGGGCTGTGAATGTGTAGGGGTGTGTTGGGCTTTCTCCAGGAGCTGAAGTCTAGCGTGGGAGGATGCCACTTTGTGGGCGCTGGGCTGTTCCTCATCTGTCTCTCATGCTCTCGAGCATGCCTAAAACCTCCGCTGCAGTCCGGCACGATGACATTTCAATTACACACAGTTCCCCGGGCTCTCCCGACAAGCTGCTAGCAACTGACAATACACCGCTGTGCACTACATCTCCAAACCAAATGGATGCGAGTGCTGCTTCAGCAAACAGGACGTCCCATCTCACTTAAAGGAATCTGTTTGATTTAGGTGGTCAGAGGCTCAATAACAGATAACGCAATTTCACTCATTAAAATATTTAATTTGAAAGACTGCCAAGTCAGTTCCGGTACAATAAATTGAAATCCCCAGGCAGACTTGTGGATTTAGTGCTGTCAGTACGCCAGTAAGGGCTTACTGTGTTGTTGACTTTGTTTTCTTGTGGTCACATGACTGATCTTTAGCCGGTAGCTGGTATTGATTGTGATTAAGTTGGGGAGAAGTTTTTAGGGAGGCCTGGAAATGACACACAACATAATTTTCCACTTTACAGGTTATATTTAGCAATAACACACACGCTCTGTGATCTACATTTTGAATAATTGTGAAAACAGCAAGATTGTGAGTTTATAATTGCTTTTATATAACAGAAGTAGAATAAACAAGAAGGTAATATTGAATAAGTTAGGTTGTAGGCATGACACTTTTTTTTGTTCGGCAAGGTCAAACAGTCTTTGTGTGTCTCCAGCACTGAGTGAATCATTCACTACATTTACATGAACACTTTTTGCTTCCATCGGAATTAATTGAATTTCATATGTGTGTTTATATGTCACACGCTTCTGATGAGATTTAATCTTTTGACATGCGCACACACCAAGCATATACAGAGTTTCCCACTGGTGTTCTATACGGTTTCAAAAAGCACACTTGATATTTCTCTGCTTTGGGTCCTAAGCAGGCGATGACCAGCACATGAACTGCTTGTGCTGTGCTGCTTACTTTAGAAAGCAGTAAAAGTGCACTTTTCCGTGCCCAAAACCAGTCGTCTGTTGATGAGAGTCTTAAACAAGGACTGTTGGGACGTTGTGCTTCTCCACTTCACAGACGCGGAGTGAAAGCCATTAAATCTCATTTATGACACTTTATTCACCAGGAAGAACAGCTCATTATGCTATTTTTACATCACTGCACATGCGCAGTACTTTGCAGTTTTGGTTTTCAATTAGTTCGAGTGTTTACATGTCCTATTGCTCGAATTACAAAAGGAATATATCATCCTTTACAGTCTGATTAAAATTTGAATATTGAATCCGATTGACATGGTTAAATGGGATTTTTTTATTCTGATTGTGCTTCTAGTCCTATTATGATTGGATTATTTGGATCCATTTAAACACAGCTAGTGTTAATAAAATAAAACAGTTTAGTGAATAATACAATGACTCTTTCACTTGTTTAATTCCTGAATGAATTAGCGGTTTTGAGTGAGTTGGTTGAATGAAAGATTTAAATGACTCACACAAAAAGACAGACTCACTCATATCACCACCTACTGGCATAACAATGTAATTTACAGTGAAAACAAAAACTAACAGAAATAATCCTACCACTAAAACACAGACCTAGAGTCTGTAAAACGTCATAGTGTTATTGGACAGTTCAATCAAAACATGGGAGCATTCTTCAGAAAACTAACAGTAAACTCTTCGGTAATGTAATTCTACCCACAAACCGGCCTCACCTCCTGTGCTTGTCTGGGCTGTGAAAACACTACATCAGCGTAGATGATTCTTTGATCATGGGGTTTGGGATTACGTGGAGTTATAATGTGAAGTAAGACTCTCAAGCCTCGAGCTGCTTAAACGTAACTGATGACAAAACAGATAGAAGTTTGTATAGAGAAGTACAACTTGCAGGAGTTGTGGGGGAATCTGGAAGATCTGGAATAGCAAACAGAGACCCGGCATTGCAGAACGTTTCCTCATCTTCAATAATCAAGCACACCTTTGACTACTTTCTAGGTGTTCATGTTCAAAGTCTAACAGATCACTGCGTAAATAAATCTAAGTGATGAACCCTGGGATGATTCCAATATTCAGTTTTTTAATTTAGTTTATTGCTCTAAAGGACCTCTCGCTGAGTTTATAAATACTCTCCTAAATCACACCACGGATGTGGGCGCACGGCTGATACCTTCTGAAATGGATCCGATTAAGGAAATGAAAAGACCCTGTGTGCATAGCATGTAACAGCAGTATGACAAAACTCAATACTGATCCACGATCCATTTTAGATATCAGAGATTGAGATCAAGTTGTTCCGGTTAAATTATGCATTGAATGTGATTCTGTTAAATTTGACCAAAGTAGGTTGGGTCAATTAATTAAAACAGTAGGCTAGTTTTAATTATTACTCTCCAATTATTCAGTGTTGTGCACATCAGTATGTGTAAATACAACTTTAATCCCAACATAAACTATTGTATTAATATTGGGTGAAACACACAATTATATATATCTATACTGCATGATAAAAGTATCTTCATCTACCCAGAGAATGTATGTACATTTTATATGGAAACATACAGTATATGGCAATATCCCTCTTGATATACTGTAGGTCAATATGTATCATATATTACATTTCTGTATGAGTATGCATCCAGTGTATGTAGAAACAATATAGGTAGTAAGACAGTGTCTGTTAATAATTCATCTGTTGAATAATTGTACATCCATATAACACCTGTGTGTGAGTCACCTGTGGTGACACTCTGTTTGAGTGTCTGTTTAATCAAATAAAACAAGTTGCTTGGATATGAACAAAACACAACAAATTACACAGTTTATTTGCCCTGATGTAGTCAGAAATAGAGCCCTATGAACACAGAGTAGTGGCCGTGAATGTTTCCTTTGCGTGTTTTAATGTTTTATCATCTAGAACACTCCCATTATAATCACTGTCTTCACTCCAAGCGCACATGGTGGGGTCCACTGCACAATTTATCCTGACTGTTTGAGCTGGCACTTTAGCGTGAAGCTCATTGCCCGAGCACAGAGAAAGCGCCCATTATAATCAAGCAAGCTGTCGAGTCATGTTGCTCGCGTGTGGCGTAGATGGGGTGTTAAAATACAGTCACTGCATATTAAATCAATTGCCAGTGCAATTAAAATGGCTGCAGTGCACACGTATAAAAAATAAAGTGTGATGAAGGCCCAGCAGTTGTAAAAAGCATAAAACAGGATCCGGGGTCTAGTCATGCTGATAAATACTGCATGAAATTACCAGAAATATTTTTACTTTAACACATAATGATAATAATCCCCAGCAGTTAAAGGAACAGCTTACCCAGAAATGAACATTCCCTGATTATTTAACCCAGGCCATACAAGATGTAAAAGCCACAGCGACACACACACAACAGACCATTTTTAACAACAAACTTACACAAATGCTAATACACTGCAAGGACCATTTAACCTTTGGACAGCACACTTGTAAACAATGAGCCAGTCGTTCCTGCCTACGTCATGCAAGAGATCTTCAACTAAACCATGCTGGACCACAGCGAACTTTGTAGTTGAAAAGTATATTTTTGTATTTTATTGTTTTCTGAAAATTATGGTCTATGCTGAACCACAAACCATCTCAGCTGCATTAGATGAAGAAAATCTGAAAAGTTTTCCTACCCCAAAAAATGGATTGGATGGCCTGGCGGTGAGTAAATAATCAAGAAATGTTAATTTTGGGGTGGACTATTCATTTAAATAGAGTGCATTACCCCCTGCCCACTATTTCAGTTGCAATGGTTCTGCTAGTATCTTTCCCATTCATTTTTTATTTATTTTATTTAGTCATTTAGCAGACGCATTTATCCAAAGCGACTTACAAATGAGGACATTATAGAAGCAATAAAAACCAACAAAAGAGCAACAACATGCAAGTGCCATTACAAGTCCTGGTTAGCCTAACGCAGTACACGTAGGAAGGATTTTTTTTTTTTTAAGAAAACTAGTATGTAAAATATAGAAAAATTAAACTTAGTGTTAGTTTTACAAGAAAAGCTAGCAGTTAGAGAATAAATATGCAATTGATAGAGGGTCAAATATTTGTGTGCTTTTTTTATAAAAAGAAGACAGATTAGATAAAATACATTTAGAATAGAGAGTGCTAGAGTTAGAGGGTCAAATAAAGATGGAAGAGATGTGTTCTTAGCCGTTTCTTGAAGATAGGTAAGGATTCAGCTGCTTGGATTGAGTTGAGCAGGTCATTCCACCAAATGGGAACAGTTAATGAAAAAGTCTGTGAAAGTGATTTTGTGCCTCTTTGGGATGGCACAGTGATGCGTCGTTCACTTGCAGAAAGCAAGCTTCTAGAGGGCATATAAGTCTGAAGTAATGAATTTAGGTAAAGGGGTGCAGAGCCAGAGGTGGTTCTGTAGGCAAACATTAATGCCTTGAATTTAATGCGAGCAGCTATTGGTAGCCAGTGCAAATTGATGAACAGAGATGTGACGTGTGTTCTTTTCGGCTCATTAAAGATTAATCTTGCAGCAGCGTTTTGGATTAATTGTAGAGGTTTGATGGAACTGGCTGGAAGACCTGCCAAGAGAGCATTGCAATAGTTAAGTCTGGACAGAACAAGAGCCTGAACAAGGAGTTGTGTTGCATGTTCCGAGAGAAAGGGCCTGATCTTCTTAATATTATATAATGCAAATCTACAGGACCGGGCAGTTTTAGTAATGTGGTCTGTGAAATTCAGCTTATCATCAATCACAACTCCAAGGTTTCTGGCTGTTTTTGAAGGAATTATGGTTGATGAGCCTAATTGGAAGGTGAAATTGTGATGAAACGATGGGTTTGCTGAAACCACAAGCAGTTCTGTCTTAGTTGAAGGTTAGCTAGGTTTAGTTGAAGGTGATGGTCCTTCATCCAGCTAGAAATGTCCGCTAGACATGCTGAGATGCGAGCAGCTATCGTCCGATCATCAGGATGGAAAGAGAGGTAGAGTTGAGTGTCATCAGCATAGCAGTTATATGCAAATCCATGTTTATGAATGACAGAACCTAGTGAAGCCATGTAGACAGAAAAGAGAAGTGGTCCAAGGACTGAGCCCTGTGGCACCCCTGTAGCTAAATGTTGCGACTTGGATACCTCACCTCTCCAAGATACTTTGAAGGACCTATCTGAGAGGTAAGAGTCAAACCACTGGAGTGCGGTTCCTGAGATACCCTTTCTCAATAGGGTTGACCGGAGGATCTGGTCGTTGACCATATCAAAAGCAGCAGACATATCCACCAATATAAGTAATGAAGACTTGGAAGCCGTTCTTGCAAGTCTTAGATCTAGTTTCGGTGGAATGTTCATTTCTGAAGCCAGATTGGTTACTGTCCAGGAGGTTGTTCTGTGTGAGAAAGGCAGTGACTTGGTTGAACACAACTCGTTCAAGTGTTTTTGCAATGAAAGGTAGAAGGGAAACCGGTCTATAGTTCCCTAAAAGAGTTCGGTTAAGAGTGGGTTTCTTAAGAAGTGGGGTTATACGAGCCTGTTTAAATGCTGAGGGAAAAATTCCAGTGTGAAGGGATGTGTTAACAATGTGAGTGAGTGCAGGAACAACAGCAGGAGAAATAGCTTGAAGGAGATGAGATGGAATAGGATCAAGTAGACAAGTAGTAGGATGACTGGAAAGGATGAGTTTAGAGATTTCTGCCTCAGAGAGTGGAGAGAAGTATGTGAACGAGTTTATGTTTGCTGGTAAGATGTGTTTGATAGATTGTGGTGTGGAAAATTGTGCAGTGAGGTTTGTAATTTTATTAATGAAGAATGTGCCAAAGTCGTCAGCTGTTAGAGTTGATGAAGGAGGGGGAGGAGGAGGAAAAGGAGGGAGGAAAATGTTTTAAAGAGCATACGAGAATTAGGTGAATTGTTAATTTTGTCATGATAGTATGTACTTTTAGCAGTGGAGACATTAGCAGAGAAGTCAGAGAGGAGTGATCGATAAAAATTAAGGTCAGTAGGATTTTGTGATTTGCACCATACCGTTTCTGCAGCCCTGAGTTTAGAACGATGTTCGCGGAGAACGACAGATAGCCAAGGGGCAGAAGGAGTGGTACATGCTGGCCTGGAAGTTAAGGGGCAGAAAGTATCAAAACAAGACATCAGAGTGGAACAGAAAGTGTCAGTAGCACTATTAGCATCAAGATATGATAACTGTTTAAGGGGAGGAAGCGAAGATGAAACCATAGCAGATAGCCGGGAGGGTGAGAGCGAGCGTAAGTTACGTCGAAAAGTGACATGTGGAGGGGTAGTTGATGTGTTAGAAATCATGTTGAGGTTAAGAGTGAGGAGGAAGTGGTCCGAGGTGTGCAGTGGAGTAACGAGCACATGATCAGTGGAGCAGTGTCGTGTGTAAATAAGGTCCAGTTGGTTGCCTGATTTGTGAGTAGCCGTAGTTAACACTCTCTTGAGATCAAAAGAGGCAAGTAGAGTGTGGAAGTCACCTGGTGTGGATAAACCTGAGGTTTATCTAGGTGGATGTTAAAGTCTCCAAGTATAACTAAGGGTGTACCATCCTCAGGAAAGGTTGAGAGCAACAAATCTAATTCTTCCACAAAGTTAACTAGTGGTCCTAGAGGACGATAAACAACTACAAAATTGATTTTTAGAGGGTAGGTAATAGTAACCGAATGTGATTCAAAGGAGCTGTTTATACTCGGAGATGATAAAGGAGTGAATTTCCAATTATTAGAGATGAGCAGACCAGTACCTCCACCTCTTCCAGGCAAACGGTGGGTGTGGGAAAAGGAGAAAATATTGGAGAGTGCTGCAGGTGTAGCATTGTCCTCTGGTTTGATCCAGGTCTCTGTCAGGGCCATGAGGTTTAGCCTTGAATGAATAGTAATGGAAGTAAAGAAATCAGCTTTGTTGACAGCAGACTGACAATTCCAGAGACCAATAGAAAAAGAAAGTAATGTATTAGTAGACATAGGCAAAGTATGCAGGTTGTTAGGATTGTGCTGTCTACAGTGTGTGATGCGGGGTTTGCGAGTGGTAGTGATAGTATTGATATGCAAACACATAGTAAGAATTGGTTATAAAAACGAAAACAGAAGTGAAACAAGTAGTAGGAAAGAGGATAAATAAAAAGCGATACTTATATCCCTTGCCGGTCTCCCTGCCCGGTGGAGTCGCACGGTAGAGTCGATGGTCTTTACACTCTTCGGTCTTCACACAAGGAGGGCTTCAAATGTGATTTCAGCACGTCTCAACACAGTAAACAAAACAAGCGTTTCCTAGCAACGGCAACTGCACTAAACACTAATGAGACAAATAAATACACTTACGAGCTGCTTTTAACTTCCGCTGATAGATTGCTTCTCTCAAAGATTATTTCTTTACACGGTCTTCTGCTGGTTTACACTGACAAGTGTCATTTCTCTCATAGGGATTTAAAAAAAGCGTTATATTGGAAGCTATAAACCAACCCAACGAGCTACAAGAAGAATTACACTGCAAACATTGAATTAAAGTGAAAAAGTAAATGAAAAGCAGACGAAGGCAGAAGATTATACTGCGTTATGGCTTTAGTGAGGGAAAGAGTGAATGGAAATAGTGTTTGCTATTGTGGTCTATAATATAGGGGTTAACTTTGGTTATTCTTGATATATGTGTATATGGATATGCCTAAAGATCATGTCATACACACTATGAATAAATAAATCAAATCTCCTTTGTATTGAAACTGTGGACTGTTGACTTAAACTGAATCTTTATCACTGAATAAAACATAGATTCGGCGTCTTGCAGAAACGCGGTCTCTGGCTGAAGTCGTGTGGTCTCCCAGATGCTTCCGGAGCCGGGTTCGGTGCTCCTTTCCCTCGCTCCCTCACAGCAGAGACTTACATGCCACTTGCATTGTTGTCAAGATCTTACAGAAACAAGATTTGTCAGCTCATTTATCAGTGTTCCCCATGGCTTGTACACTCTGTCACACTGACTATTTCTGGAATCTGAACCTCAGGAAACAAATATATAGAACAATACATACATACAGCATTCAACAAAATCAGCCAGCAGCCATGTTTAATATTTAAGCAGATCTACCTAGATTTTCAACATGGGTGATCGCTGACGCTGTTCGATGACTACAACACAACTGCACTGGATTTTAGCCTTTTTTAAGTAAAAATATCTAGGCATACTTAAAACAAGACATATTTACTTAAGGAAAATATGTGAAATATACAGCTACAGCAGTTTGAGGGTATATCTTGAATTTTATGGGCCAGATAACAGGCAACGTTCTTAAGTGGTGTTTACAGACACTGTTTTTAACTAAGATGCAATGCTTCTTGTGTGTTTTGGCCTTTCTACAATAGCATTATGGGTACTTTTGAAAGTAGGTTTCAAAGAGCAAGTTTTTGAAAATGATAGCATTACTGTGTCCAAGTAAACTATAAAAACACAAACTTGTGAAACTGGTGATGTCACATTCATGTGTATTACATGTTCTGTCTATATGTACACAGGTGCATATGTTTCTTTATGAAGTGATATCGCCAACTTTTGGCCTGGCATGAGTAAAATATTTTTAGTTGTTTTCACAGATGTGAAGAAGTATCATTTTGACAACATGTCCGTGGATTTTAATAGCATTCACATAATTTAAGCACAAAACCATTTTACGTTGTTCATAGAATTTTTTATTTTTTATTTTAATTGGATATTCAGATAATGTTTGCTCAGATACTTCCCAAAAAAATGTATTCTACATACAATTTGAATGAATCAATTGGCCAGTCGGTTAATAAATGTAATTCTTGAAAACAAATTGTAAGACCAAATACAAATACAGCACTGTGACTCTGAGAGTGTAGTAATCACAGATGGAGCAGGAGAGCAGCCGCACGTCGTCGAGTGTTGTTAAAGCTGTCAAAAGTGATGCTAGCAAATCAGCATTCTTGCTAACAAACAAACAACTGACAACTGTTTGGTGAATGTGCTGTTAAACTTGAATGATCAGCTTCAACAACTATACTCTCAGCTTCTGACACAGGGAATGTGTCTTGATGTCTTCTGAAAGAGGTTATTTATATATATACAAGCATGGTGGTGGGGGGTGTCATGGTCTGGGGCTGCATGAGTGCTGCCGACACTGGGGAGCTACAGTTCATTGAGGGAACCATGAATGCCAACATGTACTGTGACATACTGAAGCAGAGCAGGATCCCCTCCCTTTTGAGACTGGGCCGCAGGTCAGTATTCCAACATAACGACCCCAAACACACCTCCAAAACGACCACTGCCTTGATAAAGAAGCTGAAGGTAAAGGTGATCTGTGGGGCATCCTCAAATGGAAGGTGGAGGAGGATATATATATTTATATGATTAAATCTCACAGGGGCAGGAGTGCTGCTTCAGGAGACCTTATTAAGTGGCATTTGTCAGAAAAGACAACAAATCTCCAGCACCAATGCAACTCACCAGACAATGTGAATTACTGTTTACAACCAATTTTACTTGCTTTTATGTCAAGTACTTCATTTTTATTTTTCATGAAATTATTGTGAAATCTTGACATGATTTTTGCCATCCAAAATTGACTGAATAATGAAAACGTGTTTTGTTTTTTCCTCTTTGGAGAAGCATGCATCAATAAATCCATAATTACCTACATCTGTGTTAAGAAAATAGTAAATTTAGATTTCTTAGTTGAAAAAAAATCCAGATTTTCATCATTCATTTTTGCATCTTGTCTATAACCAAACAGAAGCAGGTCTGGGTACTATGGCATGCATATGGAAGCTTTGGAAAAGAAAACCTATTAGGTATTTGATATGCTACATAATTGCTCCATCATTTTTTTTGTTTGTTTGTTTTTTTGCATATACGTCTTGTGTGACTTTCTTCTTAATTAATATCAGTGACTCAGTGGTGAAGCTTACATATGCAAGAAGAACCGTATGTAAAAAAGTAACTTGAAATTAATTGCAGTTTTATAATTTAACTGTAGATAACGACAGAGCACAAAGATTCATTGTGCACTTTTAAGGAAACTTTTTTATGTAGACGTTGAACGTGAGGGGAATCTTTATAGAAAGATAAACAAAGACAGCAAAATGTATATCACTGCATATGTGTAGGAGTTCATATTGTAGCAATACACTTTTGAAATTGTGAAATGTTTCTTTCTGTAATAGCACATGTAAAATAAATCACTCAGCCATTCACTTAAAATATTACATACAATATAAATTTTATTTTGCTTCTCACAGAACAGAATTATATAAAGCCAAGACTAATAATTTTTTTCAGTATGAGCAGAGATATTCCTATACATTTTAATTCATAAAAGGAAGAACTGCAGGGCTGTCTGGCGTATACTTAAGCCCGCAGGAAAGATATTCTCCTCTTTCACATTTGCTTCAATCTGCTGAATGTCAAAGGATTGATACAGAGAACAGAAAAGTACATGAAGTGCATTCTAATGCTGTGGGCCAAACACACTCAGTGCATAGCCCAAAGATACTGGCGATTCATTCTCATCATATCCAGAAGACCATTCCCAGTCCGTCCATGCCGACGCTGACTCCGGACAAAGTTTAAGCCGTATGAAAGGTAATGTTTAATATCTCTCATTCTGACCCTGAATGGACATTTAAAAGCACTGTCACTTTTGACTGTGTATGTTTAATGGGAGCACTGTATATGTTAAATCCTTCAGCTGACCCTAAAGAGTAATAGAAACAGCATTGCGGATCAATGTGGTCCCACTGACACCAGTCACAGTGAATGATGCTCACAGCTGTTAATCCTCATAGACTCATAGAATCTGAAGTCAAAAAGGAGTAGCTCACCCACAAATTCAACCATCATTTATCATTTCAATCCATTTGTTTTTGTTTGCTTTACTTTTCTCAAGAAGAGAAAGAGAGAGAGAGAGAGAGAGAATAAGAAAGATGAGAGAGAGAGATAGTGAGAGAAAGAGAGAAAGAGAGAGAGAGAGAGAGAGAGAATAAGAGAGATGAGAGAGAGAGATAGTGAGAGAAAGAGAGAGAGAGGGAGAGAGAGAGAGAGAGAGAGAGAGAGAGATAGTGAGAGAGAGAAGAGAGAGAGAATAAGAGAGAGAGAATGAGAGAGATAGTGAGAGAGAGAGAGAGAATAAGAGAGAGAGATTGAGAGAGATAGAGAGAGAGAGATAGTGAGAGAACGAGAGACTTTTGACTTTTAACAATCTCTTTACTTACCACTATGTCTAGATAAACATTCTTAAAATATTAAAAGGAAAACTTAAATGGAATTTTATATATAATGTAGATAAACAAATGTACACACAACATAAACAAACGTTTTACAGCCCATCATCATTCAGACAGAACTTTCAAACAACCATCATCATCAATTTCACATTGTGACAGCCAAACAGCCAGTTTTCCTTGCCCAAATATAAAATGTAATAACACATGAACTTAATTATTGCTTCTGCTCTATTTAGGTCCATAAATAAAAAGCATATGAGTAAAAACCTCCCCCATAATTTGACAATAATCTTCTAATTGATGAAAAAACTGTTGTAGTCTAGAACAATTAAGAAATAAGTGAAACACTGTTTCTTGTATCCCACAAAAGGACACTCCTCCCCTACCTGTGGATCAATGTGTGCTCTGTGTCTGTTTGTGGCTATTATACCATGCACTACCCTCCACTGAAGAACTCCAGACCTTTTAAAACGAGAGAGAGAGAGAGAGAGAGAGAGAGAGAGAGAGAGAGAGAGAGAGAGAGAGACAGAGAGAGAGAGAGAGAGAGAGAGAGAGAGAGAGAGACAGAGAGAGAGAGAAAGAGAGAGAGAGAGGGAGGAGAGAGAGAGAGAGAGAGAGAGAGAGAGAGAGAGAGAGAGAGAGAGAGGAAAGAGAGAGAGAGAGAGAGAGAGAGAGAGAGAGAGAGAGAGAGAGTCATAACTCTCTCTCTCAAACCAGTCATAAGTGCCATTTCTTTTTCATTTATAGATCATCTGAAAGCTGAATAAATAATATTTCCATTGATGTATGGTTTGTTATGATAGGACAATATTTGAAAATCAGGAATCTGAGGGTGCAAAAAATATTGAGAAAATCATCTTTAAAGTTGTTCAAATGAAGTTCTTAGCAATGCATATTAATAATCAAAAATTACATTTTGATATATTTATGGTACGAAATGTACTAAATATATTCATGGAACATGATCTTAATATCCTAATGATTTTGGTCATAACAGAAAAATGTATAATTTTGACCCATACAATGTATTGTTGACTATTGCTACAAATACACCTGTGCTGCTTATGACTGCTTCTGTGCTCCAGGGACACATATATTGATTACTAAAGCCACTTTTTGTCCATTATTTTTTTGTCTGTAAATTAATGTTCTCAGCAAAGATTGCAATTAAAGGATTAATTAATTTCATATCATGTAATTCAATTTCTGTACAATCCACTGCCAGCCTTATGCTCATAATGCATAATATTCATGCATAATACAGCAGGAAAAGAACAGAGCACATACTTTCTCCAAATACGAATGGCTTTCATTTTCTACTTCCCAGTTTATTATCTCTACAACACAATAGCAAACTAAATCTGCATGTATGCCGATGACAGTTCGGTAATATTTCAGCATCTCTGATCTTTTGGAAAAGTGTAAACTTTCAACATCAAATTCTACGTATATTAAACTACTAAATCAAGCGAAGGAAACGGAAAATGCATCCTTACATTTTGCTGGAGTAACAGATTGGAGTGTAATCATTACAATATATTTGGCTTGCAATTAATCATGCGTGTACAGGAACATGCATAACAGTTGTGATGCGGCTGAATAAATAGGTCATTTATATTCCAAATGGATGATGCTGCCTTTAATCTGAAGTGTAGTATTATTTTTGCAAGTACCAATTTATTTTGTGAGCCAAACGTGCCAACCTAGTGTCTGTGTAAGAGGTGGGGTGATGAATGTTGGCATCAGAGCATTATATCTGCTGCAGAAACCATTAAAAGAGCCCTGTGTCACTGAATAATAGCAGCTGATTGTATCACAGCAGTCGTACCTTATAATAAACACTCCAAACCTATTATAAAAGCTGTCCGTTAAAACTGCGTTAGGAGGATCTCGCTATTCGTAATTAGGATCGGTATCATGTGCTTTGTTCTTCCCCGCCCAGCCAAGATGCCACATGAAGGTCTCCGACGAGTCTACACTAATGGCACTATGATGCTTTAAACACACATCGGCGGATGTGCATCGCTGCACGGTGTAATTTTACATCTTGGGATCCGGGCACCTGGTTCGAAAAATAACGAAGAACCACCCTCGGAGGGGGTTGAATATATAATTGACGTGTCTGATCTGACTAATAAGATCCCCAGTGAACTCATCAAAGAACAAGAGAGATAATTAGACTGTTTCTTTTTTTAATCAAAATTAATAATCAGGGTTATTACCTGCTCCGGCTGAGTGGAGCTCACGTCGCAGAACTGCCTCTAATTGGCACAATCCAGGTTTTGGGTTCATTTCTTCTTATTCATCGCATAATCATTAATGCAATCTGATAGTGGTGAGGTAAATACCGCTTCATGGTCAGATGCGTAAACACACGGGGAATGAAAAGCATGCTTTAATGATTATAAGCCAAGCTCTAACACAGCCGTGACGTCGTTAGTGCACTTAATAGATCACGTCTGCCAAAAAGTGGTTTCAGAGTTTCTAAAATTAAAAGTAAATGATTTTTATAAACTCAGACTGTGAACCACGGACAGTTTCTAAGGTGTTAATTAGACTGTCTCTGAATGAGATTGACCAGTTTTCTTGAAGAAGAGAAGAGTTTTGTTCTCTTTTCTTTAGTTTCTGGGATATTTATAGACTCTGCTGGATCTGTATGGAAGTGAAATCTCATTTGTAGAAACTGGAGGCGGTTGTGGAGGTGTTTGTGGGCCGATATGCCTTTTAAATATGTCCATATTCAAAGGAAAATCTATAAAAATGTTTCACCGAGTCTCTGTCTTCAATCCATTTGACTTGTTTCACCCCATTCCCTCAACACATTGAAGCGTTGTTAAAAAACATAATACAATTACATCATTATAATGCAATTAAATCTGAGCCAGTTAAATTGCCGATGGGGGATAAATACACAGGGAGAACATACAAATAGACTCAGAAACAAACACTTCCACTCAGTTGGTGGTACGACATGAATATCAGCCTGATGGAAATGTGACCGCATTCAATTTTCAGCAATCTAATTACACGGCAGCGTGCAGTCGCTGGCACGTGGCATACATAATTCTGTGAACTTCCGTTCTGAAAAAGTTTTGCATGTATTTGAAAAATGGCCTGGTTGGAGTTTATCAGACAGCAATTAGTGAATGTCGATTTGAATTAAGACAGCCCCCGTTCAGCCCAGAGAAAAGCAATGAAATACTCTTTGGCCTGACATGAACAAGGAGGGTTATACGACCTGGAGAAAGCTTTTGTATTCACAAAAAAAATGCATGGTTTAATTTTGTATTGCCAACTATAAAAATTATGATTTTTTTTTTGCATAATGGTGTAGTTACAGTAACTACCAGCCGGGGCGTATGGGCTCTAATGGACCAGGGTCCAAAACTAAAACCATTAAAAAATACCTCAAATAATAATAATAATAATAATAATAATAAAACCTATTTTATTTCAGCTAGTAGCAACATTTCTTATTTTCATTCAGTTTAACTTGATGTACTAAAATACCTAAAGCTAAAACGGTAACTCTTTACAATAAGGTTCATTAGTTAACAAGATTAGTTAACAACATTATTAAACATAAGCTAAGAATGAACAACACTTCTACAGCATTTATTAATCATATTTAATGATAATTTTAACATTCACTCATGCATTATTAAAATCACAAGTTGTGTTTGTAAACATTAGTTAACATGAACTAACATGAATAAACAATTAACAACTGTATTTTCATTAACAAAGATTATTAAATATTGTAATAAATGCATTGTTCATTGTTTGTTCATGTTAGTTTATATATTAATTACTGTTAACGAATGACACCTTATTGTAAAGTGTTACTGCTAAAACTGAAATATACATTTAAACTATTTAAAAAAACAACAACAAAAACAAATACAATTGTCAAAAACACACAAATTCCTAAAACGTTAACAAAAATTTCCATGAAAGCATATATATTAAAACAAGATGTCTGTGTGGACAGAGGAAAAAAGAACAAAGAAAAGATATCGACATGTAAACTTATAGTTCAATTAGATGTTTCTGTGCGTTCATATGTGACAGAATATCTTGTTTGATAAGTTTGATAAACTGTTGTTATTGTGTTTTAGAATATAGATGGTAATAATGACTGGAACAGCTCGTCATGCTTCAGGTCTGGGGTCTTTATGGAAATCGCCTCTATATCTATTATCTCCAGGCTGAAGGAATAGTCTTGGCTTTGATGCTTTACTGTCACTGGAGGGTTTTGTGTGTATGTTTTACAGCCAAGGCACTAATAGATGTTGTGTGCTGTGCTATAATGGACACAAAACAGCCATAGAGCCTCCTAATCAAGCATTTGAGACCTTGGTGATACTGTATGTTACATGACAGCAAAGAGAAACGCACTTATAAGCCATGAAAATAGCCCTATTCTTTGGAGAAACATCAGGAAAGAATAGAAATAATATTTCTAATACTGCAGCAATTAACACTTTGTATAGGTTATGATGTGAACTTCATTGTGTTCGGATTTCAGTGACAAAAATAGCAACCCTTGAGAACTGGTGAGGGTTTCTATAAAGGGACATTGTCTTGAGTTCACAGCGTGTAAGATAAATAGACAGTATATTGCTAATTATCTGAATATACTCAGTATATGTTGAAAGCTGCAATAATTACTCAAGGCTCAATTAATGGCTTCATTTCGCCACTTTGTTCTCAACATTATACCTTTAATTACAATTATTATTAAATGTATTCTAGAATAGACAGACTTTCAATGTGAAGTGCTTAATTGTCTCATTATATGATACTTATTTTATCTTATTTACTTATATTATATTTCTTTTATCACTCGTGAGGAGAATGGGAATGGACCCTTTAATTACGCTTGCTCTGATTTAGAGAGAAGTAATTATTCAATGTTACTGGGAAGGTCACATCTCAACAATAGAGTGGGAAAAATACAGACTGAATTCATAAATAGACGATGTCTCTGAACATAATGAAAGACACAAGCATACCAATTTCTTAGAAATGCTTTTATTGTGCTTGTATTTGTACTAAAGGAAATTTAAAAGTCAAATCGCCTTTGTCTGTTTAGAGTTGCATATATGCAACTTAATAAATGCATAAGATAATAGCTGCACAACATAATATATATTATATTATACAATATATTTGATTTACTGAAGTTGCATTTATAATTCATTTGACTCCATATATCTGTGGTGGCACGTCCAGTTTGCATGGTTTTAGAACTGCTCACCTGAATGACTGCGGCCACAAATTCATGCATGCAAGTTTAATGGATAAATCTAATGGAATGTTTAAATTGAATTGATTTAAATCAGTAACTAACTGCAAACTAATCTGCTTGTATTTGTGCTAAAGGAAATTCAAATGCAAATCACCTCTTGCCTCTTATAGTTGCATATAAGCAACTTGAGTAAACAAATATATGCATAAGATAACTGTTGCACAAAGTTGCACAACCTAACATATATTCGATTATACAATTTGTTTTGTTAAGTTGCATTTAAAAACCATTCGACTCCATATATATGAGGTGGCACATTCAGTTTGCACTGGTTTGATCCTCATCTTTTAGAATTGCTCACCTGAATGGATTGCTGTAGCCATAGTGTTTTAGTTAATAAAAACCCATGCATGAAAGTGCAGTGGATTAATCTAATGGAATCCGTTATAATTGAATTGATTTCTATCAGTTCCATCCTAAAACTGTAACCTAATCGAGTTTACTACCGCGTCCCGTCGCCGTCAATGCCAAGGATCCACCCATACATGCATCTCTTGCATTCAGAGCGACTGATGCAATCAGACCCAGAAGCAGATGGGTATTCTCTACGTTATATAACCTCGCTCGATTAGCATGATTCTTGAGATGCTCTGGACTCCAAAACTTATCGCCTGTCGTTCCCCAGTGACTCACTCCAAAGGGGAAGAATGAAAATCCTTGTAATGAGTAGTTCATAATTAGAGCAAGATGTTGAATTTAACACGAAGTCATGCAGCAGAGAAATTACTGCTTTAGGCTATTCGGGGATGTTCGGAATAAACTGAATGGCAAAGCAGGTAATTTGGAATAATATAAAGATGTTGCAAACATTTTCAGGTGTGATGAAATTATAACTTCTTCAGCCTTATGTTCATTTGTGTTACAATTGTAGCAAATGAGGCGGTGTAGCTTGAAAAAGCTCTTCTGATCATAGAGCGTAATTGCAAAGCTGCCTTCTTGCAATGAATTATTGCAGCATTAAGGCTGATTGTGCAAACAATGCATACTTCAAAAATCCAATTAGCCAAAGCAAACTTATCAAAGTCGTTAGTAATACCTAATGTCTCCACTTTAACGCTGATGAGCAAACAGGACAGTGTGTGAGGAGCAAGCTGAGAAAACACAAGCTAATATGAATGACTGCAGGCTTGCTTAAGGCCTTTGAAATAAACTCCACTCAAGAGTACAATTCCCTTCGACTAACCTTCATTCCCAGGAACGGGAAATGTTTTCGTGTGTCGACTTTGATGTTAATTTGTGAAGTCGAGACTTCATACTATCTGTAGTTGCAAACATATGTCTATAATGTGCATTACAATATAAACAAATGAATCTCTGAACTCTGACTGTCATAGTTTTTTCTGTCAAAACGAATCAGCCAATTAGACAAGAAGCTATTTGATTGACATGTAAAACAACCGATCACAGTTCACTTGTTGCATTCTCTTATAAATCAGTTTGTGGTGTTGTATTAGGATGGGATCAACACTAGTAATGAAAGAAACCTAAAACTAGTCATTTTCCAAATTAAACTATTTGTGATTAATCCAATCAAACTCTAACTTGGAGTAGTTCACACAGACAAAAATGAAAATGTGCTGAAACTGGATGCTCTGCAGTGAATTGGTGCCGTCAGATTGAATCAATCAAGTCAGTATTATTTGTATAGCACTTTTAACACTGCAAATTGTGTCAAAGCAGCTTTACATCAGCTTTAAAATATTTAGACGGGGAAATAGTGTCATTCTCCTCTGGTCAGACAAAGTCAGCAGTTTAAATGTAGACTGCAGCAGAGTCGGATTGTGCAGAGGACTCATCTGGTTTTCTGTGGTCTTGGCCCGATGGCCGTCTAGGAGAAAGGGTCTTCAGGGATCTGTCTCTGGGGCTCATCTAGTTGTCCTGATTTCTGCTAATGTTCAGGGCTGTAGAAGTCATCTCTTGGTGCTGATCCACCATCTGATCTGGATACGGACTGGATCTGGGTGGCTACGGTGATCTCGGAATAAGAAAGAGACAGGCTAATATTAGCGTAGATGCCATTCTTCTAACGATTTAACAAGTGCATTGTGTGTTATGGGAAGTGTTCCCGGTTCTGGTTGACCTAAATAATGCAGCCTAACAATCCTTTAACGGATTTGAATTATAGAAATACGATAGTGTATTATGTGTATGCCAGGTTAAAGAGATGGGTCTTTAATCTAGATTTAAACTGACAGAGTGTGTCTGCCTCCCGAACAGTGTTAGGGAGATTGTTCCAGAGTTTGGGCGTTAAATAGGAAAACAATCTCCTGCCCGCTGTTGATTTTGATAGTCATTATCAAATGGCCAGAGTTTTCTAGATCGCTGCAGACATGAAGGCCTATCGTGTGATAAGAGCTCACTCAAATACTGAGGTGCCAAACCATTCAGGGCTTTATAGCTAAGAGTCCAAACAGCTGGTTAAAACATCACAATAATACACAAGTAATCCACACCCCTCCAGTCCATCAGTTAACATCTCGAGAAGACAAAAGCTGAAACAAATCCATCATTAAGACATCCAAAATCCACAATAACGCTTCCTCCAGGAGCTGATGGACTGGAGTGGTGTGGATTATTGTGATGTTTTTATCAGACTCTCATTCTGACGGCACCCATTCACTGCAGAGCATCCATTGCTGAGACACATTTCTACAAATCTGATGAAGAAACAAACTCATCCTAATCTGGAATGGCCTGAGGGTGAGTACATTTGAACTATTCCTTTACATAAAAGTGAAAATAAAAAAAAAAACGACTGACCTTTTTCAAACAATGAAAACGACCACCCTACTGAGGACATGAACAGAGACCTTAATGATGAATGTGTAAAAATAACCACCAGACATTCACTTCAAAAACCGACGATAGTGCCATAATTTGGTCAAATTGTATCTGAGAATGAAAGCCAGAATAAAATGGGACCGGTCTGGCCATCCAGCGAACACCCCGGCAGGAGGTTTGACGCACTTCTGTCCTGTTCCCGCTGTGCTGAGTACATGTTTCTCCGTTTTTAATTGTCAAAGCCATTAAAGTTGTCACTCTGAACTGTTTTCAATGCTCAGTTGGCATATATTTAGGAAAACATCTCATGCTGCTGTATATTGTTCTGCAGGGCCGTAAAGCAAACACCTTACAGAGCGGAGACACATTTTGCATTCATATCGATGTCCCCTGCAAAGTTTGGTGCAGTTTGATTACTGGCCGCAGTTTCAATTTCATTTCTCCTCCTAACTGGATTCTCTCAAGAACAGAATATCTGAAAGCCCTCTCGAGAAGAATGAGTTCACATAGTCGCAAACATCCACTGAAACACTTGATATTCCATACTGGAGATAACCGCATTTGTTTGAGCAAGCTTTCTTTTCGGAAAGTATTGATTTGCACACGAAGAAACCCAAGTGTGCATGTCTTATGTGTCTGGCAGGAAAGCTGCACCTATTCAAGCCTCCGATAATAGCCAGAGATCTCCTTGTGCTTTTCTTTGTCTTCTTCTAGGACGGCCACAACATGCCAACAAGCTGGAGTTTACTTTAATTAGATTAAACACATGTTTTGTCTGGGAACAATAGGTCCTGGTGTATTTGCATGACAATGCTCTCTAATTTCGTTTGGCTTAATTCTATTTGAATGACTCATGCAATGTAGCCCAATTATACCGCTAATGCATCTACGGTGGCATTGCAACTCAGGAGGTGTTGTATCAAACACTTTTGCTTTTAAAAGTTATTCAGGAGTGTCATTAACCCCGTGACTTTTGATTGTGTTCGTGTTTTCCCCACTGGAATTAAATCCCCATTTAGATGAACGAACCATTGGAGCTCTTTTGTTTGGTTTCGATGGAGGTGAGTAGTAGCGGACTGCAAGGGCGTTGAGCCCCACTGAGGAATAGGATTAAAGGCAAACCCAAAAGATAATATTGCTTCCTTTGGACTTTCATTGTTGAAGCTTAATAAAACGTGGCACGGCGCTGATGCAAATGAGCTCTCGGTCACTTTACAGTTGCCACAGTAACCCAAGAGACTTCCAGCATCAGCAGACCTGTCGATGAAACACAACTTTATAGCTGCAGAGCATCGAATGTGAATGTCTATCTGCAATACGTTCTAGTCTTGGCTTAAAACTGATAAGAGTGGTAGGAAACTAGGAAGTCGGTTACAAGGAACATTGACAGAGTGTTCAAGGTGGTTTGAACGATTTCTGTTCCCACACTCAGACAGCTCTTCCTAACAGTGTCTTAGGTGTGACAAAGCAATAAACTGTGAAACTTTTCATCAAGTAGATCTATAGTTTCTCGGTAGCATCTGCCCAGTTTTAAATTTTCGTGTTTTAGTGATAATGTTTGTCCATTGTAGCTTGGTCTCATGAAAATGCATGTAAAAGGTACGCCAAATAAAATTTGAAAATTGTGGTATTGATACGCAAAAAATACTGTAGCATGCTCATGATATGCATGTGTTTAGCATGGATATGATATGCAGTTTTTGCGTGCATATGATATAAAGTTTTCATGTGCATACGATATGCAGTTTTAATGTACATTTGATATGCAATTTGTCAGCATGCATATAATACACAGTTTTCGCGTACATATGATACTCGGTTTGCTGACATGCATATGATATAAAGTTTTACATGTACAGATGATACATAGTTTGATGGCGTGCATATGATAGGCAGTTTTAATATACATATGATATGCAATTTGTCGGTATGCATATAATACGCAGTTTTCGCGTACATATGATATGGTCAATAATATGGTCAATTTCTGAGCATCAACAGTACACCAAATCAAAAAATAAACTCATGCTGTTGATACGCACATTTTTTAGATAAAAAAAACATAGTTACTGGGGTATTGTTTTTACTGAAAAACAAGAATGAACAATACCTGTTATTTACCTGTAAAATGACAGATGGACAGATGCGAGTAATGATTTCGGAAGAAAAATGATATGCGACGTTTAGTCCATTTGGGTTATTGCTGGTGAGCAGCTCAATACAAAGCTGAATTACAGCTAAATCCAAAATCATGGGCTCACGAACCTCTCATTCGGCACAAATTCAAACGTTTAGCAAAAATGTATAGCCTGAATACACTGTAAGTCGCTCTGGATAAAAGCATAAAAGCTCTGGATAAAAGCATATTCACGATGTAAAGTTTGGTTGCAAAACTATTATTTATTATGTATACAAGGCTTTGTATTTCATTTGTGTACCAATATCCACATAAAAGAGCACCCTTCATGTATGTGACTTCCTACTGTACAACAGATCATTTAAATTGACAGTGTAACTATATTTGTGTTTAGTTGACTTCATTTTAGTCTGATGATTAATAGTTTGTGATGCTAGAACTGATTTGTTGTATCGCCCATGCATATCAGTGTGCAATGTGCATGCTTGCTGTTATTTGCATTATACAACATGTTTCATATCATTTAAAAAAAGTGATCTATAGGCTCGGAAAACAATTTAAGTTGATAAGAATGTGCAAATGTAAACCAAATATTGAAATATTGCTTAATTTACACATTTTAGTTATGCAGACAACTGCAATGCTTGCATTATTTAAACTTAAAAATCGTATTATTTTAATATTATCTTCTAAAAACATTGTAACTGCATTGTTAGTATATTGTTCTAGTTCAACTACAGTATACGACTTCAATCCACCAATTAAAATATACATCCATAATCTATAATAACTCTTTCTCCAGTGATAAAGTGCATCTGCTGTCGTCTCTCTCATCAGAATCCAGTCACATATTTGTTTATAGCTGTTTTGTCTTGTAAACGCTGCAGATTTCTCTCCTGATTCAGACCAGAACACTTTTTCACTGGAGCAAGTGTTATTATGGATTATGGACTCATATTTCTTGATTGATTAATGTTTCAGCTTTTGTCTTCTCCAGATGTTAACTGATGGACTGGAGTGGTGTGGATAACTTGTGGATTATTGTGATTTTTTTCAAACTCTCATTCTGACGGCACCCATTCATTGCACAGCATCCATTGCTGAGACAATGATGCAGAGACACATTTCTGCAAATCTGATGAAGAAACAAAATCAAATACATCTCAGATGGCCTGAGGGGTGAGTACATTTTCTGCAGATTTTCAGTTTTGGGCAAACTATTCCCACTGGGCCTGCCCACATTGAATCTCACTAGAATAAAATCCTGCTCTTTATGTATATCAAACATCAGACATGGACAAGGATATATAAAGTATCTGTAAAATCCTCATCATTTTTCACGAAGCAACAGAAAAATTACTTGTCATTAGAATCCTGTCGCATCGCACCTGGTGAGGACAGAGAAACATTAGTTTGGAGCACAGGTGCAGATCTAACGAGAATTAAAAACAAACCAAGAAAAAAAATCCTCTTTGAAAACGTTGCATTGGATTCGACCTCCAGATCTCTGTCACATGCACTCCGCTTCATGTTCTGATCTAATACACATAAGAGATCCTAGTCCCCACTATGATAAAGTTTGTCATTAGGTGTGCCACAAAAGGCAAAATCCCTGGATACCTTATTACTCTTTTTAAACAAACCCCTCCAGATACTGGAAGCATTAGAATCCGGGACAGGATGATGGATCGCAGCTGACCTTTCGTTTGAGGGAGTCCTTTGGCATTTCCATATTCTCATAACTTACAAAAACTCCTCAAAGCTAGAACTGCAGTGAAGCAGGTCATTTAACTACACAAGGGATGGAAGGACCTACATGAATATTAACTTTGTATAGGGGCTTCATGGCTGGTGTGTGTGTGTGTGTGTGTGTGTGTGTGTGTGTGGTTGGCTTGGAAAGATTAGGCACAGTGACAATAGCGTGATGGTGAGAGGGGAGTTTGTTCCTGCCATTTTGCTCTTAAGATTTGATTTATTCAGGTTATCTTCAGTAATCCTTCTGACAGCAGTAAAAGTCCCCTTTAGCTATTTACTCACAGAGGACTGCAGTCACCCATGGCTTCAGTGCTGAAGTAAACTTATGATAAAAGTCTGGGTGACTTTTACTGTTCAGCTGCAGTTTTGAATTTGTCGTGCTAAATAGCAAAAGAGAATGGCTGACCTCTCGGGTTTTGTTGGCGTTTGTAGCTGATGTTTGTTGTGATAGTTTAGAGAAGCTTAGGGGGAAATCACTAAACAGTGGTGTCCCGTTTGTATGGCGTATTTAAGCACAAAACCCATCATATTCAGTACTAGCAACCTACAATCGAGTTTAAACAGGTGTGAAATATGTTCAAACTGTGCTGTGGTTTATTTCAATTAAGTGATATTTTTTCTCAGTGTAAAAATATATTATTTCACCTTATTCACAAAACGCAGTGTCATTTCCCTGGTGGAGTTTGAAATTATGAGTTATGAAATTTTAATAAACAATTTTCCTTGAAATCTAGAAGTTTTATGTCACAATTTTTATTTAAAAAATGCATTTTAATTTTAATTTCAAAAAGTTTATTTCAGATTGTGCCTTGTTCACAAAACGCTGCACTGTTACTGCTGTCACAGGAATACTGTGCAGGAAACAAAGGAGCAAGGTACGCAGAGACGAGAGAATTATCACTCAACAGTCTTTAATGAACATCTAAGAGGGTAACACAGGGCAGGCAGGAGATCCGATGAACACAGACTGCAAGGACTAAATACATGAGGTAACGAGTGTATTTATTAGGTAACGAGGAGGACGATGAACAGAGTCCAGGGTGTAGATGATGGAGGGAGGAGCCAAGGAGGAAACAGGAGGAATCAGAGCGGATCAGACGGAGGGACGAGCCAGGGGCTTGGAGCAGGCAGTGCCAGGTGGAACCCAGGCCACAGCCATAATGTTGACCCATGGTGGAGCCGACGGATGGAGGAGCCCGAGGTGGAGATGGAGAGCCGATGAGCCAAGGTGACAGGGAGAATCCGGAGGGCCATGGCAGAGCAAATAGCTTAGGCGAGTTACTGAGGACTGAGGAGGAGCCGAAGGGATGGAAGAGCCTGACGGAGGAGCCTCTGGCCCAGCCAGAGGAGTGGAGTCACGAGGCGACGGATGGTCGACGACAGACCAAAGCTGGTCGACGACAGACCAAAGTGGACAGATGGGCCACAGCGGATTGGAGGGAGCTAGGAGCCATAGTGTTCCTGTGTGGCTCAGTGGTAGAGCATTGCGTCAGCAGCGCAAAAGGTTGTGGGTTCGATTCCCAGGGAACATACATACTAATGAAAATGTATAACCTGACTGCAATTGTAAGTCGCTTTGGATAAAAGCGTCTGCTAAATGCATAAATGTAAATGTAAATGTAGTGGAGCCGACGGGTTGACGGGCCGAGGTGGAGTTTGGGGCTTAGAGGCTAGAGGCAAGGGATTCTCCAGCCACGGTGATGATGGTGACCCATGGGGCTCACACCGCCTAGATGGTGGGCAAATTTCAGCACGAGAAGCGTGGCTGACAAGGGATCGATAGAGCTGGACTTAGGGACACAGTTTTTCTCTGAGCAGGATGTGGAAACAGGAGCCCTCTCTGGGCTAGGCTCAGGAACGGGAGCCCTCTCTCCTTTTGAGTTACACAGACCCTGATCCAATATCAGCTCACCCTCAGCCACGGTGCAATAAGTGGACCTCCTCTCTGCGCTCTCACTGTCGGGGGTTGTAGCCAGTGTTCTGGTGATTTGTGCTACCCGCTCAGATTGTGCTACCTCCCATTAAAAATATTGATAGCACAAATCGATAGCAAAAAATGCTACCTACCAGATTGTGCTACCAGCATCTCATTTTTGTCGTTTGAATGTCCATACCTACCCCTACCCTAAACCTACCCGTCCACACCTACCCTTACCCTTAAAAGAATACAAATATATTATTGGTAGCACAATCTGGTAAGTAGCATGTTTCTCGGGTACACCGGCTCTCGCACCTGGTCTGACGATCCGAGGTGGTGGGCTGGGCACTGGGTCTGGCAGTGTTCTGGATCGGAGGTAGACACTCTCCAGACACCGGATGAAAGCTTCCCTCCGGCTCAGTCCGGTGGTGTCTGGAAGGTCGATGGGACAGTTGTAGTTGGCCCCGATCCAGAACAAGGAGGTCAGCGCAGCGTTGTCAAACACCATTAAAATGACGAGCTGGCTAAACTCAACCGCATACTCCTACAGGGAAAAGTCTTTACTGGCTAGGGCGTTGAACTTGGCAGCGAGGGGATCCATGGGGAATATGGAAAACACTGTAAAAAAAGGAGAAAAAAAGCTAATACACTTTTTTTTGTCGGGTCTTCTGTCACGATACAGCTGTGCAAGAAACGAAGGAACAAGGAATGTGGAGTTGCAGGAGAAGTCTCAATCCACAGTATTTAATGAACATCAAAGAGTGTAACACAGGGCAGGCAGGAGACACACACGTAGACGTTAGAGACCCGACAAACACAGACTACAAGGACTGGGGTTTAAATACATGGGGTAAAGAGAGTAATTAATAAGTCACACAATGAGACAAATTAAATAATCAAACAATGGAGAAATTGGGTCACGGGGAGCACATGGGGAGCAAAACACACAACGGCCCACTATGCATAATTATTATTATTTATTTACAGCAAATTAATTACTATCTAAACTAAAAGACTATCTGGCCCTATCTGTTTTATAAAAATAACTTATATATCCACCGTCTATACATAATTATAACTAATTATGTTAAATAAAATAATTTTACTTATTAAATAAAATTACTTTAATTATTTTGTAAATATATATTATACATGTATTATTATTATTATTCATATTATTATAATGTAAACCAGGTAGAAATAGAACGTTTTTTGTTTATTAAAATTTGCAAAAGTACATTTAATTGCCTTCATCACAAATGTAGTGCTACTTGATTTGCATAATTACTTTAATGGTAAAACAGCCTAGACTGTGCATGCAAATAAACAACATTATTCTTAGAGAACCCCCCCCCTCAATTTATCCTAAATAGAAAATCAAAGAGCATGACATAAGCATATTTAAAATATATCAAATGGATTGCAAAGCTTATTGAATGTAAAATTGACAGGGGAAAAAAACAATCATTTGTGTGAAATGAATCAAGCTCATCAGTGCGTAGAGAATTGTGTAAAATGTGAACTCGTGTTCAGTCAGTCATGATGCTTTTACACACGACTCAAATGTCTCACGGCAACCCACTTAAACCTGTCTCCTCTTTTATGTGCGTTTTACCCTCACTTTCACCCTTCTCCAGTAAAGCAGGGCAGAACAGGTCGACACCTGCTGTTTGAAGAGCGCTGGCGCACGGACAAACCTGTCAGACAGCGTTACGCGTCTAAAGACAGATCATTGGCTGGGGTGCAGTGGAGATGTTGGCTCATTCATTGTGTCTGTGATTAAGGTCAGTGCTGTCAGCTGAGAGTTTGTGTCATGAAGAGCTGCTGCGCTTGAACTGATCGGCCAGACAGACGACAAATGTGGTGCTTCTTTAGCCCCATCGGTGAGGCTTGATGTTCATCATAAAAAAACTCAAACGTGTTCCCTTTGGCATGCTAGCAATCAGGGCTGGGGAGTAACGAAATACATGTAACGGCATTACGTATTTAAAATACAAAATATGAGTAACTGTGTTCCTGTGGCTCAGTGGTTAGAGCATTGCGTTAGCAGCGCAAAGATTGTGGGTTCGATTCCCAGGGAAAAAAAAAGTATAACCTGAATGCACTGTAAGTCGCTTTGGATAAAAGCGTCTGATAAATGTAAATGTAACTGTATTTTGGTATAATTACATTTTAAATAGGTGTAATCAAATTACAGTTACATCCGAAATATATTTTAGATTACCAAAGAGATTACTTTGAATTTTAATGTAATGTATTAAACATTAATGTATTTAATATTTAAGTAAACAGTTTGGGGATTTTAACCAATAAGGCAACTGATTCTCCGTTGGAAAAAAAAATGCGTGCTGCCACTTGTTCATTTAGCAACTCGTAGTGAGAGAACGCTCATCATCACGACACAAAAGTGGACAACACAACAGAAAGCCATTAGCGTAATGCATTTATCTCATGGTGAAAATACAAAGACTAGTTTATAAATCTGTAAAAGGATGTAACATCAGTGCAGTACAATGCCTACCTGCAACTAAACTTATATCAGCATCGAAGGATACAGCGTCCAATCTGAAAAAAGCATCTTGAGGGAAGTTATTTATGATCTTTGAAATATGTTATCCAGTAACTCGGGGGTGCAGAGGCCATTGTTTCAGATCGCTAGTTCACGTATCCGTCCGCTTTGCTAGTCTATCCATCCATCCGTACCATATCCCAGACTAGATATGTGAACACCTCATCTGATTGCAATCAAATGACAAAGACGCACATTTTGAAGGCCAAAACTGTTAACTTAGCCTATAGGATGTATTCTATGAATAACATTCTAGTCCCATCTTGTCTTGTTAACGAAGACGTGGCATACATTTCGTCATAGATTGTATCATCAGATATTAGTTTTAGCTCATCAAAGTCTCATCTTAGTCACAGAAAACAAATATTTTTCGTCGTCGTCTTCAATGACTAAATAGAAATGTGTGAAAACATGTTAGTGCTACTAACTCCTTATTGACTTTCTCTGAGCAAAACCTTGTAAAAAATGTAAACGTTTCAAAGTTATTTTGAACTTTCAGACCTGTCTTTGTCAAGCCAACATCAAAGTTTGGCATCAAACTTTACTCTAAATCTAGATGTAATTATTCCCAAAGAAAAATCAATGAATAAAATGTGGCTATTGTTGTTATTATTAAATGAGCTTGAGTCAAATCCTACATACAACTGCTTTCTATGGCATGAACCTTCATAAAAGAGTGAGATCTGAAACGCTCTACACGATGCACTGAAATGCAGTATATGACAGTAAATCACTAGGTTTTGGAAGAATTTCATTATTGCAGATTTGTTTTGAATATAAAGTTTCTTATGCATTTTTATTAAGTCTGGTAAATATAGGATCTGTTTGTTTTTTTATAACTCCACTTATGATGATATTGTTTGTTGTGCTTTTTATTGAGGAGTGCTATATTGTTATGAAGAAAACAGAAGAGTGAGATGAACAAAGCACAGCTGCAGAAATCTGCCTGTCTGCTGCTTTAGGGTGCTTTCACACCTGCCTGATTTAGTTGTGTTGAATCGCACTAGAGTTGGTTTTCCCCTTTTGGTGTGGTTCGTTTGGGCCGGTGAGAATGCAGCAGTCGCACTCGGTGTGCACCAAAAGCAGACCAAACAAGCCTACCGAGACCTTCTTGAAGAGGTGGTCTCGGCATGCTTTCAAATGAACCCTGGAGCGGTTCATCTGACCTCAAACAGACCCAACTGCAAAAATAACTGCGCATTTTTGGACTAAACCAGCTGCCGTTGTCAGCTGCGCTGTGCGTTATGGGATGAGGAAATGTTTGTAGTTTAGCATGGCAGGTCGCGGACACACTCAGGGTTGTGAGGAGGTGCGGAGCCTCATAGAAATTTGGTGACATGCGATGCGCCTTCATCGTTTGCAGTGCATTAATACATTATTTTCCAGCCGCATCTGCGCTTCATTCTCAAAAGTTACATATTGCCTGAAGTGGTATATACCAACTATGTAGTAAAGGATGATCAGGGATCAAATCCACCCACACAGTCATCTCTCCATAATAGCAGTGTGCCGTCTGCTGTCTTTGTTTACTTCCGGAGCACCGGTGGGATTTTGCATTCAAAGACACATCTAGCCAACAAGTGAAGTGGATGTTGTCACGTGACTGCATTTTGGTTCGTTTCAGCTGGTTCGGACCAGAGCAAACAGTGTGGTGTGAAAAATAGCTACAATGTATAATTTTTTGCCTTTTGCCACTTCACCAAAGCAAGTGAACTATTGGACTTTCCTGGTGTGAATACACCCTTAAAGGGCTACAATACACATATATTCTGACACAGAGTTCTGATTATTAAAAGTACTACTAATAATAGTAATTTATTAAATGAAGTCATCCTGAAGCCCCCTGGTTGAGAAGCAGTATACAGGACATCTTTTATTTTTAAACTGTGCTATTAAATGACACTGAACTCAAATGGCACATGTGACTATACATTTATACACTATCCCAAAATAACAGTGTACTATTATTTCCAGGTAATCCCATATTTATTTTTTGCAAAGACATCCTGAGATGGCCTGTATTGTGGCATGTAAATAAACCTCTGAGTTGCACAATTTTCTTCTTGTAAACGGCCGTGTTTCCAGCCCTGGCAGCAGCAGCTTCCAGATTGAATAAGGGATTCAGAGCAGATTTAGAGATATGCAGTGTTAAGATAATAGATTTTCAAAGCATTCAATGTTGGATTTAGTGTAATCCTTCCCTCTTGATTTTTTTGAGTGTGTGTGTGTGTGCGCGCGCGCGTGTTTTTATGACAAATGAGGACATACATTTGTATAATGACACAGGTATGACAGGTATTACAAGGAGAAGGTGACTTATGAGAACATTGCCCCATGTTCCCACTTTTCAAAATGCTTATGAATCATACAGAGTGATTTATTATTATTATAATTTTTTGTATGTTTCCTGTGAGGGCTATGTTTAGGGTGTAGGGCAATAGCACATCAAGAACAGTGTAAAAACCATTACGACTATGGAGAGTCCCTACTTTTCACAAAACAAACATGAGTGAGTGAGCGAGCAGGGCCGCTTCTAGCCAATTTCACGCCCTAGGCAAAATCCCTATTGACGCACCCCCTACCCCCAAAATGATATATATATATATATATATATATATATATACATCTAATTTATTTTTATTTTTATTTATATATATCTATATATATTCTTTTCAGACACCAGTTTCTTGTCTCATTCAAATTGGTTGTCATAGTAAGGACACTAATTTGTGGAGATTGAGTTCCACAAATCTGAATGCATTATTTGTAAATTGACTTAAGATAACATTTTTGCACATTGTATAATCTGTAATATAATTGTGTTGCCACTAGATGCCTGTATAGCCATATGTAACGATCCTAGTAGCTAAGACATTGCACATTATTTAAACATAAATCACACATAAATGAATTGTATTACATTTGGATTTGGATACATGTTTAGATACTATCAATGACTACGTTTTGTCTTTATATGTTTTTTGTTTAATTGTTTTGTTGTTGTAGCTTGAAACATTGATTTAAAGTGTCAGTTATTGCATTATTATTATTTTAGTCAAACCTATGAAACCCTTTGTTAAAGCCTGATCAGTGGCATAAAAGTAATCAATGCAGCTACATAATCCTTTGCTACCCATTAACGCGTGGACTTCCCCTTTAAATAACGTGACGCTCTGTCTTCATGTGTATGACTCTGCTCCCATTAAGTGCTGTGTTAGAAGTAAATGAATTGATTCAGCATTTCGACACCTCCGTAAGGATGCATTAAACTCGACAAAGCGGTTTAATAAGGAAGTATTGACTATACCAGTATTTTTTAATAGGCTGTTAAAGTTTATATGGGAATATTACATGACACGCTGATT
The DNA here is from genome assembly GCA_027564155.1 of Gymnocypris eckloni scoliostomus. Classification (NCBI taxonomy): domain Eukaryota; kingdom Metazoa; phylum Chordata; class Actinopteri; order Cypriniformes; family Cyprinidae; genus Gymnocypris; species Gymnocypris eckloni. The sequence goes on from CM050436.1 coordinate 933,716, forward strand.
CTTTAACAATGCATTGGCACAAAAACGTACACCTTTTGGACAAATCTCGCAACACGATTTATCAACTGTCACAAATACTGCCTAAACAAAATACTGATTTTGTGCACTTTATTTACTGTACCGATATTTTAAATTGGCCTTTGAACTTAGCTTTATTGCATGGTAAAAAGCTTTATCATGCCGAAGCACTGACAGAGCCCATTGATCTAATGGTGTTGATGAGCGCTCCAAATGCAAGCATGCAACAATCAGGCAGCAATTGACAGCGCTCTATCCAATGGCATGCAGGCATCGTCAGATTGACAGTACTCTAGCCCAATGATGTTGGGGATCCAGTGGGGGCAGCAGTCATATTTCAGGGCAATCGTGCCACTCTTTATTACAACCCTGCTACAATGTAGTGCCAGTACGTGCGCTCATTGTCACCCCTTCTGCTGGTGGCTCACCTATGCTTAGAAACAGTACTGTGAGTGAGTGAGTGAGTGAGTGTGTGTGTGTGTGTGTGTGTGTGTGGTGTGTGAGTGAGTGAGTGAGTGAGTGAGTGTGAGTGAGTGAGTGAGTGAGTGAGTGAGTGTGTGAGTGTGTGAGTGAGTGAGTGTGTGAGTGAGTGAGTGAGTGAGTGAGTGAGTGAGTGAGTGAGTGAGTGAGTGTGTGTGTGAGTGAGAGTGTGTGAGTGAGTGAGTGAGTGAGTGAGTGAGTGAGTGTGTGTGAGTGAGAGTGTGTGAGTGAGTGAGTGAGTGAGTGAGTGAGTGAGTGAGTGAGTGAGTGAGTGAGCATTAGCACTGATGAAACCCTGTTAACCTGTTTCTTTATTTAACGTCAGATCAGGCTGGTGTTTTATAGCACTGTAAAGTTTAGCAGTGAATTCTGGGACATTGCTGACAATGTAACAGCTTGACAGGTGCGATAAAAACCCATCTGTGACTCAGCTTGGCAAAGTTTGCTTCCTGTACTCAGAGTTTGCTCTGTGACAAAGAAACACAGAGAGAGAGAGAGACAGTTTCTCTGCTGAGAAAAAACACACAAAGCAGATCCTCCACTGAGGTCTTCTGCCAAACCATTGTAAAGGTGCTTTGTTGTTCTCAAATCCAATCTCCAGAGACAAATCCGTCATGATTTGCGTGAATGGTAAAAAAAAGAACCAACACCATGTCTTGTTATTTAATTATGTTTGGCTGCTCTTGTGATTGATCCTGTAGGAACGAGCGTAACCGAACACTCTTACAATTGAGCCAAGCTCTTCACTCACACACCATCACTATACACTACCAATGTATACTAAATTAATACTTTAATTCATCAAGGATGCATTTAATTGATCCAGAGTGATAGTAAAGACATGTATAATGTTACAAATGCTGTATATTTGAACTTTATATTAAACTGTGAATTCTGAAAAACAAAATGCATCACAGTTTACACAAACAAATTGTGCAGCACGACTGTTTTCAACATTGATAATAATCAGAAATGTTTCTTGAGCAGCATATTATTATGATTTCTGAAGATCATGTGACTCTGAAGACTGGAGTAATGATGCTGAAAATACAGAAATAAATGACAGTTTAACACATATTCACATAGAAAACAGCTATTATAACAGTTTTATAATATTACTGATTTTATTATATTTTTGATCAAATAAATGCAGCTCTGGTGCACAGAAGATAATTCATAAATAATAATATAATAAATTAAGTCATGCTGTAAATAAATAGATTTGTCAAAACTGTAAGAATTATTAGAGTACTACGTTATTTTTTCTTCTTCAAAATGTCACGTTTAATTAAATGTGTTAAATGTCGTTTCTTTGTAACATTTTTTTGCACCATTTTTTTCAGTGCAGTGTAAATGAATGAAATGGAACATATTTCTGGTTTGGTGTTAATGTAGACATTCTTGAGTTGTACTGATGGACTATTGGTTATAACACAAAGCAAGGCTGGACTCTAGCTCCTGACATTGGCTCTGATGGCTGTATTATTAAGTGTCTCATGGGATTTTAAGGAAGCACAGCACTTGAGTCTTAATGTATGAAACGGTATGTTGAAAAGGCAGCGATCACTTCATAATTAGAAATGCTGAGAGCACCTCAGGCTTTGAAATCATCGCTCCAGCAATGTCACCTTGGGGCCACATCTGCCAAACCATATGCTCCAGCCGGGACCATCCAGGGAGGACTGGTGCATTTCTTCTTTAGCTTTTTTCCTCCATTTCTTTTCTGTCTTTACAGTCTCTCAGATGAAGTGACAGCACCCGGAGGATCGTTCACCTGAAGCTTCCCTCCCATCGCTGCAGGGAGCGTTAGCTTTGAAATATGAGCGCAATTATTTTCTCAAACCCCAGACACCTTTGGAAACAACTACATCAGGAGAAACCATACACCACACCAGATACGGGTAAAGAATGTAACCTCTGATTTTATTTATCGTAGATCCTTTGTAAATACAAGAGTCAACAACAAAGACTTCCACTGATTCTTTTTTACAGTAAAGTGTATGTTTGTGATTTCATGGTGTATGTTTGTGCCATAATGTACTAATTGTATCATGTTGAAATTAGTTTAGAAGTGATGTTTGTACTTTGAGTCGTTACTGCTGCAAATAACAGGGCCTAAATCAAAATACAGAATCAAAATTAGTATTGTTAAAATTAAAACTATTATTTTTGTTTAAAGTTGTGGAAAAATATAATATATTGGATTTATATTACATTTATAGATTCAGCTGCCACTGCTGAGCATGACCCGGATCTGACACGCATATTATTTTCTCACAACTCTCTTGACCTTTTCTGACCCACTTCAGGTCTTAAAGTCTCCACTAATGAGTGGATGAGTTGAATCAGGTGTTTTAGGTGAAGGACACAGTGTTGGGGTGCCTCAGGACAATTTTAAAACCATTTCAGAGACATGTTCTTAAATCTGACTCATATATAACTCAATGCATGCATGCACAATTTTAAGACAGCTTTAATCGCCTTTTTGGTAATTCATGCCTTAACTGATGGCATAACAAGGACATTGCATGCACGTAGTGTTTTTCACTGTTTAATATGAAATGATACAGGCAACAGCACGCCGGCACCTTTGTGCAGAAGAGCGTGTGTTACAAGCACAGTGGCCCTGTCCCAAATGGCACCCTAAACCCTCGCGGTCTTCCTCTGAGTTCGCACTTTCGTGACGTAATGCCGCTTTGACTGTCGGGTAGAAGTCTGCTGCAAGCTTGCACCAGTGCTCGCGAGCACCCTTCTGAATGCTAAAATGAGGAATGGTACACCCTACGGTCTCGTGGACTTAACGGACACGCGGCTGCCATTGTAAGTCCGTAAGACCGCAAGTGCACATGAAGTGTTCCATTTGGGACAGGGCCAGTATTTTTCCATGCTCGTTTGACTCTGGCGTGGAGGTGACGTTAGAGCACGCGTCTGAAATGTCTTCTGTTTGATGTGGGAGTCACAAAGATGATCTGCATCTAAATAAATGCAATCCTTTTCAAGAAAAAAGAGACGGAGGCAGCAGTTGTGAATGGGCCAACCCTAGTCCCGCCCCTGCGTTAATTGCGCTAAATATTTTTAACGCGTTAATCGGAAAAAATTAATCACGTGCGTCAACGTGCTAATTTTGACACCACTAAATATAATATAATATAACACTAAAATAGTAGCAATCACAGATAAAGTGGGCCACATACTCAAACGATGAGACGCACAGGGAACAGATTTACGCATGAACACTGGTTAAAATAGAGATGGCAGATCCATCCAGCATGTATTGCTGCATTACGGCCTGTAGAAAGCTCCGCCTGTGATTTAGTTCATGGCATGTTTGAAGCTCATTAAACAGGTTAGTGGAATTGGACAGGCAATGACCTCTCAAATCACACCAAATGATTAACGTTATTATGGCCGTCTCACAGCGGAATTAAAATGTTCACCAATGTTTACCTTTCATTATAACACATGACCTGCTCTTTCATCCACTACATAATCAGATGAGCTGAACAACCCGAGCAGTGACGGCTGCTGTACACATAGTGAACTCAGGACTCTGTGTGTTACCTTCCACAGATGAACAGCAAGGCAAACACAGTGTGTGTGTGTGTGTGTGTGTGTGTGTGTGTGTGTGTGTGTGTGTGTGTGTGTGTGTGTGTGTGTGTGTGTGTGTGTGTGTGTGTGTGTGTGTGTGTGAATTTCTTGAAGTATTAGCTTGGACGTTTCTCCTAACATTCGACATGAGAAATACAAACACCTGAAAAGTTCTGAAATTAACATCGATGATAAATGTTTGAGATTTGGCTTGTGAATGCAGGCTTTGTTATCTTGGAGAATCTAAACGCTGTTTTAAGGACTAGTTCAATCAATCAATCTAAATAAATACATGATATACTGTCATCATTTACTCCAACCTTATTGATTTTTCAATTTTAGCTGAATTATACCTTTATAACAATGGCTAACTTATCATGCCCATCAAAGGTCTGATTATTATCAATAATTACAATAAGGAATTACTAAAATTACTAAAATTATATATGACGATTTGCCATAATTGTACATGTGTCCTAAATTATGTACTTTACACTGTGTATAGCTCCCTTTCTCTATTAAGTGTTTATTATAGTTATCTAAAATTAACATTTTCAACGAAATACTTGAAATAAATTAAATAAAATATTAAACACTTTATTAAAAACAGAAAAAATTATATAACATTAATTTAGTTTAATTTGACATGCTAAAATATTTTAAAAAGTGTTTAAAAATGTTAAGGAAAATAGCATGCCACAATATATGCAAAGATCCTAATAAAATATGCATTTTATTGCTTTTTTATTGTATAAATATCCATTATTCTACACTTTTTTTCATTTGAACAAGAAGCCTACTAGGCTCCATTCTCTCACTACTTATATTACAAAATGGTGTAAAATAGTATAGCAATATGCTAATTGTTTTCAAACAAAAAGCTCAATTTTTATCTATGGACTTATAACCCAACTCACTAAACAATGTTCAATTCAATTGCAAGAAGCTGCTGTTCTTACAGTATTTGCTATTTTTTCAAATGCAAAATACTCACCTGATGCAGGTCAGCTGGCATCCTTCTTTTTTTCAGAAACATAAATTCAACCATCAATAAAACCAATGATGTCCATGTTACGTACATCTGCAAGCCGTTTCATGAGCATAACGTCATCTGCAGCCGTAGCACATGAAAAGGGGATTTAAGCAAGACTGTAAACTGCAATACTCCACGTTTTACTGCAGTTATAATACTCCAATTATGATCATAATCACATCATTCTGTTTACATGAGCACCAATCGCAGTGTTGCTTTAATTGCATTATAAGGGTGCATTCAAGCATAGCCGTTGACTTATGAGAAGACTTATGAGACTTCTGTTCTGTATCAATATCATCTGTGATTCAGTCATATTGAGACATATTTTCACAAGAAGGCATTGTGACCTCTTTCTGAATGTCTATATGTAGAAAGGAAATGTAATAACTTTGCTCAAATGTAAAAGCGATGGTTTTCTAGCCTGTAAATGTCATTGTTGAGTCATATGAACCGAAGGCTTTAAAGCAGAGCCTCAGTTTTCAGCCTTAACTTCTTACACAAGCGAGGCTCTTTTATAATTACAAAGGGACGTGTGGTACAGAGGACGTCGATACCGAGACCACGTATCCATGTGTTAATCTGCAGTCTCTTCCTTGCTTGGTTTAGATCGATGCTTTTTATGGAGAACCTTAAAACCGTTCTCGCGTATCCTGGGACAAATGTATTGGGTTTCTGCTCGATCTCATAATCATTTTAGTTGTCGGTGTATAATCAAACAGTTGTGTACTGTGTGTGTGTGTGTGTGGGGGGGTATTACTTGTAGTTTAAAAAAAATTTGTTATTGCTTATTGTACTGTATATAGGAAATCATTATGTATTGCATATATTATAATCACTGGCAGTAAAAAGGAGTTGGACATTTGTTGTTTGAATTATTTATGTATTTATAAGTGTGATCAAACGATTATTTGCATCCAAAATAAAAGTTTTGTTTGCATAATATGTGTGTATATTTATTATGTATTTATAAATGCACATATTATGCAATGCAATTAAATGCAATATACATTTTGAAAATATTCCCATGTATTTCCATGTATATATTTATGTTAATATAATTGATATTATATATACATATTTTATCTCACGATTCTGACTTTATATCTCGTAATTGCGAGTTTATATCTCAGAATTATTACTTTTTTGACTCGCAATAACAAGAAAAAAAGTCAGAATTGTGAGATAAAAAGTCGCAATAACCTTTTTTATTTTTTAAACAGGCTTCCATACATTTTTTTAAATGATCTTAGTGGGTAAAAAGCCCATTGAGAGCAAATAGCTTCCTTAAGTGAAATAATGTCACTGTATATGGATTTACATTCAAAGGGATACAATTATTTTATTTTATTTTCAGCATTTACTCCAATTCATTCCAACTTTTTGTTTTCTTACCTTCTTTCTTTCTTTTCTTTATTTCTTTGTAAAAACAAGACTTTGCACAGATTGTTCAAGCTGCTTTTTGCAATTTCTGAGCTTCACAGAAGGCAAGATTTCCACTTGTTTCTTAATCGTATGACTCCAGACGATATATTGAGCACAGTTCTTAAAGACAACTTCAATGAGCCTTTTCATCTTAATCATCACCACAAAACCAGTCAATTTCTCAAAACTGAGATTATTATTATAAATCATCTGAAAGCTGAATAGGTTACACAAAAAATGGAGAAAATCGCCTTTAAAGTTTTTCAAAATGAGGTTCATAGCAATGCATATTACTAATCAAAAATGAAGTTTTGATGTATTTATAGTAGGAAATGTACTAAATATCTTCATGTAACATGATCTTAATATCATAATGATTTTTGGCATAATAGAAAAATGTATAATTTTGACCCATACAATGTTATTGTTGGCTATTGCTACAAATGAGATACCTGTGCTGCTTATGACTGCTTGTGTGCTCCAGGGACACATGTGACTCCAGAAGATATATTGAATACAATTCATATAGACAACTTTTATGAGCCTGTTTGTCCTTTCTAGAGCTTGCATTTTAAATGCCTCACATTGTGTTTCGCAGAAGAAAAACAAATATACATGTGGATAAACGTGGGGGTAAGTGATCACATCATTTGTATTTTTACTGGAAAATTCATTTCATTTTAAGTAAAACACCCTGGTAACAAGATACACTATAATACACAGGTGCAAACGAGGCCAAACGGGACTTCAGCGGCTGTTGTCATCAAAGCTAAACGAGATCTGGCTCTTTCTCAAATCCTGAGCCTTGGTGATAGTCTACCATTTTCCTAGTCTGACCTACAAAACCGAGGTCTACCAAGCCATGCTATGTTTAGCTTGGCACATTTACACAATCTGGTTCGAGCTCAGCTGCCATCTGAGTCTCCATCGGAACGGGTCGGCATCTGTGGGGTGACTTTGGTGTCGCCGCTGTCCTTGCCAAACACCTGTAGTCGTAACACAAGGGCACCTTTCAGAAAGACTCTCTGATGGACAGACTGCAGGAATAAGAGAAGTGACACTCAGCATCAATCGATTAATCATTCGACCGGCTTGGCCTCAGTCCATCTCACGACTGATGAGAATCGATCTCCAGACTTAAGAAGATGAACGTTTTCTCATTCCACTAATGATTTAAATATGGTATAAATTCAGAAATGAAATACGATGTAAAGGGTTTCAAATGAATTTAAAATGATTCACTATATGCCAAAAGAGAGAGATGTTAGTCAGCATGAATGTTCATTTGCTGGACACAGAAGACAGCTTAGCTGCTCATCTTTTTGGGCCGGCAAGATCCTGTATTGATCTTGTGCCCATCCACGGGGAATTTCTGCCAATAGTCCACTGAGCTGACCGCTTTCTTTGAGGATGCATCGGCTTCCTCTTCTTTTGAATCTTTTAATGCATGCAAAGATTTTAGTCATGCAAAGCTCACAACCAAAACAGCTGCTGGTGTGCGCGTGGACTGAACATTTAAAAGATCTCAAACCTGATGTTTGACAAGAGAAACAAAGTCACGTTCAGTCCAGACTGGATGCAAAACTGCTGTGTGTGACGGTGAAGAAAAGAAAGCAAGTGATCGATGAAATGTCCTGATGCTTGCGGTTGCAGGTTAGGCTATAAAGCCAGAATTAGATTGAAGAAATAGCTTTTAGTGCTTGTTGATGTATCGTGTGATGCCAAAGGAGTGAAGGGTCAAGGTTTGTAAATTCACCATCTGGCTGCAAAAACATTGAGAAATATGCATATATTTTGTTCACATATATTCTATTGTTTTATATTCTGAACAAAGCTCAAGTATTTTATTGTATTGTTAAGGCTCTTAACTCTGTAAAGCCTAAGATATCGAATAATAGTATTTTTTATTATTATTATTAAACCATTTATAGAGTCATTAGAAGGGAAAGAATCATGAGAACACAGAGGGGGAAAAATATGAGAATATGGAATAAAAATATGTTGAATTTTATTTAGAAACCCAGACTTGACTTAAAACTTTGCAATTTAGTGCTTATCTTTCCATGATGAAATTCTGAAACGTGATGTAAATCAATGAGCTCTTTCTAACAGTGCAGCAGATACTTACAATTATCTAAATATCAGTCGTCACTCTATATCTCCAATAATATATCAAGTTATTTATTATAGCACATTTAAAAACAGCAAGCACGGCTGACCAAAGAGCTGAACAAACAACATAAAACACAGGATAACCCACCGATTCATACCAGAAACTCACAGTGAATTAAAAGCCAAAGAAAATACATAGGTTTTAAGAGATTTCAAGTTTAAAGACAGTTAGAGACTGTGCGGATCTGATGTAGGCTGGAAGGCTGTTACACAGTCTAGGACCAGCAAACGCAAAGGCTCTATCCCTCTATACTTTAGCCGTGATCTGGGGACAGAGAGACATCTTTCATCACCAGACCTCAGATTTAGAGTAGGATTGTATGGATAAAGTTGATCAGATAAATAGCTCGGTGCCAGATTATTTATAGATTTAAAAACATAGAGAAGAATTTTGAACTCAATTCTAAGATGCACAGGTAACCAATGTAACGATTGGAGTAACATGATCAAATTTACGTTGTCCTTTGAGGAATTTAGAAGCTGCGTTTTTTTTGCGTAATATATCTTAGTAAGATGAGATGTAAATGATCCAAACATATAATGCAATGCAATGCTGATTGAGAGATGAAGAAACAAACGCTCCTCAGAAGATCCTGAGACTAAAACATGATTGATGGAGAATCAAGTAAAGCTGAGTTGCTACAGTCCAGTAAGCGTTCATCTGGAGATATGACTGCAGTTATTCTGACGTTTACTTCATTAAAATCAGTCAAGATTTGATACGAGAAGCAGCAGCTGAATCTGGACGCTTGTACAATTACACTAAAAGAGCTTTTACTGGATAAACAACTCTTAACTCTCAGTAAGACGACAGAAGACATGGAGATTGTGAGTTTTAACAAAGTTTTGATTGTGTTGATCATCAAGAGCCTTAAAAGCTTGTCTATGAGATGTGGCAGTGTTTTATATAGAGCTAAACACCATGAAATTAATTGTTCGTTGTCAACTTCGTTGGCATCACAGTTGAGGATAGTTGGTTAAGATGGACTTGTATATGTTTTTTGTGCAATTTTACTTGAGGTTTTGTTCAAAGTGTGGCTATATGTGAGACTAGGAACAAAGACATTTGAGATAGTAATGAGCAGTTCAGAGTTTATGAGCAGAGAAAGCTAAATGACCTCTATAAGCGATAATGTTCTGTCTCTCGATGTGCTTTCTTGCTTATTCTGATCTGTGTTTCTGAAAAACATGGGGTGAAGCATATGTGACAATGACATCACAATCTCTTTATTTCACTCCCTGTGCCTGTATGTGCATGCATATATGCAAAAAAGGAAAGAAGGAAGGAAAAAAAGTTTAATGATTAATTTACTTCTGCTGAAACAATCTAAATGCAAATTGGACTTCTCTATCTGTATGTTCCAGGACGTAATGAGGTTTGAATTCAAATGACCTGCTTGCGTTTCATCCACTTTGAGAGCCAAGTAAAATTTTAAAGAGAAAAGACTTCAGCATAAACAAACTGAAATTATGGCTGTAATATAACTCCAAAAAACTACAGTTGAGTAGCTCGTCAGAGTTCAGATATGATCATGCCTTTTGAAATTGGCTGTGGGTTATATGTAAGTTACATAAGCGTTTTTTTTAAATACCACTATTCCACTGTTTCTGCAACGAAGCAGCCTTTTAGGCCAAATGCATGATAAAATCATGACCTTCTCCAACCTCGTACACCCACATGAGTGTATGGAGAGCTTTATCAGATATCATGCCTCATAATTCCATTTAAACCAGTTAGTGAGTTTCCACAGAGTCAAATATTCTCTCTCGCTCATAAGTTTGTTACACTTATGATAAAATAAACTGCAAGAACAACCCACACCATTCGCAGTAAAGTTGGTGTGACATTGACCTCTAGATCGGTTGACAGGTTAAAACGGATATCTCGCATTATCACCATATTTAAGGATGGGCAAATTATCAAAATGATAATATTTGAGGTAAATGTTGGACACACTTGATGCTGAGGCCTGACTGCAAGAAAGTGGCATTGCTTCATGTAGAGGCATTATATTGTGATGAATCAAACTGTCCTTGAAAAGTGAATTAAGAGAAAAATAGCTGAAGGCACTTTTCACAACCAAAAAATAAACCATTAAAAATATGTATGCAAAGTTGGCGATTACAGAAGTCTTAAAGGTACATCAAGAAGAGAAAAAAACAGCAACTTAAGAATAAGCAAGAGGGTGTAAATGGTCATGTGAAAATGAATTGACCGTTTTAGTTTTAGAAACATTGATTAGTGGGGAATAAACAAATGATACTGTATGACGGCTGATTATTGATGTTTAAAATGACATGTGAGGTGTTAAAAAGGCCCCATTCGCTCTCAGTGTAGGTGGGTTTTATAGTAAATATAGTGATGATAGAGTATCAAGACATCTGTATGTAATCATGTAATCCCTAAGAAGCTTCACATATCTTGTAAAAGTAATGCTTTTCTAGCAGCCAGAGGTAAAACATGGCATTAGCAACACCAAGGTCATTGGTCTGTTTCACTGGAAACGCAATGCATTCTAGCTAAATATATACGTTGAATGCACTGTAAGACACTTTGAGTAAAAGCATCGGCCAAATGCACTTATGTGAATGTAATTCAGGGAAATGGTGCACATGCAAAGTTATCTCAGTTAAATGTGATTTTAGCACAGATACCATTTCTTATGTTTGTATAAAAACCGAACGAAAAATTATTAATTCACTGATATCGTCTACAAATGCAAGCATTTTAGTTATGAACAAGCTTAGAGAAATGTGAAATTCATATTCTAGTTATAAATTATATGTTGATTTTATTGGATTTTATCAATTTTATTTACTAAGTATGTTCAAGTGGCATCACACCATATACATACCAAAAGTGACCAACATCTATATGTTGTCAAAAATATCGACAGTATATAATGATAAAATGTATTATATTAGGGATTTACACACATTTTGTTTGCTTTAAAAGCTGTGCATGTGTGAAAACATATACATTTTAGATGCTGCCAGATATGTTTCAGCATTTGAAAATGTACATGTAAAAGCTAAATATTACTGCATATTAATATCCTGGTAGATGCAACTAATGGGTAAAAGATAAGGCATTCACAGCTCAGACCTTTTTCAGCCTTCTCGTTTTGTTTACCTGAGATTAAAGAGCCAATCTGAGGATATGTCACTGTTGATTAACACTGAGGCAGCCATATGTGATTAAATATACATAGCACACTTGTTTCTGAAATACCAAAGTCTTTCCCAGTCACTCACAATCAATTCAGGCAATACCTACCAATAACAACCAATACAGCTATAACATCTCTATCCAGCTGGCATACACTAGACTATTTCCAGCAGCAGATAACAGCATATAGGTGTGCTGGCCCACTTAGATACATATCAGAGAGGAAAGGCCTCTGGTGATTCAGCTCCCATTATCTGTCTGCTTGTGATTCTTCATCCCGCGGTCGATATTGGCTTTTATGGCCATCAACTGGACGTTTTAACACCAAATTGCAAACAACTGACAGAGCATTGCGGTGCAACAGTCACATCAACAACAGAGAGTAGAAAGTAAGAGATGGGCAGATGGAGAAATGTCTCAAATGCAACAGCGAGGAGGTTCTTTAATTAGCTCAATATGATGCAGAGTGGCATTTTGATCCCAGGGCAGCATGTTTCGGCTCAGTTGCCATTACGTGCTAAAATACAGATCGAATGCAGAGTGAAATATTCCCTAGAGCAGGATTTTTCTGCTTTTTTTAAACCAAATAACTCAAAAGTGTTCTAAACCATTCCCCTACATTATCAATCAACTAATACAAACTATAATAAACTTCTAATTATACAGTAGATATAAAAAGTCAACACACCCCTGTTAAAATGCCAGGTTTCTGTGATGTAAAAACCGAGACCAAGATAAATAATTTCAGAAATGTTTCCACCTTTAATGAAAACTATAACCTGTACAACTAAATACAAAAAGAAATCTGCAAAATTTTAGGAAAGGTGTAGTAAAAATAAAAATAAAAATAACGTGGTTGTATAAATGTGCACACCCTCTTATAACTAAATATGTGGCTGTGTTCAGAATTAAGCAATCACATTCCCACTCATATTAAATAGGAGTCAGTACAAGCCTGCCATCATTTAAAGTGCTTCTGGTTAAACTCAAATAATGTTTAGCTGTTCTAATGGGCTTTTCCTGACATCGTACAGCAAAAGCCATGGTACGCAGAGAGCTTCCAAAGCATCAGAGGGATCTCATTGTTAAAAGGTGTCAGTCAGGAGAAGGGTACAAAATATTTTTCAAGGCATTAGATATACTATAGAACACAGTGAAGACAGTCATCATCAAGTGGAGAAAATATGGGACAAGAGTGACATTTCCAAGCACTGGATGTCCCTCCAAAATTGATGAAAAGATGAGAAGAAAACTGGTCAGGGAGGCTGCCAAGAGGCCTACAGCAGCATTAAAGGAGCTGCAGGAATTTCTGGCAAGTACTGGTTGTGTATTATATGTGACAAAATTCTCTAATGTTTGGGCTATGTGGTAGGGTGGCAAGAAAAAAATCCTCCAAGGCTGGTTAAATTTAGCAAAAACACATTATAAGTCTCCCAAAAGCATGTGGGAAATGTGTTATGGTCTGATGAAACCAAGGTTGACATTTTTGGTCATAATTCTAAAAGATATGTTTGGCACAAAAACAACACTGCACATCAACAAATGAACACCATACCCAGAGTGAAGCATGGTGCTGGTAGCATAACGCTTTGGGGCTGTTTTTCTTCAGCTGGAACTAGGGACTTAGTCAACAGTTCCAAATACCAGTCAATACTGGCACAAAACATTCAGGCTTCTGAAAAAGATGAAGAGGAACTTCATCTTTGAGCAAACAGTGACCCAAAGCACACATCCAAATCAACAAAAGAATGGCTTCACCAGAAGAATATTGAAGTTTTGGAATGGTCCAGCCAGAACCCAGAACTGAATCGGAGTGGTCTGTGGAGTGATCTGAAGAGGGCTGTGAATGAATTATGCATTTATATAGCGCTTTATTGTATATTGTTGTACACCCAAAGCGCTTCACAATCATGTGGGGGGGTCTCTCCTCAACCACCACCAGTGTGCAGCATTCACTTGGATGATGCGACGGCTGCCACAGGACAACGGCGCCAGTGCACTCACCACACACCAGCTACAGGTGGAGATGAGAGAGAGTCATAGAGCCAATCAAGTGTATGCTCTCACCACACACCAGCTACAGGTGGAGAGAAGAGATAGAGCCAATCAAGTGTATGCGCTCACCACACACCAGCTACAGGTGGAGAGGAGAGAGAGTCATAGAGACAATCAAGTGTATGCGCTCACCACACACCAGCTACAGGTGGAGAGGAGAGAGAGTCATAGAGACAATCAAGTGTATGCACTCACCACACACCAGCTACAGGTGGAGAGGAGAGAGAGACATAGAGCCAATCAAGTGTATGCTCTCACCACACACCAGCTACAGGTGGAGAGAAGAGATAGAGCCAATCAAGTGTATGCGCTCACCACACACTAGCTACAGGTGGAGAGGAGAGAGAGACATAGAGCCAATCAAGTGTCGCTCACCACACACCAGCTACAGGTGGAGAGGAGAGAGACATAGAGACAATCAAGTGTATGCGCTCACCACACACCAGCTACAGGTGGAGAGGAGAGTCATTGAGACAATCAAGTGTATGCGCTCACCACACACCAGCTACAGGTGGAGAGGAGAGAGAGTCATAGAGACAATCATGTATGCTCTCACCACACACCAGCTACAGGTGGAGAGGAGAGAGAGACATAGAGCCAATCAAGTGTATCGCTCACCACACACCAGCTACAGGTGGAGAGGAGAGAGAGACATAGAGCCAATCAAGTGTATGCGCTCACCACACACCAGCTACAGGTGGAGAGGAGAGTCATTGAGACAATCAAGTGTATGCGCTCACCACACACCAGCTACAGGTGGAGAGGAGAGAGAGACATAGAGACGATCAAGTGTATGCGCTCACCACACACCAGCTACAGGTGGAGAGGAGAGAGAGTCATAGAGCCAATCAAGTGTATGGGGATTATTAGGAGGCCATGATTGACAAGGGCCAGTGGAGGGAATTTGGCCAGGACACCGGGGTTACACCCCTACTCTTTACGAGAAGTGTCATGGAATTTTTAATGACCACAGAGAGTCAGGACCTCGGTTTAATGTCTCATCCGAAAGACGGTGCTCTTTGACAGTATAGTGTCCCCACCCTGGATGGGGTCTCCCATGCAGGTACAGACCAGGCTCAACCCTGCTTAGCTCCAGTGGGCAACCGGTCTTGGGCTGCAGGGTGATATGGCTGTGCACAGGAGATGCCCTCACAATCACAGATTTGGAGCATTTTTGCAAAGAAGAGTGGGCAAATTGCTAAATCAAGATGTGCCATGCTGATAGAATTGTAAACAAAAATACTGAGTGGTGTAATCAAATCAAAAACTGCTTCAACAAAGTATTAGTTTAAGGGTGTGCACACTTATGCAACCACACAATTTTTTTCCACCTTTACTAAAATATTTCAGTTAGTTTTTTTAAATTGTTATAGTTAAAAGTTTTCATTAAAGGTAGAAAAAATTCTGAAATTATTTATCTTGGTCTCATTGTTTTTACATCACAGAAACCTGCCATTTTAACAAGGGTGAGAATACTTTTTATATTCACTGTATAAGCAAAACCACACAGGCAAGATTTCAGTTGTGTTGTATTGATATTCTGTAAACTGCATGATTGTGAGTGTGGCTTTTATGCAGCAGTATGCTTCAATAAACAATAAATTAATATTTAGTAACTTATATGTTAGACAAAATATTGTCAGTTACTTTGTCTACTTCTTGTGAAAATAGTTCCTGACAATAGCAGAATTGTATCTCTAGGTAACACTGATAAATTAATCGGTGTTTTTAATGAGTTGGTTGAGTAAACGATTCAATGACTCTGTCAAGTGTTTTGTTACTGAATGCATCTGCTTTTTTATTTTGCATTATGTAATATGTTAGCTTATAGTAAATTTTTGTATATTTTTTGTAGTTGTTAACTGTGTTGATCCATATGGAAGACCACTACTGCCACTGAATAAAAAATAACAATTTATCATAATTGCAGGTTTACATCTAGCAATTCTGACTTTGTGTGATAGAGAATTGTGTGACAAACTCTTAATTGCAAGCTGTAAAGTCAGAATTATAGGATATAAACGTGCAAATAAAGTCAGAATTGTGAGTTATTCAGCCCAGTTCTGAGGAAAAATTTGTATTTCATACAATTGTAAATGTATGTCTCACAATTATGATTTTATCATTTGCAATTGCTAGATTATTTCTTGCAATTCTTACTGTATAACCTCCAATGGTGATATTATATTTTGCCATTCTTGGCAAAAAAAATTATAATTTTTGAGTTTGTCATGTAATTATGAGAATAAAAAAGCTATTTGTATTCATTGGCGGAATCAAGTTTCCATAGTTTCAAGCTCACAAAAACATATTCAGATGTGTTAGACAATTTTTTTGCACAAAAAAGTGTACTAAATTTGACAGATACTGTATGTATCTTCAGTGACACAATTTAGTCATTGTCATGTGACCAAACAGTGTCTGTTTTGTAGCTTCACTGAGATCCATCTCTCCCGTAGCCTCATGGGATAGTAAAGTGTCCATTGGTTGCACACTTCAGAATCTCACCGAAAGCAGTCGTACATCCAGGTACTTTTCACCTGATGTTTTATAAGTACCTTGAATCCACACCTAATACTCTTTCACAAACTTTTTAAGGGAATTATTGAATATTATACATATTTGGATGCAGTCAGTGACTGATTTCATTCCTGAATGAAGCAGTGTTTAGAACAAATTGGTTGAGTGAAAAATACAATAACTCAGTCGCTTGTTGCCACCTACTGGCGGAATAATGTATCCATTTAAAATAGTATGTACCACTAATTAATCTCTGGGTTGAAAGTGAACCACCATTTAGTATTTTTTTTTTTTTTTTAACAGATATCGTCTTTGGTGAGCAGCTTGCATTGCGATGCATCTGCAGCAGACAAACACTGTTCTACTCACTGATTCTGTTTTGGTCATTAAACCAAAAAAATAAAAACATGAATAAAACAGTTAAGCTGGTGTCTTCTACCGAGTCACTAACTAGGTAACAAATGCCGCACTACTCATGTCGATGATGCAAGTGCATGATATAGTGAGACAAGAGACCTGCAGGAGAGGGAGGTGACATCAAACTCCAGTTTGGAACAAGTAAGCAAACCAAGCATCAGAAACCCAGTCCAAACACGGTAAAGACTGCTGTCTGACTACTCCTCGCACTTCTTAACCATATATGAAGGCGATCGTGATAGCTACATCATATTTTGATCCATAACATGCCCTTCGGTAGTTTTCAGAACTCACTGACAGAGCTACATTTCTCTCTGTGAATGTGAGTTAAAATTGAGAGAGAGCTGGTTATTTTTATCTCGGTCAATCAAAACCATTGGGTTCATGCTGTTCCTGTCGATAAAGCCGACTGTCACGCATTGTTGTGGTTGTATATAACAGCATGGGCACAACTTACTAAAATAATATTCATGCGTTCGCATTAAATCAAAAATCCCAATTAGCTAGTCCAGCGAATACTTGACAAAGGAGAAACCACACAGCAATTCATCTAGACTCAGTTTGATATCATACACAAAAGTGCCCGCTTGCTGCTTGACACATTGCAAATTTTATAAAGAGAAAGTCTAGAATTTTGGAAAATATGAAAGGTGGGGAATGTATGAGAAACGCACCAACATTTAAGATCAGCAGTAAAAAGTGTTCATTATATAATAGTGCTTTGAGAAACAAAACATGACAGGATTCAACACAAAAAGCTTTTGTGTTGTTCTTTGCCTGATTAGACACATAACTTATAGACTGTCATGTGGAATTGTTTTATAATTTGATGGAGGTTTAATCCCATATTATGTCAGTCGACATTAATCATAGCTTTGACAATGAAGTCAAGTGATGTGATGCTTTTAAAATGATGAAAGACATGCAAATACTGTAATTAAAGAACTAAGCATCCAAAGTGTGATGCATTAGCATGTCCATTGTTCCCAAACACATACCCTGAAGTTTAGAACAGGTGGCTCATGGGTAAAGTTTTACTCTAACTGACAGCTACTGTAGAAGAAATGCTGTGTCCTTGTTGCTTGATATTGCATCATGCCATGTGTGTTTGATCCTTCTGAGCTCAGACGTTTATGTTTGTTTTTATTTCAAGGATATATCAATATTAAAATATTTTACGTATTATAAGCCCCTTTGCTGATGTTTCTCAGTTACATTTAGGACATTGTTTCATTTTTCATTATGTCATGCATTTATTCTACTCTAACACAAATGATGATAGCATTCACAAACATTAAAAAATATATTTTATAATTATGGTTAATAGTATTTTGGTGATACTATAATAACACTGGTGTGAAAATCATATTTTTATTGCATTTATTATTATAATTTTTTGTCTGAGATGAACTTATATGCAACAAAAATTATAAATGCTTTAAATATTTTCATAATGTATTAATGCAGGTTAATTACATTTATAAGAAAGCTGAATTGGGCTCATATGCCTGTTTAATAAAAGCAGTGCTTTACATTTATATGAATGAAACTGTTATGATATTACAGTCAGTGTTTGTTTTACCCTTGCTACTGGCTCCATATGTACGAGCGGCCGCTGTCAAAGACATGAGTAATACAGGCTGCCCATCACGATGTCTGATTCACAAAGGGATTTTTGCTGGCTGTCAGCAAAACAGCAGCGGCCTCCCTATAAGAGCCGGTCTGAGCACGCCATCTCTTTCTGAAGCATTTTACTGAGGGTGTCATATAAATCAATGCTGCACTTAAGGGAATCAATAGCATTTGATTGAAGATGACAATCAAGAGGGATGCATTTTGGGGTCCACCCTTAGTACAATCTCACCGGAGGAGAGGCAAAACACAAATCCAGGCTGTGATGGAGAAATGGAAGTTAGAAATAAACACATATACTTCCGTTCACACCACACAGAAAAGAGATGAGGGAGCCACAGGGTTCAGATCATGATGCTAACATGCTGATGGCTTAGATAAGCAAATCTGCCTTTTATAGAGCAATTTAGTATTAGGGCATATAGCCAAACTGATGCACCGTATATAACATAATACTGAAAAACCTAATCTCACCCTCTGGTGCCTGTATCATTAAGTCACAAAATATCTTAATGTTTGTTTTTACATAAAAACAAGAGTATATTCATTCCCAATCATTGCAATAATCTATTTTGAGTACTTCACCAGTTTCATCAGCCACGTTGCATTTAAGTGTCTGGTTATTGTGTGGTTTTGCTCCACCAACAAATATAGTTTCAAACGAAGCCAACAGGAGCGCCACACGTGTCCAAACAAACACACTAGTGTTAATCAGTGAATCGTTGATTCTGAGTGAATCTATTGAGTAAATGATTCAATGACTCATATGTATTTTTGAGCATAGTGTAACAGTCTTCAGCCTGCTACGAGTTGAGCGCAGCTGCAGTTGTAATCCTCACTGGTAGGGGGCAGCTTTAACCTCGGTTGAGCATGGATAAATGTATTAGCTGAAAAGAAGAGGGTATGGATATATTTTGGTTTGTGTACCAATGTGCCTAGTAGCAGCGTTTGAGCTGATCTACTGCGTTTGGGGAAGGCCCTTTTGAGAAACATTTTTGTTTCATTCTCAACTAAGGTTTTTTTTTTTCTACATTATGCTTGATACATATGACAGCATTGTGGATTTAATTTTAATCTTCGTTGGTGGCATTGACAAGGACTAAAGTCGACCTGGTTGTTACTCTTCCATGGAGTTGCATTAAGTACTGCTTTGACGCTCTACAGTACATTTACATTTATGCATTTAGCAGACGCTTTTATCCAAAGTGACTTACAGTGCATTCAGGTTATACATTTGTATTGTCAGTGTGTATACAGTACAGATTATAATTGTGATTCAAGGACAACGTTTACTTCAGCCGGCATCTCCACTGGACTCCTTCAGTGTCTAACATAAATACAGATAAGACAGATTTCTTTGAGTTTCACCCACATAGTGTTTTACACACAAGCACTTGATTCATAGTCTGATTGATTCAATAACTAATTTATAATGACTGTCACTTGTTTTGTTCCCGATGAACTAGTTTGTTTGTTTATTTGTTTTTTACACAAATCAGTTGTGTTGAATGATTCATTGACTCATTTTTTAAAGAAAGTCACTTGTTTTCTTGGGAAATAAATTAGCTTGTTTGATCGAATATGATGTGAATGATTCAATGACGCATACGACAGCAACTTGCTTTAGTTGCCGAATAAATCTGAATATTTGAATGAATCAGTTGAGTGAATGATTCAATCAGTCGTTCATAAAGTAGCCACTTGTTATGATCCCAAATAACTGTTGTTATGAATTGAGCATATTTTGAATGTTTTAAAGAAGTTGAGTAAATGATGCAACGATTTAGTTCTGAAATAAATCAGTGATATTTTTTTAATAAATCAGAGTTAATGATTAAATGACTTATTCGAAAAGACAGCTACTTGTTTTTTACCCGCATATGCCGGCAGCCATATCACCCTGCAGCCCAAGACTGGTTGCCCACTGAAGCTAAGCAGGGTTGAGCTGGTCAGTACCTGGATGGGAGACCTCCTGAGAAAACTAGGTTGCTGCTGGAAGAAGGTGTTAGTGAGACCCGCAGGGGGTGCTCACCCTGTGGTCTGTGTGGGTCCTAATGCCCCAGTTTAGTGATGGGGACACTATACTGTCAACAAGCACCGTCTTTCGGATGAGATATTAAACCGAGGTCCTGACTCTCTGTGGTCATTAAAAATCCCATGGCACTTCTCGTAAAGTGTAGGGTGTAACCTCGGTGTCCTGGCCAAATTCCCACCTCTGGCCCTTGTCAATCATGGCCTCCTAATAATCCCCATCCACTTGATTGGCTCTATGACTCTCTCTCCTCTCCACCTGTAGCTGGTGTGTGGTGAGCGCACTGGCGCCGTTGTCCTGTGGCAGCCGTCGCATCATCCAAGTGGATGCTGCACACTGGTGGTGGTTGAGGAGAGACCCCCCCACATGATTGTAAAGCGCTTTGGGTGTACAACAATACACAAAAAGTGCTATATAAATGCATCATCATTAAACAGCATTAATGAGCAAATCAGTTTATTTAATGACTCATAACACAATTACTTGTTTTGATCTCAAATGAATCAGTATTTTTTATGAATTAGTTGAGTGAATGATTAAATCAGTCGTTCATAAAGTCAGCCACTTGTTATGATCCCAAATAGATACATGTTTAAAAAAAAATCTCTTGAGTCAAATGATTCAACCTCAATGCTGCCCTGAAACAGCACTCAAAACAGCAGAAATGCACTAAAAAGAATGCAAATGACTTTCATTGAAGTCTTTCTTGAAAGGTGAAGGAGAACAGATACAGTCTCAGTGGAAAGCGTACAATCAGTGTAGCCTGGAGGGTCTCCTGTATAAGAAGCATCACAGGTTGATATGAAAGGCCCATAACTCCTGCTGATGTGAGCTCCTCAGCTCCTTCTCTCATGCTCAAGGCAAGCAACATATGGCTCAGTGCAGCTTCCCATGACGCTGCCTCCTCTGGACAGGAGGATCTGCTGCAGAGTTCAGAGATTTAGAGCTTCTGTTTGTGCACGAGCCTGATTATTAATCAGCTGGAATGCAAAACAACTGCTGCAAACTCTCATTATCATATAGATTTACTTGATGATATTTTGTCGCACAATAGTTTTAGGCTGTTGCGATGCCAATATACTGTGTTGATAGGTTGCTGTTATTTATCCCGTTATGACATCATTATACTGATTTTAATATGCCTGAACGAGCGCAGATGAGTTTCCCCACTGGAATAAGAAGTCTCAATAACACACAGTGCAGCATGTAAAAACTATTCTAAATGGCAGGAAAGAGTCGCCTTGGGAAGCAATTAAAACTAAGTGGGATGAGCTTTATATCTGTTTTATGTGGGACATTTTAATTATCGTTAACAAATGATGACTTTCCATGCAATCCAAAACCATGAGGAGCTACACATTGTAATACACACACTGTAGCCTCGAGTCAGTCCAGGTACTGCTGTCCATCTTCAGGAGACAGAATATAATGTTATGAACTGAGTTCTGAAGCAGAGGACATGAGGAGTATTTCCTACTATTTATTAAGACAAGATGACCTCGTCAAACTAATGGCTGCTGAGTGAGTCAACAGCTCGTAAAGATTTAAAATAACGTTCTGCAGCTGCTGTAGGCTAAGACTGCCAGGGTGTTTGTAACCAGTATTATTCCTATAGTAACTCACCCATAGGCTGTGTTTCTGAAACAGCTTGTCTAATCGCCTCAGAACCAATCCCTTGGGCTCAAACATATGTTGTTTCTTCACGGATCAGGCCTTATGTGTATATTTAACACTTTAAATTAACTGTTACACATATTATGTGCAAATACATAATTACTTAGGATTAACAGGATTATTTAACTACTATAGAGTGATGTTTGCCCATGCAATTGTTGTTGTGGATGGTTGTATTATATATAGCAGCCATATCACCCTGCAGCCCAAGACCGGTTCCCACTGAAGCTAAGCAGGGTTGAGCTGGTCAGTATCTGGATGGGAGACCTCCTGGGAAAACTAGGTTGCTGTTGGAAGAGGTGTTAGTGAGACCAGCAGGGGGTACTCACCCTGTGTTCTGTGTGGCTCCTAACGTCCCAGTATAGTGACGGGGACACTATACTGTCAACAAGCACCGTCTTTCGGATGAGACGTTAAACCGAGGTCCTGACTCTCTGTGGTCATTAAAAATCCCATGGCACTTCTCGTAAAGAGTAGGGGTGTAACCCTGGTGTCCTGGCCAATTTCCCCCACTGGCACTTGTCAATCATGGCCTACTAATAATCCCCATCCCCTTGATTGGCTCCATGGCTCTCTCTCCTCTCCACCTGTAGCTGATGTGTGGTGAGCGTACTGGTGCCGTTGTCCTGTGGCAGCCGTCGCATCTTCCAAAGTGGATGCTGCACACTGTTGGTGGTTGAGGAGAGACCCCCCCCCCCCTCCCCCACATTATTGTAAAGCACTTTGGTTGTACAAAAATACACAATAAAGCGCCATATAAATGTATCATTCATTCATTCATACAGTATCTCACAGAAGTGAGTACACCCCTCAATTTTTTGTAAATATTTTATTATATCTTTTCATGTGACAACACTGAAGAAATGACACGTTGCTACAATGTAAATTAGTGAGTGCACAGCTTTTATAACAGTGTAAATTTTCTGTCCCCTCAAAATAACTCAACACAGAACCATTAATCTCTAAATCACTGACCACAAAAGTGAGTACTTAAGTGAAAATGGCCAAATTTGGCCAAATTATCCAAGGTCTCAGGTGTGAAAGGGGAGCAGGTGTGTTGAATTTGGTGTTATCGCTCTCGCTCTCTTATAGTGGTCACTGGAAGTTCAACATAGCACCTCATGGCAAAGAACTCTCTGAGGATCTGAAAAAAAAATTGTATATAATATACGTATATATTATATATATAAAGATGGCGTAGGCTATAAGAAGATTGCCAAGACCCTGAAACTGAGCTGCAGCACGGTGGCCAAGACCATACAGCGGTTTAACAGGACAGGTTCCACTCAGAACAGGCCTCGCCATAATCGACCAAAGAAGTTGAGTGCACATACTCAGCGTCATATCCTTAGGTTGTATTTGGGAAATAAACAAATGAGTGCTGCCAGCATTGCTGCAGAGGTTGAAGGGGTGGGGGTCAGCCTGTCAGTGCCAGTGTTAATTTCGTAGACGAAAACGACGACGAAAAATATTCGTCAACGAACCTTTTTTCCTGTGACCTAAGACGACACGTTGAAGAGCTAAAAATAATATCTGATGATAAAAACTATGACGAAATGTATGCCTTGTCTTCGTTAACAAGACAAAATGGGAATAAAATGTTATTTGAGGACTACCGGACATTCAAAATACATCCCATAAGCTAAGTTAACTGTCTTGTCTTTAAAAATGTGCGTCTCTTGCTTTGGATAAGGGGCGTCTGCATATCTAGTCCCAGTATAGCAGCCCCAGTGGATGGAAAGGCTACCAAAACACGAACTATCAATCTGAACCAATGGTCTCAGCACCCGAAGGGTTAGGGACTGGGTGACCAGACATCCCGATTTTCCCGGGAACCACAACTCTTTGTCGATTAAAGATGGAATCGCGCTGATAGAAGTGCTCTCTCACGCACAAGCACAGCACGCGATCAGTTCTCAGTGCTGTTCATTGCTCAAATACACACACACAGCAGTCCTAATGTCTATCGTGGAGAGTCAGAGTATCTCACATAAATACAGTCGATTATAGCTTAAGTGAGCATGAACAGCTGGGTGAAAACTGAATGTGTGTCAGTATTACATGCGTGCCTTCCATCTTAAAGGGACAGCATTCCAAATTATATGTGTCATCAATGTTAACCAACAAAAGGTGTTAAATAAAAGTATACTTGTTAAGTAAACCAACTGTATCTGAAAAATTTGTTTAATTTGTATCTCTACCAAAAAAATTACATTTATTCCAAGTTAAGTTTTTCTTTATTCAATCTTTGATTCAAATTTCTCATAAGATTAGTTGATTTGGTGTTAAGAGAGAAGAATCAATGACTATTTTTGTTTGAATACTACATATAAACTGTAACTGCAGTTTGAATAAAAGCAATGACTAAAAGTTGACTAAAACTATGAAAGACTCAAATGTCTAAAATGTGACTAAGACTATTAAGCATTTTTGTCTCAATATAAACACTAAGACTAAATAAAAATGCCTGCCAAAATTATCACTGTTAACAACAATTTTTGCAAATATTGTATTATATATTTGCATGTGACAACACTGAATAAATGTCACTTTGCTACAATGTAAAGTAGTGAGTGTACAGCTTGCTTGTATAACAGTGTAAATTTGAAGTGTAAAGTTGAGTGCATGTGCTCAGCGTCATATCCAGAGGTTGTGTTTGGGAAATAGACGTATGAGTGCTGCCAGCATTGCTGCAGAGGTTGAAGGGGTGGGGGGTCAGCCTGTCAGTGCTCAGACCATACGCCGCACACTGCATCAAATTGGTCTGCATGGCTATCGTCCCAGAAGGAAGCCTCTTCTAAGATTATGCACAAGAAAGCCAGCAAACAGTTTGCTGAAGACAAGCAGACTAAGGGCATGAATTACTGGAACCATGGCCTGTGGTGTGATGAGACCAAGAAAAACTTGTTTGGTTCAGATTGTGTCAAGCATGTGTGGCGGCAACCAGGTGAGGAGTACAAAGACAAGTGTGTCTAGCCTACAGTCAAGCATGGTGGTAGGAGTGTCATGGTCTGGGGCTGCATGAGTGCTGCCGGCACTGGGGAGCTACAGTTCATTGAGGGAACCATGAATGCCAACATGTACTGTGACATACTGAAGCAGAGCATGATCCCCTCCCTTCAGAGACCGGGCCGCAGGGCAGTATTCCAACATGATAACGACCCCAAACACACCTCCAAGATGACCACTGCCTTGATAAAGAAGCTGAAGGTAAAGATAATCTGTGGGGCATCCTCAAACGATGGTGGAGGAGCGCAAGATCTCTAACATCCACCAGCTCCGTGATCTCATCAGTGGAAGAGGACTCCAGTGGCAACCTGTGAAGCTCTGGTGAACTCGATGCCCAAGAGCGTTAAGACGGTGCTGGAAAATAATGGTGGCCACAAAAAAATATTGATACTTTGGGACCAATTTGGACATTTTCACTTAGGGGTGTATTCCCTTTTGTGGCCAGCGGTTTAGACATTAATGTTTATGTGTTGAGTTATTTTGAGGAGACAGCCAATTTACACTGTTATACAAGCTGTACACTCACTTCTTTACATTGTAGCAAAGTGTAATTTATTCAGTGTTGTCATATGAAAAGATATAATCCAATATTTACAAAAATGTGAGGGGTGTACTCACTTCTGTGAGATACTGTGTGTGTGTGTGTGTGTGTGTGTGTGTGTGTGTGTGTGTGTGTGTGTGTGTGTGTGTGTGTGTGTGTGTGTGTGTGTGTGTGTGTGTGTGCTTGTTTGTGTGTGTATGTATATTGATTCCTTACACAGACTAGAAATATTTGTATTTGAAATGTTTCATACTGTATTGTAATTATTTAATTTGCACCCATATTTAGGACCAAATCCAAGAACGTAAAATGTTGAATTAATAACACAGTTTTATGGCATTGTTACTGTATCTGAATTGAGTATTTGATTATTTTCAATTACAAATAATATTTTAATAAAAATGTATTTATTGCATGAATCACTGTTTATATTAAAATAAAATAAAATACTTCAAATTATTGGAGAACATCACCAGAAAGAAGTCTGTCGTTTATCGTTTGAGTTTGATTAAAATAAAATAAAATAAAAAATGTAATATTTGCTTACATTAATCATTCACAATAATATCAAGGGCATGCATTTATAAAACAGGGTGAATTTCCAATTCATGTCACGTTTAAATGTGCATTATCCCGTCAAAACTTTCCAAATATTAGTTTTATAATATAAGGTAACTCAAACGGTGATGTGATGCATAGACTTGTAGTTCTTTAAGTTGCATAAGTATTTTAAAGCAATGCAGCAGTAAGACTTGTCTCCATTATGGAGGTATTACTGAACTATTTTGTTCGAACCTTGCATGTTCACATCAAAGACTTGTCATTGTTGTATTGTACTTTGTGCTTCTAAATCTGTCCCTGTCGAAGTAGAAGTCTAAAGTATTTGAAGCCCCATGCAATCTGTTTAACAACCCCACCGAGAATACTGACGCCGTTTTTCTTTTTCCGTGATTCAAATGACTAATTTATAGGGAAAAGCTTCAAGCTCAATTGAGAATCTGTAGAAAAGAAAGGTAGGCAGGCTTTTGTGAAGGTGTTTGTGAATCCACTGAAGAGAAGCCAGCCTTTAGAATTGATAAATTGCTTGAAGTGGCCAGGCCCATCTATAGAGATGGAGGCGATATTAAGATCTAAAGCACTTAAAAGCCGCCTTTGTGCTCGCAGGATGCCGATGATGGAGAAATTTCACCATATTGTATATGATAACAGAGCGTGTAAGAGTTTATTGTGAACATTTGATATGCAAATTTGAAAGTTTGTTTAGTGTAAACTTTAGCATGATGATGATTAGTGTACAGCCTAATTAATCTGCATTCACAGAGAACAGATGTTTACTGTAACACATATATGCTGCTGAGGAAGCTTTCAGAAGGGAAGTGATATTTGTTTACGTTGCATCTATCTGACAGCATCATTAACATACATGCATTTTTTTAAACAAATAATAACATAAAATAAATAAAATCCATGGAATTCCAATGTGTCAACACGGGGCTTATTTTAGTAAACTTTAATTTTTTTCTTCTCGAATTTGTTTCCTGCAAATTCAAAGAAATATATGTCACAAATAGGAATTAATGTGTATTTTGAATAATTAAATACTTAACAAATGAAAGGTGCTTCATCTCATTTGATTATTTCGCATTTTATTTTTGGACGTGGTGGATATAAACGAAAAACTAAGATTCATTCATTATTAGTATAGATGAATTATAAGTTTGTCATTATTGCATAAACAGCTTATATAACACTTAAACAAATGACTTTTGTTTTCAGTGTTTTTAAATTTAAATACATTTTTGCTTGATTTGGTTTGTTTTCTGTTATCACTTTTAAGAAATAACAATAAACACTGCATTAAAGAGAAAAACTAAATATACATAAAGTTTTTATATAACTTTATTTATAATTACTAATTATTCAAAATTAATAGTAATAATGATAAATAATAAACTGAAAGATTGAGTCATAATGTCAAAAATGTAAGTACTATTATTAATGTATAATTTTATGAAATATGTCTTTTAAATAGGACTATCTGGTAAACACTGAAAAAATGTATATCCTCATTTGTATATATGTATATTACTTAATAATAATAATAACTAAGTAATACCTTGTAAATAAACTGTGAGATACTGGCATAGTGACAAACAAATATATTTTTCATATTAAGAGATATAGTTTAAAACATTTCTAAAAATATATATTTTTTAATCTTTCTTACTGCACATAGTCCTAGTTTCCTCATTATGTAGTAAACATATGTATGCACATGTAAAGCTATAAGAACAAGTGCAGGACAACAGACAGAACTTTCAATGACAGCGCAAGGCCTTCAGTCACCAAAGACTGTCAGAAATCCCACAGCACACACAGCTCAGCATCAGAGCATCCGTGATCTTCATCCAGCCATCTCAACATCCACCACGACCACGTCTGCTGATCTCAGAGAGCATGAACCTTGAGTTCTGAGAGTTTGAGCAGGTGTGTGATCTCAGTTCAGTCTGAATGAGTGTGTGTTCTCCTCCTGTGTCTAATGGATGTTTTGTTTCAGCTGTCATGGCTCCATTTCCCCGGATGTCTGTCTGTGTCTCCTACGTACCTTGAGTTTGTTTGTTTGTTTGTTTGGGTTACTTATGAATATATAAGCAGATCCGTACCTCTGAGTCACACACCAGAACACTTTGAACATTAACAGCGCCCAAAACTGTCTCACTCCATTAAATACGGTTCCTGTGATGGAACTCCTGCATATTATGCTATCTTTTTTGTTCTCTTTCCCCTCCTTCCTTCCATCATTCTCCATATTTTTTTCTATTTTTTTTTCTCTGATAGAAAATACTGAAACACTGCATATGAGATCAGTTTTGTATTATGCTGCAGATATGTATAAGCAGCAGGCATAAGAGCAAAGCTCTTTATGTGTCATAGAAATTAAGTCACAAATAAATAGAATAACAGGGAGTTTGGATATTATTTATATTTTTCTCAGCCAAGAAACTTTCTACATAGTTGTTTGGGAAAGAGAATGTGTTTTAACATTGAAAATATTATACAATTTACCTTTAAGCAAGACTGAGTCGATTCAGTGAAGAGTTGAGTTATCTTAGCCGGTTCAGTGAGTGAGTCATCTGAGTCGATTCGGTAAGTAAGTGAGTCATCTGAGTCGATTCGGTGAATAATTGAGTTATCTGAGTCGATTTAGTGATGCGTTGAGTCATCTGAGTCGATTCAGTGAAGAGTTGAGTCATCTGAGTCGGTTCAGTGAGTGAGTGAGTTATCTGAGTCGATTTCAGTGAAGAGTTTAGTTATCTGAGTCGATTCAGTGAAGAGTTGAGTTATCTGAGCCGGTTCAGTGAGTGAGTCATCTGAGTCGATTCAGTGAAGAGTTGAGTTATCTTAGCCGGTTCAGTGAGTGAGTCATCTGAGTCGATTCGGTGAGTAAGTGAGTCATCTGAGTCGACTTAGTGAAGAGTTGTGTCATCTGAGTCGATTCATTGAAGAGTTGAGTCATCTGAGTCGATTCAGTGAAGAGTTGAGTCATCTGAGTCGACTTAGTGAAGTGTTGAGTCATCTGAGTCGATTCAGTGAAGAGTTGAGTTATCTGAGCCGGTTCAGTGAGTGAGTCATCTGAGTCGATTCAGTGAAGAGTTGAGTTATCTTAGCCGGTTCAGTGAGTGAGTCATCTGAGTCGATTCGGTGAGTAAGTGAGTCGATTCGGTGAAGAATTGAGTTATCTGAGTCGATTTAGTGATGCGTTGAGTCATCGGAGTCGATTCAGTGAAGAGTTGAGTAATCTGAGTCAATTTAGTGATGCCTTGAGTCATCTGAGTCGATTCAGTGAAGAGTTGAGTTATCTGAGTCGATTCAGTTAAGAGTTGAGTTATCTGAGTTGATTTAGTGATGCGTTGAGTCATCTGAGCCGATTCAGTGAAGAGTTGAGTTATCTGAGTCGATTTAGTGAAGAGTTGAGTTATCTGAGTCGATTCAGTTTAGAGTTGAGTTATCTGAGTCGATTTAGTTAAGAGTTGAGTTATCTAAGTCGATTCAGTGAAGAGTTGATTTATCTGAGTCGATTTAGTGATGCGTTGAGTCATCTGAGTCGATTAAGTGAAGAGTTGAGTTATCTGAGTCGATTCAGTTAAGAGTTGAGTTATCTAAGTCGATTCAGTGAAGAGTTGATTTATCTGAGTCGATTTAGTGATGCGTTGAGTCATCTGAGTCGATTAAGTGAAGAGTTGAGTTATCTGAGTCGATTCAGTTAAGAGTTGAGTTATCTGAGTCAATTCAGTTAAGAGTTGAGTTATCTGAGTCAATTCAGTGAAGAGTTGAGTTATCTCCTGGTTATAATGGTAATTTCATGTCATTTTCATATTAAAAAGTCTTTATTTTCTGCCAAGATAAACAATTTTGGCACATTAATTAATGCCGTCTTCATGAATAAAAAGTCAAACTTTAAAGTGAATTTTACTACACATCTGTAGAGTTGAGAATTAATAAAGGCTTCAAAATGTTACAAGATTTAACAAATGTGCTCATGGCTTTAAAGGTAAGAGATTGATTTCCAAGAATACCATTATGATGTTGTTTAAGAGATTAGCCTAACCGTTATCCTAAACAGTTACGATAGTGTTTATTTGTCAGCATTTAAATGTACAGTTATGTGTCAGGGTTCTCTCCTGGGATTACCAGGCCTGCATATAAAATTACATGTTGTTAAATAACATTAAACTGTATGTTAATGCTGCTATCATTATTTACGGTGTTGCAATTATAACGTTTTTAAGTTTCAGATAAGAATGAGGCAGCAGAGGTTTCTGTGAGAGTCTACATATATTTAGCACATATAAAATGAGCTCCGCCAGAAGTTTAAGAGCTGCTTATCTTTATGCGGAAGTTCTAAAGAATGCTCCGTGCATATGGACAGTTGAATGGTTACTCAAATATGTATTTTATATTATTATATATTAGGTTTATATAATAAATAGGGCTGTCAAACGATTAATCGTGATTAATCGCATCCAAAATAAAGGTTTTTGTTTACACGTAAATATAAATACACACACATACATGTTTATATTTCTGAAAAAAATATGTTGTTTATATATTAAATATATGTATTTATAATATAAATTATTTAAATATAAATATAGACATGAAAATATTTACTGTACATGTGTGTATTTATATATACATAATAAATATACACAGAACAAACACACATATGTAATGCAAACAAAAACTTTTATATAAATCGTGATTAATTGTTTGACAGCACTAATAATATACCATTCAAAAGTTTTGGGTCAAGGAGATTTGATTGGTTGGTTGGTTGGTTGATTGATTGATTGATTGATTGATTGATTGATTGATTGATTGATCAATCGATCTGTTAGTTAGTTCAAACATGACAGTAAAGACATTTAAAATGTTACAGTACATTTCTCTTTCAAATAAATGCTGTTCTTTTGAACTTTCTATTCATCTGTGATTCCTGAAAAATTAAATCTATCACGGTTTCCACAAAACTATTGAGCAGCACGACTGTTTTCAACATTGATAATAATCAGAAATGTTTCTTGAGCAGAAAATCAACATAGTATTATGATTTCTGAAGATCATGTTGCACTAAAGACTGAAGTAATGATGCTGAAAATACAGCTTTGATCACAGAAATTAATTATAGTTTAACACATATTCACATAGAAAACATCTATTTAAATTGTAATAATATTTTTCATTTTTTACAGTACTTTTGATCAAAAACTTTAGCCATGGTGAGCAGAAGAGATTTAAAACATATTTATGTGTAATATAATTGATCATTTTGATTCTGTATTCAATCACATTGCACGTTCAGCAGCACAGTGCCATTCCTGATTAGAGGGCATTTTTGTCGGTTTCATAATTTGACCCCATTAAGGTTACACCAGGCCAGCTGTATCAAAATCCCATATTCACTGAGCACGCTCGATGAGCTTTTGGTTTCCGGTGAGGATCCGCTGCGGCTCACGTAAGCAGATGCTCCTATATAGGGCAGTGTCCACGGCTCACATTTACCCTTTTTCATGAAGGCAATTCAGGTTATGTTTCTCGCCGGAGGGCACTCAAACTGAGGGTTTGGAGCAGCGAGTCCTGGCTGTGGTCTGATGCTGAGCTGATCAGAGCCGCCGGTCCCAGTGACAGCAGACCAAGCGCTCTCATCTGACATGATGGCAGGTCTACAGATCCATCACTTTGAAGGCAAACTGGAGAGACAACTTCATTCCTCAGTCCCAGTGTCACAGGGCCCAGAAAAGCAGCGGATGGAGCATCAAACTGTCTCATTAGTCACTCTGCATCCCCCACGAGGACCAGAGCGCAGGTGGAACCGATCTGGAGGCTCCAGAAAACAGCTTTGCATCCGAGCCCTTGGTTCGATTGCATGTCCTCGGTCCAACTTGTTACGCCAGTTGATGTCAGAGATACAGAACATCAGATGAAACCATGGGAGCCTTTAATTATCCTGTGAGAATGCGAGTCGAAAACATCACTGATGCTTCATTCATTCACATGCAGAAGTGCAGGTGGAGCTGAACTTATAAATGAAACGTGGGCTTTGATGTCTATTTTAGGTGGACATAAAGAACATACAATGACCAGGACGTAACACTGATTTCTATTTGCCAACCTGAAGGATTTCTGAATAAACGAGCTAGACATATTCACTTTCAGTGATATTATTTGCTTTGAATATTGAAAGGCAGATCACTTTCTCGCTGGTAAATGTACTGCAGGAACGTGAATGAAGGTTCATATTGCATTAAATATTGATGTGAGAGATGAAAGACATTCTTCAGAGCGGGGCGCTAAATTGTTATGTACACTTGTCGTGTAGAATCAAGCCATTGAGTCTTTCATTAAGTCTTGTGTTGTTAATAGAAAGCAAAAGTTTCTTTATGCTCATCACTTTAACACAGTGAAAATGTGACAGTTTCAATTTAGTTTAATCCTGACTACTTGTTGATATTGATAAGCCAATGGTTCATGTCTTATTATGGCCCATAACCTATCCATTTTCAGTATTAAAATTATATCATATTTTGTCTAAATACAGTACTATTGCAACATTTGTGGACTTGATTTGTATATAAAAAAATATATAATGATATTTATAATGTTACAAAATATTAATATTTCAAATAAATGCTGTTCGTTTGAACGTTCTATTCATCTGTGAATCCTGAAAAATTAAATGTATCACGGTTTCCACAAAACTATTGTGCAGCATGACTGTTTTCAACATTGATAATAATCAGAAATGTTTCTTGAGCAGCATATTATGATGATTTCTGAAGATCGTGTGACTCTGAAGACTGCAGTAATGATGCTGAAAATACAGAAATAAATTACAGTTTAACACATATTCACATAGAAAACCGCTGTGTTAAATTGTAATAAATATTTCATAACTAGCTCTTTTTATCAAATAAATTCAGCCTTGTTGAAATATTGTTTAAAAAATCATAAAATCATACCAAACCTCTGAAATAATTAAGTCTTTTAATGTGCATTAAAATCATTCATGTTAAATGCAAAATGTTATTTTAGCATCACAACATTAGATTTGTCAGGATCGTGGAGTTTTTGTTGTGTTTTGCTCCCCATGTGTTCCCTGTGACCCAGTTTCTCCCTCATGTTGATTGTTCATTTGATTCCAGGTGTGTCTCTTCTTCTTACCCAATTATCCTGTGTTCAAAAGCCCCAGTCCTTCAGTTAGTGATCGCTGGGACTCATACGTCAATGGTGCTACATGTGTGCTCCAGTTTGCCCTGTGTTATAAGAATTAAAAGACTGTTTTTTTGCATTTTCTCCACGTTCATCGCTCTGCTGCGTAGGCTAGTGTGACAAGATTGTACAGTGTGTATTCAAAATATGGATACTCATTTTGTGTGCTTCTAGAGATTAAATTCCTTTCTGTAAATAGCTTAAAAAAAGCTGTTTACTTTTCCCCAATTTACACTTCCCCAATTGTAAGTCGCTTTGGATAAAAGCGCCTGCAAAATGACAATGTATATGTAAAAAAAAAAGCAGCTCGGGTCTCAAGATTTGATGGACAAATGAGAAAACACATTGCCTTGGTGGCCTGTGCTTTTATTTTTCTCTTGAACAGACTGCATCCTGACGTTTCCCCCAATGGTGTGATCCATGTCATATATCCAGCACTCATCACCCCAAAGGTCAGAGAAACTCATTTATTGCTTCAGCTGACCACCGTATGATTGTCACTGGCAGAGTGCAGAAGCGCTCTGACCCCGCATTCACACTTCACACTACTGAAGATATATTTCTATCTAAACCCCACAACTGATAGTGGGCTCACTTCAAATTTGATGCTGAAGTTTGAGAAACAGCTCTTATGTGAACTGTGACAGCTGACCGGGTCAGTCTATTTATAACCATGTTAAAAAAACATTGCATTAAGAGCCGGGGGAGGTGGGGGGTTGTTGAATTTGGAGATCAGGGTAAATTGAACTTATTTTGTCTTCTGGGAAATATGTAACCATCTTCTGTAGCCTTTGAAGGGCAGTACTAAATAATAATTTAAAAAAAAAAATTACGAAAAATAAGAAAAATGTCACATCTCCATTCTGTTTAAAAGTGTTCACGCCCTGGCTCTTATTGCATGTTTTGTTTTTTGGAGCATCGGTGAGTGTTTGAATCTTCTGTAATAGTTGTGTATGAGTCCCTCAGTCGTCCTCGATGTGAAAAGATGCATCTCAAAATCATGAAGTCATTGTTGGAAAGGGTTCAAATACACAAAAATGCAGAAAAACCAAAGAATTAGTGTGAACTGAAGGATTTTTCTGAAGAACAGCAGACAGTTTAACTGTTCAGAACAAACAAGAAACTCATGAACAACTATCACTAAACAAAAACACAGCTGTGGATCATTCAGATAACATCACAGTGTTAAGAATCAAGGGGATGTAAACTTTTGAACGTTTGAAACGTTGAAAACATTTTTATAAATTCTACTACTATTTTATCTTGTGGATCCCTCTTATTTTGGTCAAATAATTAACATTTAGCAGATTCTGAACTTTTGACCTCAACTGTGTATACATGGCAAGATCGTCTGGCTCTGATGTCTCTGTAGTGGTTACACATGAGATATATTTAATTATGGGTAAATCTAATTTTAGATTTAACGAGTCTTTGGTCTCATTAATCTATTATTTGTTCCAGAGAAGAGTTTTGTAAAAATCGCATGTTTATGTAAATTCGATGCTGTATATCAGAGCGCTACCTTTGTACTTTTGAATGAATTGCCTAGCGACTTTTTTGATGGCTGTTGTTGTTTATTAAATATTATTATTCAATAAATAATGTTTTATATAAATAATAGTATTTCGAATTGAGAAACGGTGTGTATTCGTGATGGTGATTTTAGTTACATTGTTCCACCATTAGATGATGACAAGAGGCTGTTTTTAATTAGTGAATCAAGAGCAGTAAAGACTTTTATATTGACAAATAAACGCTATAAACTGAAGTTATTTTGAGTTTCAACAACAGCCTGACACAGTGAACAAATAAATGCACTGAGCAGCAAAATCGCCCTTAACAGATGAAAGGATATTAACATCAAGAAAATACAATGCGTTCCTCAGAAAATATTCAAACTATAGTTTATTGTGAATATGAGATTGAGCTACAGTAACACAGTAAGCTTTCAATTAAGCAACTCAACGTTCCTTCGTTCTAAAGTGACAAAAGAGGGCTTTTAAAGACACTATGATGTTATTTCATATATTTACACACTTGTGCCGTCGAACTGTTGTATAAATAAAAGATTGCACTCATTGATGTGAGATATGGCTGTATATTGGCATGGCTGTGATTCAGCCATAGGTAATCCTACTCGTTATATTGCTTATATATATACTATCAAAATATAGAACATAGCAGATTGAAATCTATTTATATTTTATTGTATTTTTAATAAAAACAGAGTAAATGTTTTTTTAAATAGCAAGCTAAAGGCAAAAACACTTTTTTTGATTAGCAAATTGTTGTAATTGGTGATGATAATTAACTGAAGAGCAGTAAGCTGGTACTTAAACAGCTGAAATGTCCATTAATAGTGGCTTTCAGCGCTGAATCATCAGAACTGGAGCCATCGAGTCATTCTGCCCAACACAAAACTGAGTGTTTCTTAGTAGTCAAATGTTATTTTTGTGCATTTGTAACTCTCAATGCTAATTCCAAACCCCTATAGATACAGAAAAGCTTCTATGTCTTGCACTTAAAGAAGTGAACAGAAGTTAGTCGACCACTTTTAAAAGCTGCTCCAACTGTGATGTTTCACAGCAGCGCCTGGAGCCACTTTGCTCTCCCATAACTCCTGATACTATTTTTTGTATTAAAGGCATATATATATATATATATATATATATATATATATATATATAGGTGCTGGTCATATAATTAGAATATCATCAAAAAGTTGATTTATTTCACTAATTCCATTCAAAGAGTGAAACTTGTATAATGTATACATTCATTCCACACAGACTGATATATTTCAAGTGTTTATTTCTTTTAATTTTGATGATTATAACTGACAACTAATGAAAACCCCAAATTCAGTATCTCAGAAAATTAGAATATTACTTAAGACCAATACAAAGAAAGGATTTTTATAAATCTTGGCCAACTGAAAAGTATGAACATGAAAAGTATGAGCATGTACAGCACTCAATACTTAGTTGGGGCTCCTTTTGCCTGAATTACTGCAGCAATGCGGCGTGGCATGGAGTCGATCAGTCTGTGGCACTGCTCAGGTGTTATGAGAGCCCAGGTTGCTCTGATAGTGGCCTTCAGCTCTTCTGCATTGTTGGGTCTGGCATATCGCATCTTCCTCTTCACAATACCCCATAGATTTTCTATGGGGTTAAGGTCAGGCGAGTTTGCTGGCCAATTAAGAACAGGGATACTATGGTCCTTAAACCAGGTAATGGTAGCTTTGGCACTGTGTGCAGGTGCCAAGTCCTGTTGGAAAATGAAATCTGCATCTCCATAAAGTTGGTCAGCAGCAGGAAGCATGAAGTGCTCTAAAACTTCCTGGTATATGGCTGTGTTGACCTTGGACCTCAGAAAACACAGTGGACCAACACCAGCAGATGACATGGCACCCCAAACCATCACTGACTGAAAACTTTACACTGGACCTCAAGCAACGTGGATTCTGTGCCTCTCCTCTCTTCCTCCAGACTCTGGGACCCTGATTTACAAAGGAAATGCTAAATTTACTTTCATCAGAGAACATAACTTTGGACCACTCAGCAGCAGTCCAGTCCTTTTTGTCTTTAGCCCAGGCGAGATGCTTCTGACGCTGTCTGTTGTTCAAGAGTGGCTTGACACAAGGAATGCGACAGCTGAAACCCATGTCTTGCATACGTCTGTGCGTAGTGGTTCTTGAAGCACTGACTCCAGCTGCAGTCCACTCTTTGTGAATCTCCCCCACATTTTTGAATGGGTTTTGTTTCACAATCCTCTCCAGGGTGCGGTTATCCCTATTGCTTGTACACATCTTTTCCTTCCCTTCGCCTCTCTATTAATGTGCTTGGACACAGAGCTCTGTGAACAGCCAGCCTCTTTTACAATGACCTTTTGTGTCTTGCCCTCCTTGTACAAGGTGTCAATGGTCGTCTTTTGGACAACTGTCAAGTCAGCAGTCTTCCCCATGATTGTGTAGCCTACAGAACTAGACTGAGAAACTATTTAAAGGCCTTTGCAGGTGTTTTGAGTTAATTAGCTGATTAGTGTGTGGCACCAGGTGTCTTCAATATTGAACCTTTTCACAATATTCTAATTTTCTGAGATACTGAATTTGGGGTTTTCATTAGTTGTCACTTATAATCATCAAAATTAAAAGAAATAAACACTTGAAATATATCAGTCTGTGTGGAATGAATGTATACATTATACAAGTTTCACTTTTTGAATGGAATTAGTGAAATAAATCAAATTGTTGATGATATTCTAATTATATGACCAGCACCTGCATATATATATATATATATATATATATATATATATATATATATATATATGCTTTTTTTGAGAGAGATATGCAGATATGCTTTTATTTTAGACGGTATCAAACTGTATTAGACTGTATCTTAGACTGTATCAAACTATTACAACACAACCACGTCATTTGTATGAGTACTTGACAAATAAATATCTTGAATCATTTGTTTAACACAGGGGTTTTCAAACTTTTAGGACATGCGCCCCCCCCAAGTTTGTCTAATTTCACTCGCGCCCGGTGGAAAAAAAGATTGAGAACCACTGCCTCAAGTCATTGGTATATATTCACCTGCTGTCTGTTCGGGCACTTCAGGTGTGCGCGAGCATAGAAACGCTCTATCACAGCGCGTGAGTACCGCATTGAGATGTCTTGGGCTTAAAATTACTTTTATGTTTAAACTGACAAGACAAAACACTTTCTTGAGGAAGCAGCGCTGGCCTGATCGTTAATATAGTTTTGGGGGGCTGAAACCCAGCTAAAAAAGTTTTAGCTTTTATAGCGTGCGTGATTATACTGAAACATAAAAATATAACCAGTTTACATGATTCAATGTGATGTCTGTGTCTGAAATAACAACATGCCAATCCTTAGTTGGATTTCTGACATGACTAACCGTAAATCATCTTACTGATACTCCAGCCAACTCTAACTGTCGACTAACAGCGGGAGTCAGATTGCCCCCTAGTGGATGGCTGAAGGTTTGCTAGCTTGAATTCATAAATTCTTAAGGGAATGTCTCTGAATTAATTGATTCTCGCGCCCCACAGTTTGAAAACCCCTGGTTTAACAGATTTTGAATCTGCAAAAAAAAAGAAAAAAAAACTATTTATTATATTAATTGTCATATTAATGTCAAATATATTTAAAAAAGATCATTATTTTTTTATTTTAAATGTATATGATTAATTCATATACACTAATAAAAGTTGTTTCAACTTAAAATAAAAAGTAACACTGCTGCCTTACATTTTTTAGTTTAGTCAACTTAAATATTCCGGTTGTCCCTTAAATTAACATTGACTAAAGTTGACTATACTGCTGGTAATGAATACAAATCAGTGTTTTTTTTTGTTTTGTTTTTTTTTGACAGAATATTGATTGGTAGGTTGGTGGATTTATTGGTTGGTTGATTTATTAGTTGGTTGATTTATTGATTGGTTGGTTGGTTGGTTGATTTATTGGTTGGTTGGTTGGTTTATTGGTTGATTCATTGGTTGGTTGGTTGATTGATTTATTGGTTGGTTGGTTTATTGGTTGATTCATTGGTTGGTTGGTTGATTGATTTATTGGTTGGTTGGTTGATTTATTGGTTTATTGGTTGGTTGGTTGGTTGATTTATTGGTTGGTTGGTTGATTTATTGGTTGGTTGGTTGATTGATTTATTGGTTTATTGGTTGGTTGATTTATTGGTTGGTTGGTTGGTTGGTTGGTTTTTATTGGTTGGTTGGTTGATTCATTGTTTGGTTGGTTGGTTGGTTTATTGGTTGGTTGGTTGGTTGGTTGATTTATTGTTTGGTTGGTTGATTGATTTATTGGTTTATTGGTTGGTTGGTTGATTTATTGGTTGGTTGGTTGATTTATTGGTTGGTTGGTTGATTGATTTATTGGTTTATTGGTTGGTTGATTTATTGGTTGGTTGGTTGGTTGATTTATTGGTTGGTTGATTTATTGGTTGTTTA
Organism: Gymnocypris eckloni scoliostomus; assembly: GCA_027564155.1. Lineage (NCBI taxonomy): Eukaryota > Metazoa > Chordata > Actinopteri > Cypriniformes > Cyprinidae > Gymnocypris > Gymnocypris eckloni. The sequence continues at coordinate 973,242 of CM050436.1, forward strand.
GTTGATTTATTGGTTGGTTGGTTGATTGATTTATTGGTTGGTTGATTGATTTATTGATTGATTTGAAACTTTGCAACGTTCATATGAAATGAACAAAAGACAAAGCTTAGTTTTTCGTTTCACCTTCTCCGGATGATGATGAAGGTTAAGGACCTCTTTACTGATCATTGTCCAAAACAACAAACTTTAATTCATTTTTAAGAGTTTCAAGCCTGATTTTTTTCCCCATTCATGAAAAGTTAATGTGAAAAAACTCAAGAGTTTTGGCCCGTCGCTGCTTAAAGAGAAGCTGCTAACAAAGACGCCGTCTCTGAAACAATTACAGTCGTTCTCCAGACACCTAACCTAAAAGCATGTCTTTCTGTGTCACATGAATTATTAATTTCTCTCAAGCATCGCTGCTCATGCTCTACACCCTTTACACACAGTTAGCTGTCTTTCATATACATTTGATGAGCGTCTCGATTTCAAAACAATGGTGTAAATAACAAAGGGTGGCGAGCGTTGAGCAAACGCATGACATCAGGGGACAGTTAAACGAAACAAGCTGAATGTTTTATCAGTCTCTCCTGCATAAATCAGTAATGCTTTTTATGTGTAATGCAACTGAGAGAAAGCATGGTTAATGTGAGTAGCGACAGAGGCTTGTTCCCGCACTCCTCGATGATATCAGGATCAATCACATTTACCTCCAAACACTGAACTGGAAACATCACTGGCTTCTGCTGCTTCTTTAACACTGCCTGTGTTTTTAAACGCATTTTAATAGTACAACATATACAAGTAAATTAAATCATTTTTATACTGCACACTACAGTTCAAAAGCTTGTAATATTTGTCATATTTTCTGTATAAGGCAGCATTTATTTGACTAAACATACAGTAAAATCAGTCATATTTTGAAATATTATTCCAATATAAAATATCTGTTTTCTATGTGAATGTGTTAAACTGTAATGTATTTCGGTATTTTCAGCATCATTACTCTTACATTACAGTCTTCAGTGACACATATTTTTGTTTTTATCAATATTAAACAAGTAAACAACAACACAGCAAGGCACTTTCAATGGATGTGAATGGGTCCAGTTGGAGAATGGTTTAAACTGAGAAATTAGGTGCTCAGAGCACATTATTCATGTTATTTGGGCTGAAAAAGGTTATTTTAGGCTGTTCGGGTTTATGTTGCCATAGCAATGATGCTGTGCAACTGGATAAAACGGTGTACAGTAATGGTTAGCGAATGATTTCTTTCACAGTCATGTCCAATATTATTCCAGCAGGTTTGACTGGGTTGCAGTCAGGATCAGAGTCCCATATCTGTCCTTTAGTCCCATCACACCTTATTTCTCTCTCAAAACAAATCAAAGCCTCACTGAACAGAGTGGCAAAGCCTCACTTTGAGTTAGTTCCTCTTATAAAGCCGTGTACATCAACAGGCCTTGCCCTTGTGTTAGAAGCTTTCCTGTGGCATCTCTCAATCAGGAGAGAGTCCTCAGCTTCATAAACGCCCCCCCCCTTCCGCTGGAGTGAAGAGAGCCGGGGACAGCTCATCATCTCCTCTTGCCCAAATCACAGAAAGTGCTCTCTGACGCCGCCGCTATTTTTTTAGCTCTTGCGACAGGTTTTGTCAGGTGTAGATTTATTTTCTTCTCTGTTTACTCTCTTCCCCCCGCTCCTCATTTTCTGTATTTGCTCTCAGGCTGGATCTGTTTAAAGGTGCAGAGTCCCACTTGTGTGGAAATGATAAAAGGTGTGGGGTGGAGATGTGAGCGTGCTGCTGATTGATGATGCGAGCAGACACCGCTGATGCTCTGTCCTCATTAATACCCTATTGATTAATGTCCGTCACAGCCTGTCATGATGAAAACAAATATGCATGCATACATTTTCATCATATCTGTGCATTAGAGGCAGTCAAGCTGTCTGAAATTCTTACATGTCATAAAAAAGTAGATACAGTGAGTCATCTTTCACAAGTGAACCTGGGCCACAAAACCAGTCTTAAGTCACTGGGGTATATTTGCAGCAATAGCCATGGGTCAAAATTATCGATTTTTCTTTTATGCTAAAATAATTAGGATATTAAGTAAAGATCATGTTCCATGAAGATATTTTGTAAAGTTCCTACTGTAAATATATCAAAACTTAATTTTTGTTTTTTGCACCCTCAGATTCAAAATCTTCAAAAAGTTGTATCTTGTATCATAACAAACCATACATCAATGGAAAGCTTATTTATATGTATAAATCTCAATTAAAAAAATAACCATGAGCTTTGATAAAACAAGTCAATGCATCCAACATACACTGATATGTATTATATGTTGTAAGCTCAAATAAATATGTGAGGTAGCAAACCCCACCGAGTGATGTTTTGAATTATTCTTGACATTGCTGAAAGTCAACGCTTGCTCTAGGAATACTCTTTGTCTTACCTGTGTTATACCTGTTTGCTGGTGTTTCGACACTGTCAGTGTTTTTGACCACGTCTCTATATAATAGCCTTGCACATTGGACATCTCGTCCCAGTCGCCTCGTAACAAAAACAATCTAATCAAATTAGGACAAATTGTAATAATGTCAAGTTATGTCACTATACCACCAGCAATCACAGCTGTTCTGATATACGGCCATAACTCTCAAAAATGTGTAAACCAAGTCACTAATTTGAAAATGTCACAATAGAGCTAGAAATTACTGCTTTATGCTTTTCTTTTTTTTCTAAGTTTATGGAAAAAACAAGGAGGCAGCATGATTATGTAAGATTGCTTTTACAAAAATGTAATTAATAAAAAGCTATTATTTCAAACGTTATATACATTTCAGGCATAAAAAAATATTTAAACAGTATTACAGCACAAACTTTGGGAGAAACAAAGACTCAATTGGGACATTGAACCTCTTTGGGCAGACACATATTTAAACAATATTATGCAAACCGTACATCAATGCCTGCATTTCAATTCATTAGTGTTAGAAATGCACAGTTAAGTAATAATCCCTGTAAAAGCATGCTTTGGAATGAATATTTGGTGTAGAGGTGAGAGAGGACTGTGGATAATGTACACTTGTAGCATACAGGAGGGCAGGGTTAAGCTCAGTCTATGATCCATGAAGCTTTAAAGACGTCCAGCTCTATGGAAATGCATAAGAGGTCACCATGGATTCACCTTAACCTTTCCATCCTCGTCTCGAGTGCCAGACAGATAGTGGATAGATGGAGAGCGTGAAAAGGTCAAGGAGCCTGAGGGGTGCACACGTCCCATTTGTCCTGCATTGGTTTCACTGTTGCTTGTGAGTTTAAAGCACAAGGCCCTTCCTCTGCGGAGCCGTACAGAGTTTGGCTTCCAGTATGTAAACCTGCATTAAAGCAGTAGGTTTGTGGCTGACGATGATGAAACAAACAGACATTTTTTGTTGTAATCGCTGAAATCGTCTTGACTGACTCACCTGTAGAGGCGTTGCATCAAGCTGAACGTCATTCACAAACAGACACCATTGGTTTGTGAGATATAAACTTTACAATAAGGTGCATTGGTTAACTATGTTAGTAAACATTAAATAAGAATGAACAACACTTCTACAGCATTCATTAATCTTAGTTCATGTCAGCAATTATTAATGCATTATTAAAATCACATCAAGTTCAAGTTCAAGTTCAAGTTGAGCTTTATTGTCATTCCACTACATGTATGGACATAGGACATGATTCACAGGAAGATTGCTACATAAATACAGATATACAAAAAGTAAAACAATATAAACCTATACACAAACTAACCTACTGTCAGCTTTGACTATACATATGCTATATATATAAAAGTGGTTACCTATACATAAACTAAAAAGAAACAAAAATACAAATATTACAAAAAATACAAACTGTACAACTGTGCAGATGACTTCAAATACTGTACATGTGCAAAGAGAGACATTCAAGCAGCTGGCTGGGAACAGTGTAATTTATTTGTTGCATGAGCCAGTAAACATACACAGTCATTTCAGTATAACATGTCAAAACTTTTGGGGATTTGGACACACAATTATTGTGAAAGTGTCTAGTGCATGTGTGTTTGCTACATGTTGCTACAGGTGGTTATGCAGGCCGCATCAATGCCTGAATTCCACAGAGATAAGAGTTTAACAGTTTTTTGAGATGTGGTGAGGTGAGAGGAGGACTGTTTGGATAATATACAGAGAGGCAGGGTTAAGTGATGTGAGTCCATGTAGCTCGTCCAGCTCTATGGAAATGCATAAGAGGTCTGGATTCACTCTGAACCTTTCCATCCTCGTCTACCTGAGGTCCAGACAGACAGTGGATAGAGAGCGTGAAAAGGAGGAGCCTGAGGTGGGATCCTCCATTTGTACTTTGGTTTCACTGTTGCTTGTTAAGGAAAATGTCCAGGATGGAGGAGAGCACCAATGATTTTTGCAGCGGTGTTCACTGTAAACCGCTGGAGGGTTTGCTGCGGTCTGCTGCACAGCAGTTTCCTGTACCAGACAGTGATGCATGCTGGTCAACAGTCTCAATGGTACTCACCTGTAGAAGGTGGTGAATGGGTAATTGCTCTTTTCAGTAGGAGAAAGTGTAACGCTGTTGAATGAACAACACTTCTACTGAATTCATTAGACTTGGTGTTGGTAGTCAATTATCCTCTGTGATGTCACAGTTACATGTTAACATTAGTTAATGCACTCTGAACTAACATGAATAAGCAATGGACAACTGTATTTGTATTAACTAACATTAATAAATAGAGTAATAAATGCATTGTTCATTGTTTGTTCATGTTAGTTAATACATCACCCGATGTTAACAAATGACATCTTATTGTAAAGTGTTACCCTCACAATTACAAGATAGAAGAAAAAAACAAGAATTGCTCATGATTCTGACTTTATTGCTTCTGTAACTTGCAGTTCATACAAAAAAGGCACAATTGAGAGAAAAATAGTCATAACTGGAAAACAATGTATAGCCTGAATGCAGTGTAAGTCGCTTTGGATAAAAGTGTCTGCTAAATATATTAATGTAATTTAAATGTAGAACTGTGAGATAAACAGTTGTTCTGATGTTATAACTCGCAATTCTGAGAAAAAACAAGTATGAATTGTGAGATAAAAGTCACAATTACCCTTTTAATTTTGTTATTCAGTGTCAGAAACAAGTTTGTTTTTTACATTTGAAAGTGCAAATAATTTATCAAGATCTACAATAACTGATGCACATCATAAACATTGAAAAAACTGCCATGCAGGAATATGACAGGGAACGCTTTAACATAACATATTACATATTAGAAAATCCCCCAAAAGCCACTCTCCAGGATTTGAGTAAAAATGAAGGCATAACACTTGACAAATTGTCAGTGAAAGGATGTTATTAAAATTCCATAAAATAAAACCTTTCAAACTAAATATTATGCTTTATTTTATTGTTAGTAAAACTGGGAACATGTCAAATTACAATGTAAAAGCCTAATTTGTATGTTTTTTTTAACAATAAATAATAATTCAACTTAAATGAATGCAATACAAAACTTGGTAACACTTTACTTGAAGGGGTGTGCATAAGACTGACATGACACATTCATAATCACAAGATGACCCATGTCATGAATATGAAGGAGGTTTTATGCATGTTTATGACAGCTGTCATTAAGTGTCATACACTCAGTTATTTTATTTTTAATGCAAAGATTACTTTATTTAACCCAACACTACCCTTACCCTTAACACTAGCCCATAACAATAACACTAGCCCATAACAATGTTGATCTCAACACTGTCATATTTGCATTCATAAAGTATAACCCAAAACGTTGTTAAAATAGTTTTTTAGTTGTTTAACTATAATTATTATTATTAGTCATTTAAAATGATTGTGCTTATTTTCAGTCATTTTAACTCTCATTGTCCATGAATCGAAGACCATTTCCATGCAATAACCTGAGTAACAGGGTTGAAGTTTGAGCTTAGTGACTACAATCGACTCATAAAAACATAACATGATTAAAATGAGTCCTTGGCTTCGTGCCATACAGTAGACCGGGTCCAATGATGTTCTATATTGGATACAGACATAGTTTTCAAAAATAAAAGGGTTTTTGTCATTCGGAAAGTTTAATCTTGCAGATGAAATCCAGCACTACCCATTAGAGACGGTCTTTTCAGCAAACCGACTGTCCTTTATCCAACACCGATTCAACAGAAGCAGCAGACAACCCATTGATGTGTGTTCGGGGGTCATCGTGTGAAGAGAGGTGATGGAGAGATGACACTGCATCTTACAGCTACATTAATATTTCAGGCCGTCTTCACAGAGTTCTTATCCCTCTCACCTTCAACAGATCGTTTTATTTAGTTCTGAAAGACTATCAAGGTTAGCAGCATTTAGTGATTTAGCTTATATTCTTTTGAAATCATAATGGCACTCCTAAAATATGACACGAATGTCAAGACGTTGTGTGCTGGTTTTAAGACAAGGTTTAACTTGCACACAATTATGGCTGAATAGAAATATTGGATTATAAAATGGGAGAGAAATACGTTTTGACATTCATTTGAAGCTGTAACGCAGTGTTCAGGGTCAAAGAACAATTACACCGCCTGAACTGTAATATCTGCACGAAGCTCCAGAGATGATCTACTTCCGCAGAAAACACGCTGTATTAAGTAATACGGCCAGGATAAATACTTTATTCTTTATAACTGATGTCCTTATCAACATGGCCCCTGATGAAAGAATGCATGAATAATTTCAGGCCGGGACCGAGACCAGAATGAAAGAGACAAGTTCAGATCGTCCATCAGAGCAGGAATAATCAAGGCCTTTGTCTCTCCTAACCAGCGCTGCTTGAGATCCGATGCTAACTCATCAAACGGCATGTTTTAGGGACAGCTCACTTTTAGCCCACAAAAATAATGATGCATTGATCCGACATGAAAGAGACAGTAGGCCGGCTCGGACAGATAATTAATAATCAAATTAAAGAAGAGTTTCCACCACCGTATGTTAACACAAAGCAGTCATGAGAGCTGACGCTGCTAAAGGTGAATGATGTGCAGTATCAAGAGAGAGAGTACTACATGCTTTTCATGCTTTTCATGCTTTTCTATGCTTTATATTATATTATATTGAACTGCTTAAATAATTATAGTTTTCTCTATGCTTTATATTATATTCTATTGAACTGCTTAAATAATTATAGTTCTCTATCGATACTCCACTCGTACTGCGTCTTGTAAAGACGCATATGGGAAAATGCCTTTTTTCTCCTGAACTGAAGTCTTATTTAATCACGCATTGAAACTGCACGACTATTGGTTCGTGCAGGTGTAGAAAAACGAACCAATGGGTCGGCAGCAGAGCTGCACGAACCTATGGCGACGATACCCGCCAATATTCCCGCCGAAACGGGCAGGGCATCTGGCTATATAAGCGGTCGTTTCGCCATAGGATCCTCAGATTTTTTCTCCTTCAGCGACGACGACTTCGTCTACGCTGATCCAGAGAAGCCTACTCGCCGTTGACACGCCTCGCAGTAGAACCAGCGACCTCAATCTGCTCGGCTGATCCGCCTTCAACGCACCCCAGCATCGCAGCAGTTCCGGTCCCGTTCGCTGCCGCTATCCGGCGATCACGTAAGTTTCTAAAAGAGCAAATCGGCGTTCTAATGCCGTGCCGTTACTGCGGCTCGTACAGGGGAGACCTGCACGCCGATGACAGTCACAGCGAGTGTGTTTCCTGCCTGGGGAAAGCCCATGCGGATGCCGCGCTCGCTGGTTCTGATTGCTCACTGCGAGAGCATCAGTCTCGCCTCTCTGCGCGCACGCGCCGCTTTCTTTTCAGAGAGCGATCCGCCCCTCGCGCCCTCCGTTTTCTTCCTCTCAGGGACCTGTGAGGAAAAACAGCGGGCAGAGGTTTTCAGCGCCTGGTTGAAAGCGAGCTCACGCCCGGCTCCGATCCCGCGTGCCTCGTTTTCACCACACAGAGAGATTTCTCCCGTCCTTTTTGTCCAACCTGACCAGCGTCCCTCCGCAAGCGTGAGCGATCTGGTCTCGTTTGGGGGAAGTGACGATGAGCTGGCCGATGACAGCATGTCACTGGTAGCTTCAGATGCTGAGGAGCTGTGGGGCTCAGTGACTGACCCCGCCCCCTCAGGTTTGCCCGCGCCCAGCGCTGCCAAAGCCGGGATGGATGCTGAACTTTTCCGTGTCCTCTCCAAAGCGGTTGAAGAGCTGGGTTTGGAGTGGTCTCCACCAGAGGAGCCCTCTCGCAGCCGTCTGGATGAGTGGTTTCTGCCGGGGTGCAGTCAGGCCCCTCAACAACGACCATCGCCGTTCTTCCCTGAAGTACACGACGAGCTCACGAGATCTTGGCGCTCTCCTTACTCTGCCCGCCTCCGTACTTCCGCTTCATCTGCCCTCACTACGGTTGACGGCGCTGAAGAAAAGGGATATGAGAGGATGCCTCAACTGGATGAGTCAGTGGCTGCACATCTCTGCCCACCCACTGCCATCGGCTGGAAGGCGAGCCAGTCACCCGTCAAGCCATGCAGGACCACTTCAGCGCTCGCTGGACGCTCCTACGCTTCAGCTGGACAGGCGGCTTCGGCTCTCCACTCTATGGCGGTTCTTCAGGTCTATCAGGCCAAGCTCCTCTCTGCCGTAGACGAGTCTGAGCCTGATCCTGCGACTCTCAGGGAGCTGAGAAGCGCAACAAACCTAGCTTTGCGAGCCACCAAGACTACCGCCCAAGCCATAGGAAGGTCTATGGCCAGCCTGGTAGTGCTCGAGCGCCACCTGTGGCTCACGCTGACGGAGATCAAGGATGCGGACAGGGTCTCCTTCCTTGATGCTCCAATTTCCCCCAGCGGCCTCTTTGGACCTGCGGTGAAAGGATTCGCTGAGCGCTTCACAGAAGCACAGAAGGCGTCACAGGCTATGCGACACTTCCTGCCCAAGCGCCCAGCCCAGCAGCTGCTCAGAGTCGCCCCAGGACTGCGCCGACTCAGCAGTCTGCGAAACCTGCACCTGCCGCCACGCCTCAGCCTGCTAGAACTCAGCAGCCGCGAGGCGCTCACGCCAGCCAGACGCCACCCCTCCGACGCGCCAGGGCCCCCGACTCAAGATAGCGTTGGACCCTGTGCGCCCGGCGTCCTCCTGATCTGCAGGACAGGAAGAGGAGAGGGTCGAATCCCGCCACGGCCGGACCGCCCACCAAAAGGCCTCTCATGAGAAACCTCTTGGCACCCCGTTCTTATCCGGGTGCAGAGGGAATTGTGTCTGTTGCTACAGACAGGCGAATGCTTTGTTTCTGAATGAATCAGTCGTTTGAATGAATCGGTTCAATAAATACATTTGTGACTCACTCATTAACAGTCACTTGCTGTCACCTACTGGCGGTTTTCATTTCACATTTCAAATTTTTTTTCATTCCTAAACATTTCATATATCAGTATTCAACATTCTGTTAAAAATAAAACATTAGGCCTATTTATGCAACTGTAACTGCAGGTTAAATGTATCCATGTCCCCTCTGAGATATATAAACTGTGTAAATACATGTGATTCCAGAAATATTTTCTTATGTTTGAATGAAAGACACTTAAGTACCGGGTGAAGTGCTTCTTATTCATACTCAAAAAATACAAAATGGAAGATAGAGCGCTTTTAACATGTACTCCTTAAAACTACATAGCTTCTACTTTTATCTGACAAGCCGTTGTTTTTATCCATGTAAGCCATTAGTTGCGTTTAGTTACTTTTAGTTACATTGTTTGCTTTTACTCAAGTAATATTCTAAACGGTGACTTCAACTTCTACCAAAGTAATTTTCTGGTGAGGTATCTGTACTCTTACTTGAGTATGGCTTTCAGGTACTTTATACATCACTGGCGACTACCCTAATCAGCGCTGCACTTGGTAAATTGCATTGGTCGATATGTAAATAAGATGTTGTGTCTATGTTCTTTAATTTACGCATTGTAAATCATCTGAAGAAGTTTCCCTCCCATCGGCACTTTGTAATTGTGCTCTCACGCTAATTTGCCCTGTTTAGTAAAACTAGCTCTTTGACTGGAAATAATGTTGTCGCCACCTACTGGTGCAACTTTGTAACCTGCAGAAAGAGTCACAAAAAATGCAACAGACTGTATTTTAATGTCTATTAGACTTGATTTGATCAACATTCTCAAAACAAGCCCATTCTGAATCTTATCTAATTAGTTCCTTACATAACATGCTCTCAAGTTCTCTGGTAATTGCTCTCCATCCTTCTAAAGAGGCACAGCACCACACACTCACGCTTTGTGCCATCTGCGCTATTCCTAGTTCAATTTCTCTCTCAGTGCTCGTGTTTGTTCCATATTCCAGACAGTGGTCCCTTATGGTCCTGTTAAGTACTCAGGCCATACTTCCAGAGGGTAATTGCTTGGTGGGAACCCACATAAGAGGACCAGGTCTAAACCTCCTGGGCAGGGAGCTTGGCATACAGGGTCCGTACAAGCGACCATGCAACTGTCCGCTGTGATAGCGGAAAAAATAAAACACAAACATTCTCAAAAAGAGAGCAATTTTCCTCTTCCGTCCCTCACTAGTGCCCTGCCTCTGCAGCCGCCACTGAGTTTATCCAACCCCTTGCCACGCGGGGCCGAGGCCTGGCAGGCCATCCCCGGAGTGTCAGAGTGGGTTATGGGGATAATAAACGAGGTTATTCACTCCACGCTCGAAGACCCCGCGCTTCAGCGGCGTGGTCTCCACCTCGGTGCAGGCGAGAACGCCGCTGCGTTCTACGCTCAGAGGTGATGACGCTGCTGGAAAAAGGAGCCATAGAAATGGTTTCTCCAGCTTTGAGCGAGTCAGGCTTTTACAGCCGTACTTCCTCGTCCCCAAAAGGATGGCGGCCTCCGCCCATCCTCGATCTCAGACGCCTGAATCACGCCCTCATGAGACGGCCGTTCAGGATGATCACGCTGAAGCAGATCCTCTCGCAGATTTGCACAGAGGACTGGTTCTGTTCTCTGGACCTGAAAGACGCATACTTTCACATCCAGATAGCCCCCCATCACAGACGATTCTTGAGATTCGCCTTCGAGGGAGTGGCTTACCAGTACACGGTCCTACCCTTTGGGCTGTCTCTGGCCCCCCGTACTTTTACGAAGTGCATGGACGCGGCTCTTTCCCTCTGAGACAGATGAGAATCCGCATTCTCAACTACCTCGACGACTGGCTCATTCTGGCCCAGTCAGAGGTGGAACTATTTCACACAGAACCCTCATCCTCAGCCACTTAGAGCGCCTGGGGCTCAGGGTCACTTCGCCAAAAGCTGTCTCCCAGCCAATGAATATCGTTCCTGGGTACAGTTCTGCACTCAGCTCACATGAGAGCGGTGATAGCGCCAGAACGCGCTCTGGCCATTCAGAAACTCGCGGCCACCTTCAAGAGCGACACCGCTCGCCCACTCAAAGTGTTTCAGAGAATGCTGGGCCTTATGGCCGCAGCATCGCCAGTGTTACAGCTGGGCCTGCTCCGCATGCGCCCCCTTCAACGCTGGTTGAAACCACGGGTTCCACACAACGCATGGCATCACGGACGCTTGTAACAGCCCTGACCCCCTGGAAGAACCCACGGTGGATGGAGAAGGGCGTGGCCATGGGGTTGGTCCACACCAGGAAAGTTGTCACGACAGACGCCTCCAACACAGGTTGGGGGCGCCAGCGTGCGGCAAACCGACCTTCGCCATTGGTCGAAGACGGAGAGCGGCTTCCACATCAACTGCTTGAAAATGCTAGCAGTTTGTCGAGCCTGCCAGTTTTTCCTGCGGACCTAATAGGACGCCATGTGCTGATTCGCTCAGACAACATGTCCGTGGTGTCCTATATAAATCACCAGGGAGGTGTCTCCTCGAGCGCCTCTTTATTCTGGCAGAGCGCCTTCTGGAATGGGCTCAGCTCAACCTGCGCTCGCTGAGGGCAGCACACCTGCCGGGCAGACTGAACCAAGGAGCAGATATGTTATCTCGGAGCAATGTCCCTCAGAGGAGTGGATGCTCCATCCGCAGGTGGTTCAGAAGATCTGGAAGACCTTTGGCAAGGCAGAAGTAGACCTTTCGCCTCCAAAGACAACTCTAACTGCCCAACTTATTATTCGAAGGACAGGGCCGCGTTGGCCCAAGATTGGCCCAACCTCCTCCTTTATGCATTCCCCGATCGCCCTGCTTCAACAGGTCGTCAGGCGTATCAGGAACAGGGTCACAAGGTGCTATTAGTGGCCCCTTGTGGAGGAACCAACCTTGGTTGTCAGAGCTGACTCAGCTACTGACAGCAGCCCCTGGCCCGTGCCCTGAGACGGGATCTCCTCTCTCAGGCGAGCAGACAATATGGCACCCTCGACCCGAGCTGTGGGCTCTCTACCAGTGGTGGTCAGTAACGGTACAACTACTTCGTTACTGTACTTAATACATTTTCAAGTATCTGTACTTTACTGGAGTAGTTTTATTTTGAGTAACTTTTACTTTTACTTCACTACATTCCAAAGCATAAGATCGTACTTTTTACTTCACTACATTTCATAAAACATATCGTTACTCACGTGATACATCACGTGCTCCGAGACGCAGAAACGGTGTCTGATTCATGAACAAACTCATTCTTTTCAATGAACCTGTTCAATCGGTTCGCAAATCGCAACAAACGATTCATTCACTGATGCAATGATCCGATTGCAGCTGTTCTCGAGTCGACGACTCACTGATTCAAATGATCCGTTTAGATCGAGTCTTCTCCAGTGAACTGAACTCACAAGTAAAGAACCGGGAGATCTCGTGAACGCGCGCTACTGATGCTGTGAAAAGTACGTTACTAATGTCGAATTTTAAGATGAATTATTGTAACTGAAAATAATATTTAGGTCAAAACTGTCAGTTGTTTGTGAACTAAATCTGCTGTAAAGGGTGATGTATTTAAGCCCACTGAAATGCTTGAATGGAGACAGATCAACATCAGTGTCTCTAACGTTATGTTTTAGGTCAAAAAACAAAACATTAAAATAACACCGATTAAATAAAATAACTCATGCACGTTCATATTCCCCGCTGCTCATGCACGTTCATATTCGCCGTAACGTTCGCAGTTTTATTAAAATGCTATGCATTTAGACCTATGTGACGTCTGTTTTTATATTGTTTATCAACACTATACATTTTTATATTGTTTAGATCAACTAGCCGAGTAGACAGATATGAATGTTTATTCATAACCATACTGAAAATAAGTAAATATTGTTAGCTGATGCTAACTGTCTAACGTTAGCTAACAAGCTTGCTGGTGCTAAGTTGAGGAAATGTTTAGATATAAAGTCCAAATATTTTTATTCAGCCACCTAGATAGATTCCATCTGAGGGAAAAGAAAGGATGTGATGTTCAGAACATAGTAACTACAGTAATTATCAGAGTGGGAAGTGATGCCCTCTGGGGGCATTGGGCCAGGGGTGTTTTTACACCACAGAAAAAATAATTATGAAAATATCATTAGATTTTCCTTAAAATGTTCTTCCTAATTTCAGGCCTAATTCTCATGTCATATATAACTGACGTTCTGCAAAACAACAAGTTCTAAAACACTTTTTCTTACTGGTGAAAATTAGATGGTGAAATCTGTTTTCTCTCAGGTACATGGCAGTGTAAGCTTCACAGTGAACATTACTACATCACTCTCATCAACGTAGTCCATATCAACAAAATATATATCTTGACTCTATATAGTGGTTATTTTGGGAAAAACCCAGGTATTTTGGGCAGTATGATTATAAAAATATGTGCTAATATAAAATTAAATAAAGTAGTCTATATAAAATTGCTAAATAAATCTGTCTATCAGTACTTTTTTACTTAAGTACATAAAAAATTGAGTACTTTTGTACTTTCACTCAAGTAAAATTGAAAAAGCAGTACTTTTACTTTTACTGGAGTAATATTTTACTATACGTATCTGTACTTTTACTCAAGTACTTGATCTGTGTACTTTGTCCACCACTGCTCTCTACATTTGGCCGCTCAATGGGAGCCTACTGGCCTCCCAGAGCGAGTGTTAAACACCATTTCTGAGGCTAGAGCCCCGTCTACGCCCTTAAGTGGTCTGTTTTCTCCACTTGGTGCCTCAACCGTGGTGAAAACCCCTCTACCTCTGAGTTAGCGGTGGTTCTGTCCTTTCTGCAGGAACTGCTAGATAAAGGACGTTCTCACTCTACACTCAAGGTGTTCGTAGCAGCTATAGCGGCCTTTCATGCCCCTATAGCGGGCCAGTCGGTAGGCAGAGACAACTCAGTTGTCCGTTTTCTGAAGGGAGCCAGGAGGTTGAATCCACCTCGGCCCCTTACTGTCCCTACATGGGATCTGCCCACTGAGGGCCTTGAAAGGCCCTCCCTTTGAGCCGCTACAGTCTACAGACCTCCGGTCACTTTCGCTGAAAACTGCTCTGCTACTAGCACTAGCGTCGGTTAAGCGAGTTGGAGACCTGCAGGCGCTCTCTACTAGCCCTGCCTGCCTAGAATTCAGGCCTAACGACTCCAAGGTCATCCTGAAACCAAGGCATGGTTATGTACCTAAGGTACTTTCAACCCCGTTCAGAGCTCAGGTCATCACGCTCTCCGCGCTTCCTCCGTCTGAGGAGGACCGGGAGTTATCTTTGTTATGCCCTGTCAGAGCTCTGAGAATCTACTTTGAGCGTTCCGCCCCTTTTAGGCATACGGAACAGCTCTTTGTTAGCTTCGGTAACCGCACCAAAGGACATCCGGTCATGAAGCAGAGACTCTCTAAGTGGATAGTGGATGCTGTCATGCTGGCATACTCTTCTTTGGGCCTGCAATGCCCCATTGAGTACGAGCCCATTCGACTAGAGGCATCGCCTCGTCATGGGCGTGGTCTAGCGTGTATCCATTACAGAGATTTGTACGGCTGGCTGGGCCACTCCGTCCACATTTGCTAGGTTTTATAACCTGGACATACCGGCCTTACAGGCCAGAGTCCTCTCTGCTTAGATGAGCTTGTACACATACGCTGTGGGAACAATCCTGTCAGAGATTTCTTGACCGCAATGCGCTCAGGCTCTCTAATTGGCACCCTGCATACTCCGGTTAACTGAGTATACAGAAGTGGAGCGATTATCCAGGCCGAGCACGACCTCTATGAGTTTAGCTCGCTTTAGCCTGAAGTATACTACTTACTTCCCTATGGGCATTTATGTTTATGGAAGTATATACAGTCGTTCATCTACCCTAGCACGGCGTGATTAAATTCAGTTCCCATATGCGTCTTTACAAGGCGCGTACGAGTGAGTATCGATAGGGAGCGTGCTGGGTTACTATCGTAACCTCGGTTCCCTGAGATACGGAACAGTACTGCGTGCTGCCGTGCCAGGTAGCTGCACGACTGAGTCGTCGCTTCAGTCGAAGTAAACCTGAGGATCCTATGGCGAAACGACCGCTTATATAGCCAGATGCCCGCCCGTTTGGCGGGAATATTGGCGGTATCGTCTCGCCATAGGTTCGTGCAGCTCCGCTGCCGACCCATTGGTTCGTTTTTCTACACCTGCATGAACCAATAGTCATGCAGTTTCACTGCGTGATTAAATAAGACTTCAGTTCAGGAGAAAAAAGGCATTTTCCCATATGCGTCTTTACAAGACGCAGTACTCGTTCCGTATCTCAGGGAACCGAGGTTACGATAGTAACCGAGTACGTTTTCTCTATGCTTTATATTATATTATATTGAACTGCTTAAATAATTATAGCTTTCTCTATGCTTTATATTATATTATATTGAACTGCTTAAATAATTATAGTTAAATTATAACTATTATCATTTATTATTATAACTTTAATCATGTAATATGTATTAATAATCACTTATTTACTATTATATTATATTTAACATTTGAATAAAAATTAAGTGTGTTAAGCCTGTTTCTGAAATTCAATTTTATAATACATACATTTAATAAAATAAAAAAATACAATTCTTTAAATAAATGAATGAATGTAATGTCAACTTTGCCGATTTTTATTTATTAATTTTTTTGCAGTTCTGGGTTTCTATCTCACAATTCTGACATTTTTTGCAATTTTGAGGGGGAAAAAGTTCCTAATCTTAAGATGTAAAAAAAAATACAATAAATACACCTGAAAATTACCTCCAGAATGTATAGATTAAAAACTCATATTTTCAATCAAATAAGATATATACAAATAAATTTAGTTAATTTGCAACTTTTTACCTCAGAATTCTGACTTTTTTTTTGCAAAGTTTGAGTTTATATCTCACAATTCATTTTTTTTTTATATAATTATAATAGTTTACATTTTAGTCATTTAGCAGACACTTTTACAAACGTGACTTACAAAGTAGAAGTGATCAGACAAATGAGAGAGCACTATATACAAGTGCTGTGACCCATCTCAGTTAGTCTTGCACAGTGCACATAAGGTGATTATGTTTATTTTTTTGAAGACTGCATAATAATGAACGCTTTGTAATTAACCCACACGTTACTTAAATGTTAGTTCATGTTCGACTGGTTCGACTTTACAATAAGGTTAACAAGTTCCCTTAATTAATGCTTTGTTGGTAAGTCATGTTAATAAACAGTCTACAAACATGAGTAACATTAACAGTTGATGTTTAGATGCTTTCCAAGTTCATCAATAGCCCAAATGGGACGTTAGTACTGTGTGTGTTATCTGCTACAGAAACTTGTGAATATACTGTATGTAGTATAATTAAAATAAAGCTTATTAACCTGTTGGCCAACACTCCCCATTTTGGGATTTTGGGACTCACAGTTGAAAAAGACCTCCCTAACTTAAAGTTATAACAGTTGCTGACTTCAGTGAGCTACACACACAAGTTTGGTGTCTTTCCAAAGAAGACCCTTTGGGCTTTACTATCCATCATCCAGAGTTGATAAAGCTCAAAAAGATAAAAAGTTATAGATACTGAAGTGCCTTGAAAAAAGTGGACCAGACTGAATGAAAAAATAAATAATATTATTTCATATAAAATACATGAAATAAGTCCTGGAGCAATCTAGAAAAGTAATGGGTTGAAATGCACGTCTCATCTCAGTTTATATTTCAAATCTGAAGAAGATACCATGAAAAATGTGACCCCCCACACACACACACACACGTTTGAGGAAAAATATGTATTTACCAAATGCATTGAAGAGTTCTACAAACTATTAAATAAAGCTATTTACAGTTCATTGTTAGTTCATGTTAACTAATGCATTAGTATATGAATAAGTTAACACGAGCAAAGATTAAGTAATGCTGAACAGATGAATTGTTTATTGTTAGTTCGTGTTAACTAACACATTAATTAATGTTAACTAATACAACTTTATTTTAAAGTGTTACCATCATAATTTTATCCCATGGTGGAAACAGGCAACTATAGAAGTATACCTGTACATTCTGAGCACAAAAACATGTTCATAGCTTAAATTATACATTTTCAGACACTGATGAGCATCTTGGGTCTATTAAATGACATCTGATTTAACAATTAGGGTCATGAAAACCCTTTTATTAAACACTGTTCATAACTGAAAACATGTTCATAGCTTAAATGATACTTTATCAGACACTGATGAGCATCTTGGTGCTGTCTGAGTCTGACACAGAACTTGCGAGTCACTGATGAATGAACATTTTTCTGGTCTATTCTAGAGGTTACCTTCCTAAACACTGACATGTTTCAACTGCAAGGTGCAAAGAAATTCACCAAAACCTTTGTGCTTAAAATATATTGTGACACAGTCAGAGCCGCAGATGAGAATGCTGTTGTTATTTGAATACATTTTACTTTTAGTGCTGTCAAGAAAACCCTGATTATATGCTGCATTTATGGCACCATTACTGATGGAAGCGTTTTTAAAGCAAAATCTAGACAATTTATTTTTTGCTGAATAAAGACGCAGCTTTCCGAAAAAGCTATCTTCTCAAAATGAGTTTCATTACCAGACAATATCACTGGTAACACTGCAGTAAAGCTCAATATGCAGAGGCAAAATCACTAAACAGTTACTAAAACCTGCATTATATTCACTAACAAGCCCAAATCCAGTTTAATCAGGTGCTATAAACTGTTCTACAATGTGTGTGTTTGAATCAAAACATTATCATGTAGAACCGCAGGTTTTTGGGTTTGTCAACATTGTTACCTGATTTCCATAATTCCTTAAATTTATAACACAGACGGCAAACAAACATCGCTATCGGTTCATACTGAGTGAATTTCTCTCATGTAACGTACTGAAAATAAGTATAACTAGGCCTTCTTTCTCATCAAAGCGTGTATTATCATCACATTACATTTATGCTGAACTACTAACCAAGAGTGATTTTTAAGAAGAAAATGAAACATCAGAGAGGAGCGGACTCCAGGGGAAGATGGTCCTTGGAGCAGAAACCGGGAATAAGAGAATGTGCTTCATCTTAATGAGGTTAAAATGAAGCAACAAGCAAACCGTACAGTAATAATATAACTCTTATGCTTGAACAAAAAGCTCAGTAACTCTATTTGGCCTTTTTGTTAGTCGGCCTACTGTGGATTTAATCTCACAATCAAAAGGATGATATGTATCCCATTTCTGTGTCTATAAGCCAGCTGATGCATGTCATGCTTTTTAATTTGGGGGGGGGGGTTGAAAATAACTGTATTTATTCCAGTTGATTTGTACTCATGCATTAATGCAGGTCATGCACAGTATTTGATTATTTACTCTCTGTGGCATTGAAGCATATCAGCGCCCATCGAAGCAGTTGTGATACATTATTGAACGTGAAAGCTTGTGTAAACCATGCGGCGTCATCTCAGAGGGCCCTCATTAGAAACCTGCGTCACATCCGCGATACAGCCGCGGCTCTCGGATGATGTATGCCAAGCTCCCTGCCCAGGAGGTTTAGACCTGGTCCTCTTAAGTGGGTTCCCACCAAGCAATTACCCTCTGGAAGTATGGCCTGAGTACTTAACAAGACCATAAGGGACCACTGTCTGGAATATGGAACAAACACGAGCACTGAGAGAGAAATTGAACTAGGAATAGTGCAGATGGCACAAAGCGTGAGTGTGTGGTGCTGTGCCTCTTTAGAAGGATGGAGAGCAATTACCAGAGGACTTGAGAGCATGTTATGTAAGGAACTAATTAGATAAGATTCAGAATGGGCTTGTTTTGAGAATGTTGATCCAATCAAGTCTAATAGACATTAAAATACAGTCTGTTGCATTTTTTGTGACTCTTTCTGCAGGTTACAAAGTTGCACCAGTAGGTGGCGACAACATTATTTCCAGTCAAAGAGCTAGTTTTACTAAACAGGGCAAATTAGCGTGAGAGCACAATTACAAAGTGCCGATGGGAGGGAAATTTCTTCAGATGATTTACAATGCGTAAATTAAAGAATACAGACACAACATCTTATTTACATATCGACCAATGCAATTTACCAAGTGCAGCGCTGATTAGGGTAGTCGCCAGTGATGTATAAAGTACATGAAAGCCATACTCCAGTAAGAGTACAGATACCTCACCAGAAAATTACTTTGGTAGAAGTTGAAGTCACCGTTTAGAATATTACTTGAGTAAAAGCAACCAATGTAACTAAAAGTAACTAAACACAAGTAATGGCTTACATGGATAAAAACAACAGCTTGTCAGATAAAAGTAGAAGCTATGTAGTTTTAAGGAGTACATGTTAAAAGCGCTCTATCTTCCATTTTGTATTTTTTGAGTATGAATAAGAAGCACTTCATCCGGTACTTAAGTGTCTTTCATTCAAACATAAGAAAATATTTCTGGAATCACATGTATTTACACAGTTTATATATCTCAGAGGGGACATGGATACATTTAACCTGCAGTTACAGTTGCATAAATAGGCCTAATGTTTTATTTTTAACAGAATGTTGAATACTGATATATGAAATGTTTAGGAATGAAAAAAATGTTGAAATGTGAAATGAAAACCGCCAGTAGGTGACAGCAAGTGACTATTAATGAGTGAGTCACTGATTCATTTATTGAACCGATTCATTCAAACGACTGATTCATTCAGAAACAAAGCATTCGCCTGTGAATCACTGAATCATTTATTCAACCATTTTGTTCAAAAAGTTGATTCATTTAATAAGCAAACAACATCCATTGCTCAAAGATGCAAAACAGTGCTGTGATCTTTGTTTGGAAATATTTTCGTTGGGAAAATTTAGCAAAAACAAGCAATATTATGTCTAAAATGTAAGTCACTTATTGCTCTACTGAACTTGTATAAAATTATTATTAAATGTGTTATCATGCTTACGTCTGCAGAAAAACGGTACTCTTTGCGTGATATAGATTAAGTTAACTATATTAAATTATATTCATACAGAAGCACTTTATCTACAACAGGGGCGCCCAACCCTGCTCCTGGAGATAGACTGTCCTGCAAAGTCCAGCTCCAACTCTAATCAAACACACCTGAAGCAACTAATTAAGGTTTCCAGGATAGCTTGAAAACTAAAGGCAGGACAATAGATCTCCAGGAGCAGGGTTGGGCACCCCTGGTCTTCAATTTTAAATGCCTGGAATACTGAGTTTTAATCGACTAATAAATTTTATTTATACTAATAAATATACATTTTATTTATATCAATACTTGATAATGTCAGATCGCACATCATTACAACCATACGTGCCATTTGTCCCGAACGCGTCCTGGCCAGGATTTCTATATTGCTTTGATTCAAAGTACCTCGAGAGCGTTTCAAAACAATAAGGAACCGATGTCATACACTGATCAGTTTGCACACGCAAACAATGCCAAATACTGTAGATATTTTAGGCAATATAGAAATCCTGCCCAGGATGCGTCCAGGAAAAATGTCACGTATGGTTACCCTATAACAACAACACTTACCATATTATCGCAGAAGATATACTGAATATCGCACACCCCAGATCTGACTTGAGTGGAAAACGAAAATATCCACAGTTGTGCGCACACTTTTTGCACACGAGCAAAGGTGTTTTTAGGATTCGTATAGACCACTGATTCGTCAAACCTGCTTTCCTGCAGTCCGTGTTCTTCTGACTTCTGAATATTTTGAAATTAGTAAGGAATGTGTTCGGGGAAATGTATCCGAGTAAAAGTATACACTTTAATTAGGAAATATAGAGGAGTAAAAGTTATCTGAAAAACTCAAGTAAAGTACAGATACTCCCAAAAAATGCTTAAGTACTGTAACGATTTAGTATTACTTTGTTACAATACACCACTGGTAGTCGCAAATAAATAAAGAAGCCACAGTACGTTGAAAAGAAACCCAAAAATGAAGGTTTGCTTGAAGTTTTGATAGAGCTGGTATTGTGTGACTCCTAGTTAACGGATCCAAGTCGTCTTTATTTTCTGAAGCAAATGGCTTGGCAAACAATATGTTCAGATAATGTGTTCTTCTGGCATTCAAAATAATACATGTGGATAAAATCCTCTCCCTTCTACCCTTCTCTCTGTTCTCTGCAGTGCCTGTCCTAGCAACAATAATTGCAGCCATTTCACGCGCAAAACAGTTTAAGACATGCTTTCTTTGGCATTAAATAATGACGCAGATTCCAGTAATTCGACGAGCGCAAACGTTAGTAAAATGCATTGCGTGATTCATTTTACTAATCTCCTCACATAAATGTTGCGCCTGAAAGGGAAACTCCTCCAAATGCATATTCAATACGGTCAGGCACAAAAAAATTACTGCTCACACCTTTTCAGTGCTAATTCTTCACTGCACGTCTTTAGTCAAATCTGACAGTACAACTTTAACGCCAGTAGACGGTTTGTGCTGGCACAAGCTGTTAGTAAAAGTGGCCCATAATGTATACAAATTATTAAATTAAGATGCATTTACTAGATACGCAAAAACACACAAGTTTCCTTTGGGGGGATAAATTAAGTGCATTTAGCTTAAATCAAGTAAATTCGTTACATTTATATCGCCCTTTTCTGGGTACCTTTACATTGAAGGGGGGAATCTCCTCAACCACCACCAGTGTGCAGCATCCACTTCGATGATGTGACGGCAGCCACACACCAGCTACAGGTGTAGAGGAGACAGACTGATGAAGCAATCAAGTGTATGGGGATTATTAGGTTACACCCCTACACGTTTTAGATGAAATTCCTGGGATTTTTAATGTCCACAGAGAGTCAGGACCTCGGTTTAACGTCTCATCCGAAAGACGGTGCTTGTTGACAGCATAGTGTCCCCATCACTATACTGGGGTGTTAGGACCCACACAGACCACAGGGTAAGCACCCCCTGCTGGTCTCACTAACACCTCTTCCAACAGCAACCTAGTTTTCTCAGGAGTCTCCCATCCAGGTACTGACCAGGATCAACCCTGATTAGCTTCAGTGAGCGACCGTTCTTGGGCTGCAGGGTGATATGGCTGCTGGCAAAATCACTGGTAAATCATCTTCCAGTGGGGTAAGTAAACTATTCTTAAAACAAAATCATTTCACTTAACCCACTGGTAAGATTATTTGACTTGTTTTAAGCAAAATGCACTTGATGTAGTTTTTACCCCTGTAAACAAGACTAATTATCTTATGTCATTTTGCTTATCTAAATGCATCTTGATTTAAGAAGGTTTAGATATTTTGACTGGAAACAAAACAAAAATACTAAGTAAGATAAACCTTTTTTGGGAGTGAAGCGATGTCTTTATGAGGGAATCGTTGATTGATTTATTTTGGACCAAAACAAAGGCTGCATTCCCGTTTGCATACTTCCCGACTATATAGGGTGAATTCAGGTAAATTGGAACAGGTTTTGGCATTTAGGTCACTGGGAAAAAAATAACACAAATGAACCCCTAGTAAGGGAGCAGGATGACCTCCTACTTTTGTCAGGATTCGTACGTGTGCATCTGATGGATTTGAATATCTCATGAGGCTACAACGAAAAAGTTCTGATTGGCAGTGAAGCGACACAACTGATCATGATGACAACATGGAGAAAGAAGTATCATATACCAGATCATATTCATATTATATACAACATACTTTTTTGTTAATAGTCACTAAGCAATTCTTACTCAAAAGAAGTACTTACAGATAATATGTGATTGTGGACAGAGTCAAAATCATTGAATGTGTGAGTCTTTGAATCATTGACTAATCTATGAAAACTTTTCTGCGTGTTGCTTAGAGATGCGCAAATATGAATCAAATGTGTCTTTTTTTTGCACAGTCAATAGCTATGTTTCCATCCAAAGATTCAAATTAAATGCAAAACTAGAATTTTGCATTTGCATTTTGCATAAAACATTTGCTAAAAATATTAATTTATTTATTTAATATATTTAGTAATTCAGCAGACGCTTTTATCCAAAGCGACTTACAAATTAGGACATTGATATATATATATATAAATATAACTAAGAAAAGTAGGAGAAGCCACTGATAATAATAATTTTCATATATAATACATTACTTGTGCAGAAGTAGCACAATAAATGCGGTCACTGCTTTTGGAGGTGGATGCTGCTGTTTGATAACGCAGTCGTGTAAGACAGTAATTATACAGAAATACTTTGACGACAGACCTCAGTCACATGATTTTTCGATGCGTATGGTGGAATTTATTTGGTAAAAGTGTTTCCATCGTAGTTTAAGTGCATTTTTAGAATTTATGCGCATCTTGCTGTTTCCATTCAGCGTTTTTTCATGTGATATTCCAAAATGCGCATAAAAATAGGTGGATGGAAACATAGCTAATGAAAACATCTGACAATGTGTCTCTAAAACATAACTTCATCAAAATTAACTTATTTTATTGCATAGGTTTGTATATTATTATTTATTTATTTTTTATACAGTGTCAATCGGAAGACTATGGAAGCTTGTTTCCACTACTAAATGAATAAATAGTGATCAAAAGTTGAAAATACCATATTCATGCATTCATTCATTCATGTATTTATTTACTGTGTTCCTGTGTGGCTCAGTGGTAGAGCATTGCGTCAGCAGCGCAAAAGGTTGTGGGTTTGATTCCCAGGGAACACACATACTAATGAATATGTATAACCTGAATGCACTGTAAGTCGCTTTGAATAAATGCATAAATGTAAATCTACATTTACAGTATTTATTTATTGCTGCATGTATGTACAGTATGTATAATATTCTGTAGTGGAAACAAGCTTCCATAGTCTTGCAAAACTTACAGTTATGAGAAAAAAGGTCAGAATATGCCCGTCTAGTGCATGTTTACATGAAATAAAAATAATGAAAACATTGCAGTGGAATGCAAAAACTATGTCTGGATAATGTCTGGAGCTGTAGGCCTACCAGTAATTATTATTAAAGATAATCATATTCACATTATGTGAAATGCTTTCTTTGGGTTCGCTCTGTATCCTCCATTGAGAAATGTTTCAGCATAAATTAAGTATTAATTTTGTACAGTGTACCCGTTGAAAATTATTAGCTGAAAGAGTTGGTGAATGCAGTTAATTTCAAAGAGTCACATAATACCTTTCATGGGTCATACTGTACAGCCAAAAACGTATATTATTATGGGTTTCATTTTTCACACTCTATTCCACAGATCTAAACAGCTAAGACATTTTGATCTGTGTTAATAATTACTACCAGGACAAAAGATGCCAAAACAACCAGCCAAAGGACAATTAATGCAACAGAAGAACTCATTAAAGTGATTTATTAATGAATACTTGCTATCTTAGATTTGCAAAGACAAGAGGCTGTCAAACTCCATAAAAACACCATAAATCTGTCAAGAAAGCAGCCCATATATAGTCATATGTATGCTTTTTGAAATTATTCAAAAACCTAATGTTTTGCTACATACTTTTTAAAGCGTCTTACTCATTTTTCTTTCCATTTGTTCAGCCTTCCTTTAAATTCCAGCTTCACGCTGACTTGCAAAATGCTTTCTTTTTTCCCACATCTCTTGCAAAGAGTTTTAACCTGTGCCCTCTCCTTTGCCTCGCATGCATGGATGCCTTAAACGGCGTTCCCTAC
Source organism: Gymnocypris eckloni scoliostomus (assembly GCA_027564155.1). Classification (NCBI taxonomy): domain Eukaryota; kingdom Metazoa; phylum Chordata; class Actinopteri; order Cypriniformes; family Cyprinidae; genus Gymnocypris; species Gymnocypris eckloni. The sequence goes on from CM050436.1 coordinate 998,323, forward strand.
TGAGTGGCCTACTCTGGCACCGATGCACGCTTAAGCCCCAAGGTTTACTTTTAAATTTGGGATTCCACTTCACACATTAGAGGAATGTCAGGGCTGAGCGAACACATTAACGTCACAGCAGAGTCCTCCTCACTCTCACTGCTTTCAAGACTTTTTAATGCACAGAGGCATTTTTCAATAGAAAATGCAATGTGCTATTATGGCGAGTGACTTGATGTTACATTATTTATATATATTATAAAAATATATATATTTTGTATGCATTTTAAATTATTTGAATACATTTTAAATTATAATATGCAATGAATAAATGTAATAATATGTAATTCACTTTTTAGCTACGTTTTCATTGGACTAGAAGATATCTAGTCCGTTGAAATATCATATTCACTGACATTTAACATGTCTCTATTTTAAGATATTTTGTCAGTTAATTGTTCTTCAGAGATGTTTTTGTATTCCTGTTTATTTGATGATGATTGGTAATTTAACAAATGATTAGTGTCACCATAATATGTGTCCCTGGAGCACAGAAGCAGTCATAAGCAGCACGGGTATATTTGTAACAATAGCCAACAATACATTGTATGGGTCAAAATTATTAATATTTTTATTTTATACAAAAAATCATTTAGGACATAAAGTAAAGATCATGTTCCATGAACATAGTTTGGAAATTGCATACCATAGAAGGTTTGCAGCAATTAGCAAGTGAACTGTTAAATAAGTGTATGAGTATTCTGTCCCAATTCCTTAAGTACACTAATTGTGTTTACTGGAATCACTGCTGAACAAGAGTTTTCTAAATTTACTAGCAAATGAAAAATGACTCATAAATTACCTCTCTCGTGTGAGACCCATTTTCGCTATTTACTTCCCTTAAATGAACCCCGCAGCGGTCTCCCTCTGCCAATTTTGTTTCAGCAATGCGTTCTGTGACTGGGATGGAAGCATTGCAGCTCATAACGAGAAAGAATTGAACACGTTTATTGTTCATTCCATGCTTTTGTAGGCCTTTAATAAAATAAAATAAAATAAGATAAAAAAATGAAATAAAATATGGTCACTTGGTCACAACATCTACCACTATTTATTTATTGACTTACTTATTCATTAATTTGTGTTGTACTTGTACAATGACAATAAGTGCTTGACTTGTCTACACAATGGTGTAGTTTTAGCCTCTACCAGCAGGGGGTGTTAACAAGCCAAACCTTGACTGCATGCAAAGAATAAATAATAAACAAAAATAAAAAATTAAATAAAAAGTAATACAAAATTACACTGTTGACTGTATGTCAGTGGCTTATATTGAAAATGTCTTTAAAAAAATAATCGTAATTATAAAAATCATCGAAATTTGTATATTTCATTTTTACACTTTAATTTTTTCTTTTTTAATGAGTTTGACGCTAGTACAAAAACATCCCACTTAGCAGTTATGTCTCCTAAAATAATTTAAATATGTACACTTCATAACTTCCATCATGGCACCAAATGGATGCTATTTTTGCCTTTGGGTGCAACATTAAAGCTGTTAAATCTAAATGTGAAACGAACTAGAGAACAAGTTAGAAAAGTGGAAGCAATATTGTTATTGCATTATGTAATAGCAGAGAAAGCACACTAAACTTCCTGAAGCACTCAACAGTTTTCTTGGTCTCAGAAATTGTTGATTGTGTTCAAAACAAGCTTGATTGTTAGATGCTCAGATTCTGATTATCTGCGTAGCAGCAAATGCTTTCAATGTATAATCTGTGCTCTTAATTGAAAACTCTTAACAGCCCAGTGAATTGCCATATTCAGCGCTGCTAATGAGATTCAGCCTATTACACCAGACATAACTAATTGTTTGTGTTTAATTACCCCATGTCACAGAAATGGCAATGTTGAGAGACCAGGTCTGCTGTCATTATTAAAGCCCGAGTCAGTGTTTTTTCAGGCAGGATTTCAGACGGTGTTTGAGAATGCGTGGCAGACAGCACTTCTCAGAAACGTTATATAAATCTGAGATTTTTCTAATTCTATTTTCTGCGGTGAGTCACTTATATTGAAATGATGAGATGGCATTCAGTGCTGATCAGCACAAACAAGCTGGATCTATCTATCTATCTATCTATCTGTCCGTCCATCCATCCATCTATCTATTTAGTTTGTAGCATTATGTACTATAGAACAGTTCCCAGTGTGTACCTAAAGCTGCACAGGCTTGAATTTGAGTCTGAAGGCTGATCAGGAGTAAACCGAGAGAAAAGTAAATAAATAGAAGTTGAGAGATGCTACTGTAGATTAGCATCTGAGACGCGACAGGGGACGGCGGCATATCCCAGTTAACTCTACACACGAGATGTGTGACAGCTATGATGCATTACTGGTGGAAAGCAACAGAACCTAAAGCCGATCAATCTTCACTTTAATTCAAAGCTGCTCACTTCATCATGTTGTCAAAGAGCGCAGCCGCATGGGTTCGAGCCGAAGCGTGCTGATCGCAAAAGCAGAAAAAAAGATGATCGATTAGCTAATGGCAGAAACTGAGCCATTGGAATCTTCTCATTTGTTAGGATGCTAATGACGACCTTGATTTATTGCTGTTGACGGCTCGCAAGTGACTCACCAAGAAAGTTTTGTCACTTGTTTTGGCTCGTCATGGATATTCAAGGGCTAACCTTTAGCAGTAAGATGGAGTTGACTCATGTTCAGTGAGGAGCTGAGGTGCAAAGAGGGCTCTGTTTGATTCTCTGCTCTCTTCTCCAAGCTATGAGAATATATTCTCCAAGCCAAGCGTATTAGGCCATGAAGGTCTCTCAAAACAGACTTCAGTTAATGGCCCCCCTGTTTCACAGAAAAAGCCAAAGGAAGCGGCTATGCAAATCATAACCTTCCAATTAAGGAGAATGTTTCATTGTACATCCTGTAGAGAGAAAATAAAACATTACAAAACCATATTATTATTATTATTAGGGGACTGTTAGATTTAATTTCCGCATAAATGAATGAAAAGCCACATCAATGAAGGGTAATGTTTTTCATTTCACTGAATACACATGGCTCCTTGGGTGCAGTGGAGGAAGGGTCATTTTCTTTAAATTCTTGGTCTGTCCTGCAATACCTTTTTTGGTCATGTTGTGGACCTCCTGTAATATGAGAGTTTCTGGTCCCATATATAAAGGCATTTTCTCCGTAGAATAAATGATGTCATGATGCCTCTCTGCGTCTTGTCTTTGTTCTCCCAGATCTACTGAAGACTTCGTTCACAACATCCAACATATATTTCTGATTTGATTTAGAAGTGATCCAAAACACAGAAAGAAAACTTAGTTCATAAGGAAACTGAAGTTTTACAGGGACAAGCACAGAAGGTGTGACGGCACCAATTGTATCCGTTGGCCTTATTCTACTTCTTCTTCTTCTTCTTCTTCTTCCGTTTCTAGCAGCCCATAGAACCGCTTACAGGAAAGTTGTAAAATTTGGCAAACTGGTAGAGGATAGTGTCAATACGAACTATTGCAAATTTGGAGTTTCTATCTTAAACTCTCTAGCGCCACCACTTCTCCAAAATCTCACTCATGCTTATGCTAATAACTTTTGAACCGTGAGCCACAAAATTTTAAATATTTTTCTTCTGAATCCTTGGCTCAAGCAGAGTCGAATGAAAATTTTAAAATCGTAATGTTTATTTTTTTCGCTATTTTCAATTGTTCTTAAAACTTACTTTTTTGAACTCGTCCAAGGCGGTTTGTCCAATTTTCACAAAATGTGTACAGATCATCTACGGACCATGCTGACAAAAATATATGGAATTCAAGTTGATTAGTCAAACCGTTCTTGAATAACGCGTGAACGAATTCTACAAAAAGCACGCAAAAAGGGATCTGAGGCTAAATCTCTGCAACAGTTTGGTGTATTGGTGTATTGAGACCAAACTTGGTGTTTTATAGCAAGCATGACTTGAGTCTGCATGCAATGTTTCGGCGCTGTGCCACCCAGTGGTCAGGAGAAATAAAAAAGGCATATTTTTGCTTATAACTTTTGGAATGGTTTGGCCAACAAATCCCAAAACTGGTCTCTATAGATTCGGTGCAACGTGCCGAGTCAAATGATACCCAATTCTCCCATGGCAGCCATTTTGAGCGTGATGCCAAAATGACACTTGAGGCTGTATCTCTGAAAAGCTTTGGCATATTGACACCAAACTTTGTGTGCAATTGTCAACTCACACAGAGCACACCACATCTATTTGATAACAGCGCCACCTATTGGTCAAACGTGAAAAGCCAATAAATCATATTGCTACTTGTTGTATTCGATATTTCAGCCATTTTGTCTAAAATCATCCTAAAATGGCTTCAATTACTAATTTCTGCAGTTTAGTCTGTTGCTTGCTTCTGTAGTCCTTTGTCCCATAATTGATGCTTGGAGCTTTATTTATTATTATATTTTTTAAAGCCATGAAAATTAAATTATATTGAATATCCCGTTGAGTATATAGAATCATAATATTTTACCTACTGTATATATATATATATATATATATATATATATATATGTGTGTGTGTGTGTTTGTGTGTGTGTGTAATAAATTGTATAATACATGCATGTCTATATTTTATATTTACTAATAGAATACGAACATATATTTCACAGTAACTGCATTACTCAAACATAAACGTACATATTTGTATTGGCTAGATATATATGTTAATATATTTAATTGTTCCAATTTCTAATAGGTTTCATATATATTTTAACTTCATATGGCCCTATATGGAGATTTACATACATGTGTGCATGGGTTATTATTCAATAATGCACATTTTATTAAAAAACTTTTCTTTTAATATTATATTAAAATTAACTTTTCTTTTCAGCTGGTGCCTTTTTAAGTTGTCAATATACTATATGTTTAGTTAAATATCTCGTTTTAATTGGAATTATGCCACATTATGAGAGTAATGAGTGGCGTTTCACATTATTTCACCAATGCATTTGACGTTGATTTTAAGCTGCACAAAAAGATAATGTTTGTTTTGAATGACCGCTTCCAGACCACAGCAAGACAAAGTGCCTCACTCTGCATGTGCTGATTTATGTCTTCAATTATCATTCATTTTCATTGGACTTATCAGAGGAGTGAATTGTGAGATATCATAAAGCAGAGAAATATGCTAAACATAATTCGATTAAGATCAGAGGCTAAACCAAACAGCGTTTTTTTGCAGAGTGAGATGTGTCTTCTGGATGCCAGTTTATGGTCACATATATTTAACAGGAGGACCTTTTTGTGCAGTGGACAACTACAGAGAAAGAAAGGTGGGTCGCTCTTACAGATCATAAACAATGGCAACAAAAGTGCCCAAAAGCCCTCGGAAACTATCTAGATTAGGCTGTGAGAACACTATATAACAGGGTGGCTCTGAGATAAGCCATAAACAGAGGAGAGGCAATGATAATAGGCTTCTGAATGGCCTTTCACATGACTTGCATCAGGGCTTCACACCTCAGCACTCGAGGTTTGACCTGCACATGAAAGCACTGCGGAGATCATAGGAGAATCATCTCTGAAGGTCAGGATATATTGCCACAGTGTTGCACAACTCAAACTGCCGGACACAGAGAGAATCTCATCTTGTTTTGGCTTTTGTGTTGTTATCGAAACTTTGTTTGTTTTAGTCATAGATTTCATATTTTGCTATAATATTATTCAAAAGTTTATTTAATTTTTGTTGTATTTATTTGTTTTATTTATTGATTTATTTAAATATTCGTTTGAATAAAGCACACTCCTGAAAAAGTATATTCCCACACCCATGAATATTAATGATAAATCTTTACCTGACAAAAGAGAGTAAGATATGCTAACCTGAGAATAATTTTTATAATAATATTTTAACAATCTTATTATGTGTGTTTTCTGTCAGCTATTTAGAATCAGAACTAAATGTTAAATGAGTTAAAGGGGTCATCGGATGCCCATTTTCCACAAGTTGATATGATTCTCTAGTGTCTTAATGAAAAGTCTATAATAACAAATAATAATACATTTTATTTATATAGCGCCTTTCCAGAGTTCAAGGACACTTTACAATAAACATCGGAAATGTGAGGAAAACATCAAATCGTAATACAGAGGAAAAAAAAAATTAAAGTAGTATACAACATAAGACAAAATAAACATAAATTAACATTCTGAAAACAAGTGAGTTTTGAGCTGCGATTTGAATTCCGAAAGGCTATTGGCAAGACAGAGTGGTCTTGGTAGAGAGTTCATAATCTAGGGGCAACAACACTGAGAGATCTGCCACCCATGGAAGAGAGGCGATACCGAGGGACGGCGAGAACCAGAGGACCGTAATGAATGAGGAGGAGAATAGGGGAGGAGCAGATTACAAAGATAGTAAGGAGCCAGACCATTCAAAGCTTTAAAAATAAGCAGGATCATTTTAAACTTGATACGATAGGCCACTGGTACCCAATGCAGATCAGCTAGAATAGGGGTGATGTGGGCTGAACATTTAGTGCGAATGAGAATACGAGCGGCTGAGTTTTGAATATATTGTAATCTAGCAATAGAGGTAGCTGGCAAGCCAATGAAAAAGGCATTACAGTAACCGAGACGCGATGAAACATAAGCATGAATGAGAGTTTCTGCATCATTGGTACTAATGAAAGGATGGAGCTGGACAATTCGTCGTAAGTGAAAGAATGCCAATTTAGAGAGAGAGTTAATGTGAGACAGAAATTAAAGAGAGGGGTCAAACATAACACCAAGATTTCTAACTATACTAGATGGAGCAATTGAAGTGCCAGTAATATCGCAAGTAATAGCGGTGGCAACTTTGGTGGTAAGTGATGGAGTACCAATAATGATGATCTCAGTTTTATTCATATTTAGTTTCAGAAAATTTGAGTTAAGCCATGTTTTTATATTCTGCACGCAAACAGAAATTTTGTCGATTTGGGTGGAAACACTGTTTCAAGAGAAAAGTAGGAGCTGGGTCAAGTTGACAGGTAGAAGAGTTGGATTTTGAAATAAGCTCTGATACAGAAGACAGATTAGTAAGAGAAAAGCAAGACAGGGAATGACCAGAGAGATTGGGCTCAAAGCTAAACTTGATAGCATTGTTCGAAAAGCCCTGGTGGACAGCAGCCGTCTTGTCCAGAAAATAATTAAGAAAGAAGCAGCAGAATACATCTGAACCTACATTTTATCATTAGGTGGGGGTTTGGTAAGTGTATTTAATGTGTTGAATAGTGCTTTTGGCCTATTGCCAGCTTTATTAATCATGGCAGAGACAAAACTAGAGTGCGCTAGGTGTAAGGCAGATTTGTGATTATTAAGATGCTCAAGAAAGGCTTGGTGATGAACAGTGAGCTCAGTTTTCCTATAGAGACGCTCAAGTTGTTGACCGGAGCTCTTAAGGATACGAAGGTTGGGGGTAAACCAGGGAGAAGTGTGAGTCGAAGGAACAGTTCTAGTTTTAACATGATTATGCACAGATAAAATATCAAATAATACAGAGTTACATTCTGAAAGAATTAGTGAAGGAGAAGATAAATCAAAAACATCAGAAAGATTAGAGGAAACAATAGAGGAACAAAATGATGAGATGTCAACATTATTACAATTACGGTAGGATATAAGTCTTTACAGATTTCACATGTATAGGTAAACTAAAGTTAAAGTCTATGAGTTTATGATCAGAGATACCAGTATCAGTGGAAGAGATGGAGCAAATGCCAACCCCTGAGGTACAGATCAAAACAAGGATATGACCATGAGAATGAGTAAGAAAATGAACATGCTGAGACAGATTAAAACAATCAAAAACAGACAGTAATAGAGTGGTGTCAGAGCAAACAACATCAACATGTGTATTAAAGACACCAAGCAGGAGAATAGAAGAACACAGGAGCAGGCGAGGGTAAACAGTTCACTAAGTTGAGAAAAAAAGTTTGAGGATGATATAGTAGGACGATAATAAAAGAGTCAACCTTCAGAACCATATATTCAAATGTTTCGGTGTTGTAGAAGTCGAGTTGTGTGATTCTGAGTTTATCACTGTAAATGGCAGCGAGACCACCCCCTCTGCCATGCAGTCTTGGCCTGGACAAATGTTTATATCCATACGGCGTGAGGATGTTTAACTGCAGGAAGTCGTCTGGAACTTGCCAAGTTTCCGTGAGAAACAAAATGTCAAGCGAATTGTCATGAATTCATTGAGATAAGGGGCTTTATCTGAGATGGAACAACAGTTCAAAAGAGCAGCATGACAGTATGAGGCAGATGATTTTGACGACGAGGTAGGTTGACAGTTGCTACCAGTGAGATGAATCACAGAGCGCTGCGTTGAGCGGTTAGTAGGAGATGCACTTTGTTTAACGTTAGATGATTTCCGACAGGTCAGACCAGATGCATGGAAGGGCATCGGGCTTAGAAAAGAGATGTGCATGGAGATACGTGGGGAGCGATGTAAATATTGATGGACGACGGAAAATCCCTAGCCGCCGACAGTAGTCATACATTGTCGGGTCAAGACGCGAGCAACAGTTCAGAGTTCTTAAGTGAGACGATGAATATTCCAACTCCATTACAGACCAAAGGAAAGAGACAAAGCAAAAATGAGAGCTATTGCCCAAGGCATGATGGTACCAACAGGTTTTGCCAGTCAGAGAGAAAGCCACGTTAGCCAAGCCCAAAACGTCACATCAGAGAAACAGCAAACTAAATGGGAAGCAGTACACCCAAATAGCGAGCAGTTAACATACAGCACAGCTGACCATGCGAGTGGCAACTCACCCAGCCGATGAACCGAGCGCCGTGGAAGACGTAACAGGGCAGAGAGCTCGCAGCGGCCCGATGACAAAACTTAAAGGTGCCAAAGTTCGTTAGTATCAGTTGTCAAGTCCAAAGACAGGTCCAAAAACTCCAGCAATAGGAGGTGGAGTAGACGAAACATAAAATAGACCAAAAATAGTCCAGCAGAGGGGTGAAAACATGCAGAAAAAGCAGTCTAGGTACAGAGCGGCTGCCAAACGGTTTGAATTTTCAATAGCAGTGTAAAAACACCCATTTACCTTGCCAAAAACAGCTCTATTCACAGCAAGTTGTTTTGGTGCATGTCCCTTTAAATGCTAATGATCTCTGCTGACCCTGCCCCTCTCTTCCGTGGGGTGACAAGCCATTCTCTTGAGACTGTTAACTCAATGAAGAACTTGTTAACTAGCACATTATTAGAATCAGAATCAGAAAGAGCTTTATTGCCAAGTGTGTTTGCACACACAAGGAATTTGTCTTGGTGTTAGGAGCTTCCAGTACAGAAAGTACAAAAATATAATGTGCAGACAACATATAATTAAGGTAATAAAAAAACATTCATAATGAAGAGAATAGACAATAATTATGAATAATATAGTAATAAAAGAAAAATATACAGAAAAGAAAAATGACCATAGACAGAACTGTGAATGTGCATATGGCCTGAGGAAGGTTTGAGTTATTTACAGGTGTACAGTACTGGGGTGTGTTATGTGTTGTTCAAGTGGGATACGGCCTGGGGGGGGCTGTTCTTATGTCTGGTTGTTTTGGTGCTCAGTGCTCTGTAGTGCCAGCCAGAAGGCAACAGTTCAAAGAGAGAGTGAGCTGGGTGTAAGGGGTCTAGTTTAGCCCTTTTCCTCGCTCTGGAGCTGTAAAGTTCTTGGAGGCTGGGCAGAGGGGCACCGATAATCCTCTCAGCAGTCCTGACTGTCCGTTGTAGTCTTCTGATGTCTGTTTTGGTAGCTGAACCAAACCAAAGATTATAGATGAACACGGGACAGTCTCGATGTCTCGATGATGGCAGAGTAGAACTGTATTAGCAGCTCCTGTGGCAGGTTGAACTTCTTCAGCTGGCGAAGGAAATACAGCCTCTGCTGGGCCTTTTTCACAATAAAGTCAATGTGATTGTCCCACTTCAGGTCCTGAGAGATGGTGCTGCCCAGGAATCTGAATGACTCTACCACAGCCACAGTGCTGTCCATGATGGTTTTGCAATTTTCGCGATTTGCGAAATTCCTTAAAAAAAACGTATATTGATTTTTTCTGTAGGTGAAGCTGGATCAGGAATGAGTTGCGCGAACATAAACACATTTAGTTAGATCAGGGGAGCATTCCCTTCAAAAACAAACATAATCCTCTGCAGCTCACTCAGGGTGGGGCTAAGGTAAACCACCACTGTCAATCAACAATCGTGGGAGGGGCCTGGGTGACGTCAAGTTGCCAAGAATCTGACAACGCTTGATTTGAGAAAGGGGTCATCTAAAGGGGGGTGGGTGGGATGGGAGGGAGGTCAGACTTTAAATCAGACTTTATTCTCGCAATTGTGAGTTTATATCTTACAGTTGTGAGGGTTTATTTATTTATTATCAGAACTGTGAGGCTAGAAATGCTTCTCCTTAGGTTACATCATAGTCACATTTTTGTTAATATTAAACAATAATTTAATTACAATTACCATTGTGGTTCTTTTACAAACAAGACAAACACCAAATAAATAAACATGTTCAGTAGTTTGGTGGCACATCGTGTTCATGCTGTCACTATACACTGCTATATGTCCTGATCCGCATCCACCAATAGGAATATGATACCTATCACAGCATCCCTACTGTATATAAGCCCTTTCCAGTATCATCCAGCAGTTTAATATAGCTTTGCTCAAGAGCTGATTAAACAGCCAAATGAGCCAATTTAGCCGTGGCATCTCTATAGGAGTTTATATTACGAGAGGGATTCGTTCCCCACATGTATTTCACACCATATCAAGAAGAGAATCAAGCATCCACGTCACAGCTGCCTCTATTCATCACTGAATCTTCACCAAGCTACTGATTTTCTCTTTTATGCATTGCTTAAAAACTCTCAGGTTATTGACAAATGTGTATTGCATAAGGCTTAGCCATGGTTGTTGCTTTAGGCTTTGTTTATTTTAAAATACAAATGAAAGTTATTGCGACTTTTTGTCTCAAAATTGAGAGTTTTGTTAGAATTTTAAGTCTATATCTCGTTCCTGTGAGTTATTTGTATCTCGCAATTCTGGTTTTGTTTTTCTCTCAGAATTGCAAGGAAAAAAATGATAGCACTTTGTTGTGGAAATAGTATATTCGCAACATAATTTTAATATCATATTTCATCAACAATAACCTATGATTTTAATAAAAAAATAGCGTTGTGTCTATTTCCATCTCCATCTCTTGTAAGCCTAAAAACATTTTCAGTACATTTACATTTATCAGACGCTTTTATCCAAAGCAACTTACAGTGCATTCAGGCTGTACATTTGTTTTGTCAGTATGTGTTCCTGGGAATCGAACCCACAACATTTACGCTGCTAACGCAATGCTCTACCACTGAGCCACAGGAACACCGTAGTTCGATGAAGATGAACAGATCAGTGTGCATCAAAACCATAGTTTACATGTTGACTATGTAATGCAGTATATAGCACACATAATCTAAATAATTATAATCATAAATCTAATGCAATGAACCAAAACGTGTAGCATATACAGTATAGCCTAATGTTCTGACTTCTTTCATCAACAGCATGACAGACTCAGTGAACATCAGAAATAAATGTAAAATCAATTTTAAAAGTTTAAAATTAAAATGAAATTACACACTGCACGTGATGAAATAACGTTCCTTTAAACAACCATGTGAAATATCTAGCACATCACATCTTTTCTTTTCAAAAACCGGGGCATTACCAAAGAAACTAATTGGGATGTGCATAATCATAATGTGAAAGAGCTTTAACTGTGCATGAGTGATGAAATATGTTTCCGTGTAATCATGAGCTCTGGATTCATTCAGCAGCTGTGTGTTCATCGGCTCATCAGAGAACAAATACCTGCACAAACACAATCAACAAAGGAATTAAGAAATGAATGCTTTTGTTACATCTCGTTAGGCTGAAGTACAATCTTCTTTTATCTCAACTCAAATAGATAATGTTCTTTCATATGCATCGTCCAGCTACTAATAGGTCCCGGTTCATTAAACCACTGCTAAACTCTATTTTAAACTGACATGATGCACATTTACACAGCTGCTTATATGAAAGCTGGTGTCTAAGATGACCTGTAGCTGAAGCCTCAGTCTCCATTGATAATCCAGTAATGATGGGAGTGATTGACAGGCTCTTTACTGTATTGTTACTTGGACTTTATCCTGGTTTTTGAGCTGGTTTTCCTCAACTATTGATCCAGCCTTGACTAACTGTCCAACTGTGCGCGCTCTTCTAGTTTGGGTTACGGTTGTTCACCTGCGAGGGAAAATGTGTGTTTATAACACATTTATAGAGTACTAACTGTTGAAGAGTTTGAGGTCAGTTAGACGTTCAATGTGTTTGAAAAATGATGTTCAAGGCTGCATTTATTTGATAAAAATATGTTTAAGATGTGTCCCTGGAGCACAAAAGCAGTCATACGCAGCACAGGTATATGTGTAGCAATAGCCAGCAATACATTGAATGGGTCCAAATTATTGTTAATTATGCATTGCTAAGAACTTAATTTGAACAACTTATATATATATATATATATATATATATAAAGTTGTATATTTAGCGTTATAAGTTTATATATAGACATATATATATATATACCCTCAGATTCCAGATTTTCAAATATTGTCCTATCATAACAAACCATACATCAATGGAAATATTATTTATTCAGCTTTCAGGTGATTTATAAATCTAAATTTCAAAAAAATTTACCCTTATGACTGGTTTGTGGTCCAGGGTCACAAATATTGTTTACTTTATTTTTTTTCTATGTGAAATATCAATTTAATGTAATTTATTTCTGTGATCAAAGCTGTATTTTCAGCATCATTACTCCAGTCTTGGAGTATCATATGGAGTCACATGATCTTCAGAAATCATAATAATATGCTGCTCAAGAAATATTTCTGATTATTATCAATGTTGAAAACAGTTGTGCTGCAGAATATTTTTGTGGAAACTGTGATACATTTTATTTTTCAGGATTCACAGATGAATAGAAAGTAAAAAATAACAGCATTTATTTGGAATATATTTTGTTTTATTACATTATTAGTGTCTTTACTGTCACTTTTGATCAGTTTAATGCATTATTATGATTTTTTTTAACTGACCTCAAATTAGAGCTCTTATTTTTTTTTTTCATGTATTCTAACCTTGTATTTTTCAAGTGCTTGTCGATAATAAAACAGAAATGCATAAGTGGAGTTTTTAAAGTCATATCCATGGATGGATGTGTTTATTGCTAATGTAATTAAGACAGCTTTTCGAAAGTCCGTTCACTTTTGTGAGTCAGAAAATGAAAGTTCAAGAACGTGGTAAAGTGCCCTAAAAGCTAAGAGACGGATGTGTGTCGTAATTGGCGTTGGAGTGTAAACCTGGGAGTTGAAAGTGCATTCGCACTCATGTTGTAGAGCTAAAGCAGCAGGAGTCCAGGGTGTCGCTCCGAGAGCCGCGTGCACAAACACAGCTAGCAGAGGACCTCGCTGCGTTAAAAACATGCTAGATTTAGTTTTCACCGCAGAGCAGAGCCTCCCTTAAGTGACGCACGCTTCCAGCTGTGTTTGTGTAAAGTAACACTGCAGCATCTCCCATACAGAAAAAATGTATGATTTATACATTTAAAATATATTTTCAAAAATCTACAAAACATGGACAAAAATATACTGGTAGAGAATATGTTTATTTAAATATATTTTCAATCATATTTTAGCAAATATATATTTTTAGGCCTTTTTTGTATGTGTTGAAATATACTTAAACATACATTTGAAAACGAAGAGTTAATTTGCAAAAACAGATTGCAAAAAATTCTCAGAAATCATGTTTTTAATTGCCAATTACAATTAATCCCAATTAATTCAAATTGATTAGGTTAACAAATAACAAAAAACAGCTAATTAACACAACAAAAACATGATAACATAATAAAAACAGGATAACAATAAAAACATAACATAATAAAAACATGATTTTTGTTATCTGTTTTTGCAAATAAACTCGTCGTTTTCCAATGTGTTTCAAGTATATTTCAAGATGTACAAAAAATGCCAAAAAATATATATTTGCTAAAATATGATTCAAAATATATTTACATAAATATATTTTCTACCAGTATATTTTTGAAAATATATTTTAAATTTAAAAATCATGTTTAAAGCATGTTAAAATATATTTGACCCTCTCTGTTTTAATCCAAGAAAATAGATTAACATATCACATTTGAAGAATAATTTATTTATTGTCTATAATATGTGTGAAAATATAACACATTTCAATAATTTTAGCAAGGAACTGAATTTTAGAAGGCTCAAAAAAATCTAAAAGTATAAACTCATGTTTTGAGGTATAGAAGTATAAACTCATGTTTTTTGACTCATGTCATGAATAAACTCATGTTTACTAAAAGTATTAAATCATGACAAATCTTTGATCTCTAATATGCCATTCATATTTATGTTTGAAGGTTTAAATTAAATAGTTTAATATTATTTAAAAAAAATTGAGTTTCACTGTTTGCAACTTTTTTTTGCACCATATGGCCTAGTATTTGTGAAAATTGAAATGTTATGATTTAATTAAAGATATTTATTTAGATTTAAGTTGCCTTGATAGTTGTGTTGATTAATATTCAGTCCATTCATTTTATTACATCTATACATTACAGAAGCTATAGCAGGGAACATTAATTGGCTATTTTAGCCCTGTAGATGGCAGGCAATTAACAAAAATTAAGGATTAATTTAAAATAACGATGGGACAAATCAGCATAACTGGAAGGAAATCTATCAAGATTTTGTTGCCCTTTATGCAGATTTGGTGATTTTTAACTTTGTTTTCAAACTACTTCGTTCAGTCCATTATGGAAATGTACAGTTAGCGTTATTAAAGCAGAAACTAGACTGTAAATTAAAGAAGCTAATTTTAAAAAGTGCTCTATATATGAGCTCTGACCCTTCGTGAAAGCAAGAGAAATGTGTTGTGTGTGTCAGGCCTTAATTAACAAATTAGCAACAGTGCAAAATATACCCACGCTCATAAATACAAGCACGGACAATGAGAAATACGGCTCGGGCTTACATGTCTGTAAATCACATTATGAGAGGAGAAATCCACCGCAGTCATTTCAATGGCAGCCAACTATTAACGACTGCAGCGTCGAAACGCAAACTCTTCTGAATGATTGTAAGATCAACAGAAACTATATCAGCCTACTCATCTGAACCAGGTGTTTGTGGCTTGTGCTTCTTATCCTTAAGAGTCAACACATTTGACTTCTGTAGCCTGATGTATTTCTGTGTGAAACTAGATATTTAATGAGAACACATTGATTTGATCCGACTGGAATGAACTGGATCATGAAAAGAGGGCATTATGTACCAGACAGCAGTGATGTGATTGTACAGCAGAAGAGAAAAGTAAGAGACGTCATCTGAAAAGGACTCAGAAGGGGAACAGTTTATTTATTTTGATAAAACACTGAATTTTTTTTTGTCACCATACAACATTTTGTTGAGGTCACCTGTAGATTATATATTTAATATTTCAATGATTTAAAAACAAATCACCTGTTAAATGTTCTCTGATGTTAATGGTCACATGACATGCAATAAAACCTATTTTAATTTTACATTATGACTGAAATTATTATTATTAGCTTTTCCTTAACTCACAAACCTCCTGCAGTTCCCCCAGGGGTTTTTGGATTTCAACAAACAACTAATAATAATAATAAAATACAATTAGAAAAACAATCCATGTATATATTCAAATGGTGGAATGGATGCTGAAGGACGCTTACTTTCACGTTTCGATCCTTCCGCGACACAGACCGCTTTCACGGTTTATGCTCAAAGGTCGGGCATGGCAGTACAGGGTCCCTCCCGGCTCTCCCTGTCTCCCGTGTGTTCACGGGTTGTAGAGGCGCCTACCCTGCTACGGGAAGTGGGCGCCAGGATCCTCAACTACCTCGACGATTGGCTTATTCTAGCCCAATCCAGAGAGCAGTTGGGCAATCACAGGGACTTGGTACGGCACCTCAGCCAGTTGGGGCTTCGGTCAACTGGGAAAAGAGCAAGCCTCCCTGTGCAGAGAATCTCTTTTCGGTGTGGAGTTAGACTCGGTGAGTACGACGGCACGCCTCACGGAGGAACGTGCCCAAGCAGTGCTGAACTGCCTGAGTTCCTTCAGAGGCAGGAATGTGGTACCACTGAAACAGTTTCAGAGGCTCCTGGGGCATATGGCATCCGCAGCTGCAGTCACGCAGCTCGGATTGCTTCATATGAGACCACTTCAGCACTGGCTACACTCCCGGGTCCCGAGGTGGGCATGGCGCCGCGGCGCCCGCCATCTCCACCTCTGGAGTCACACGCAGTTCAAGTCACTGCGTGCTGTTCACATCCCGGGGCAGCTCAATCGTGCGGCCGACGCGCTCTCACGACAGCTCACGTTCCCCGGAGAGTGGCGACTCCATCCCGAGACGATCTGGCTGATCTGGAGTCGATTCAGGGAAGCTCAGGTAGACCTGTTTGCCTCCCCCGAGTCCTCCCACTGCCAGCTGCACTTCTCCCTGAACGAGGGCCCCCTCGGCACAGACGCACTGGCACACAGCTGGCCTCGGGCCTTACGCAAGTATGCGTTTCCCCCAGTGAGCCTACTCGCACAGACACTGTGCAAGCTCAGGGAGGACGAGGAGCAGGTCCTGCTGGTGGCCCACCCGGCCCACCCGGACCTGGTTCCCTGAAATCATTTCCCTCGCGACAGCACCTCCTGGCGCATTCCTCTGAGGAAGGACCTCCTTTCTCAGGGGCTCCCACTATATGGCACCAAGGCCCAGATCTATGGAACCTCCATGTGTGGCTCCTGGACGGGACGCGGCAGACTTGAGTGGTCTACCACCAAACTACAACAGAGCTGGAAACATTAAATTATGTGTAATAAATGATTGCTTATTGGACGTCTTCCCAGATATTAAATTCTTACTTCAGAAGTGAGGGTTAAAGTAGCATTTGATATTTAATTTCAAAGAATTTCACTCATTAATGATGTTTGCATTATCAGATATATGTCCATGAGGAAACTTATGCACAAACTGATGCCCCCGGTGTAGGTGTAACCCCGGTGTCCTGGCCAAATTCCCCCCCACTGGCCCTTATCAATCATGGCCTCCTAATAATCCCCAACCACTTGATTGGCTCTATCTCTCCTCTCCACCTGTAGCTGGTGTGTGGTGGGCACATACACTTGATTGTCTCTCTGACTCTCTCTCCTCTCCACCTGTAGCTGGTGTGTGGTGAGCACATACACTTGATTGATTCTATGACTCTCTCTCCTCTCCACCTGTAGCTGGTGTGTGGTGAGCGCATCCACTTGATTGTCTCTCTGACTCTCTCTCTCCACCTGTAGCTGGTGTGTGGTGAGCACATACACTGATTGGCTCTATGTCTCTCTCTCCTCTGCACCTGTAGCTGGTGTGTGGTGAACGACATACACTTGATTGTCTCTATGACTCTCTCTCTCTCCACCTGTAGCTGGTGTGTGGTGAGCACATACACTTGATTGGCTCTATGACTCTCTCTCCTCTCCACCTGTAGCTGGTGTGTGGTGAGCATACACTTGATTGTCTCTATGACTCTCTCTCTCTCCACCTGTAGCTGGTGTGTGGTGAGAGCATCCACATGATTGGCTCTATCTCTCTCTCTCCTCTCCACCTGTAGCTGGTGTGTGGTGAGAGCATACACTTGATTGGCTCTATGTCTCTCTCTCTCTCCTCTCCACCTGTAGCTGGTGTGTGGTGAGAGCATCCACATGATTGGCTCTATCTCTCTCTCCTCTCCACCTGTAGCTGGTGTGTGGTGAGAGCATACACTTGATTGTCTCTATGACTCTCTCTCCTCTCCACCTGTAGCTGGTGTGTGGTGAGCGCATACACTTGATTGGCTCTATGTCTCTCTCTCTCTCCACCTGTAGCTGGTGTGTGGTGAGAGCATACACTTGATTGTCTCTATGTCTCTCTCTCCTCTCCACCTGTAGCTGGTGTGTGTGTGAGAGCATACACTTGATTGGTTCTATGTCTCTCTCTCTCTCCACCTGTAGCTGGTGTGTGGTGAGAGCATACACTTGATTGATTCTATGACTCTCTCTCCTCTCCACCTGTAGCTGGTGTGTGGTGAGAGCATACACTTGATTGTCTCTATGTCTCTCTCTCCTCTCCACCTGTAGCTGGTGTGTGGTGAGCACACTGGTCCCGTTGTCCTGTGGCAGCCGTCGCATCATCCAAGTGGATGCTGATCACTGGTGGTGGTTGAGGAGAGACACCCCCGCCCCACATGATTGTAAAGTGCTTTGGGTGTGCAACTATACACAATAAAGCGCTATATAAATGCATCATTCATTCATTCATTCAAATGCACTGCACATAAATGCACAAAACGAACAGCCCTGCTGAGGAGCTGAGGAAGAAATGACAATGTATACACTGCACTTCCACGGGCTGTTCTGTAAATAGTAATTATTAATGCACAGCTTGGTTTTTTAATGATGCTGAATGTACTCTGTGACAGTCCTGCTATATTAAAGCATTGGTGAATTCAAACCCTGGTAAAAAAAAATATATATATATATATATATATACATATACACATACAGTGAGATATGCTCACTGAATATAAACCTAACAGACCACTCAGATCATTAGGATCGAGTCAGTTAGAAATACCAAGGGTTCACACAAAACAAGAGTCCGCTTTTAGCTATTATGCCGCCCACAGCTGGAACCAGCTTCCAGAAGAGATCAAATGTGCTAAAACATTAGCCACATTTAAATCCGTCTCAAAAACTCATCTATTTAGCTGTGCATTTGCTTTGTTCCTGTGTGGCTCAGTGGTAGAGCATTGCGTCAGTTGCGCAAAAGGTTGTGGGTTCGATTCCCAGGGAACACACATACTAATGAAAATGTATAACCTGAATGCAATTGTAAGTCGCTTTGGATAAAAGCGTCTGATAAATGTAAAATGTTAACATTTGTTGAATGAGCACTGTGCTACGTCCGAACTGACTGCATTATTTTATGTATAATCCTTTTCTATTTAACTGTTTTAAATTTCATTTTAAATCAATTTCTATATCATTTTAAATTTCCTTATTTTATTATTTTTAACTCCTTGTTTTTATTGCTGTGAATGATTATTTCACTTTCTTTTATGTAAAGCACTTTGAATTACCACTGTGTATGAAATGTGCTATACAAATAAACTTGCCTTGCCTTGCCTTGCCTATACTGTATATATATATATATAATACATTTCATACTAAGTATAGTTCAAATATATTAACATATTTACTGACATACAACTCAAGACTTACTGATATAAAAAATATAATTTAACTTTATTTGAAGTACAATGCACATTTCTTAATATTAAGTCTAAAATGTGATTAACGTCACTTTTGATGAGGATTGTATGATCTTTGAATAATATCAGTATTTAAATTAATGGTGGGCCGTTATCGGCGTTAACGTGCTGCGTTAACGTGAGACTCTTATCGGCGATAAAAAAAATATCGCCGTTAATCTATTCTCAAAGTTGGGTTGGGAGCTGGGTCTATACTACGCAAGCTATGATGACTTTCACCCTGATATTTTAGCGGCTGTATACCTAGCAATTGCACTGTAGAACGAGTCTTCTTGAACTAGAGGCTCGCAGTCCGTGATGGACAGATTGTTAACGGCTGGTCTATGTGGTAATACAATCGAGCAGGACATCCAAACCAGAGGCGATTCTAGGGTGAGTGGATATCCGGGCTAAGCCCAAAGATCCAAGATCTGCTATTACTTCATATCGATGATTGGCCAGTTTATATGAAGTTTATTATCAAGTGTATATGTCAGTCAGAAGCACGAGCCTGGGCGGTTCCTGACGGGAGTAAACTGCGGTTCATCATTTTAATGCGATGAAAACTCAGTGATGATGATGCGCATAGGGCATGGTCATAAAACATTCGGGGCTTTTCTGAAAACATTTCAGAATGTTTCAGCCCCTTAGCCCACCCCTAGCGCCGCCCTGATCCAAACGCTCATTCATCATTCATCAACCTCAAATATGGCTTTTCATCTGAAAGATGTATGTAGTAGCAACTTTACATGGCCGCTCAATATGATGTTAACCTAGAGAAATGTGCGCTATTGAAGTGTTTGTGTGGAAGCGTTTGCTGCAGGACAGGCTCGGTGCGCCACTTGCTCTTAAAATCTCCGTCATTTTTGGTCAGATAAAGTAGCCTAATACATCTTTCGAATCTGTAAAGACTCTACGTTTATTTGTGTGCACTCAGAATAACAACGAAACGCTGCTTTTAAGCAAACAGGATGCGCTTTAGGTCTCATGTGAACTTGAGCGAGAAACTTGAAACTCGAATATATCTAAAAATACAGTACATAGAAAAATATATCTATAGAGAGTGAAATGTCTAAAAAAAAAATAGAAGACGTGTGTTAGCATGGATGATTTACATGAAATTTAATCTGTGCAACACTGTGCATAATAAGATGGCTTTCAGTTCAATATAATAACAAAAACGACATTTTGGGTTTTTATTCAACTATTAAGGTGGACACGCTGTGATCTGTACTATATTTTTACTGTAATTGACAGTTATCAAAACCAAAAACAACACGGGAGTGGGAGGAATAGTCATTCTTCCGGGAGTGGAACGATTTTCCTCCAGTTTTTCGTGGGATTGGGACGGGAAGAGATTAAAGTTTGTGATGCATTTTGGAAACAGGAGATGAGCCCTGGTTCATCGCCACCTGGCTTGAGAAACTTCTCAAAGACTTACTTTTAGTCATTATTTGGGTAGCACACATATTCTGAATGCCTTCGCAGAATTCAAATGAGCCATTTTAATCTAGATTAATCTAGATTAATTCCAAAATTAATCTAGATTAAAAAAATTAATCTATGCCCACCTCTAATTTAAATGCAAAACATTTAAAGTATACTTGCAATAGTTCCACTTTAGCAGAATTAAATACACTTCAGTATATATTTAGTTGGACTTCAGCACTACTTCCGCACAATTAACAAGTGCATTAAGCACAAAATTTGTTGTTCCGATTTAGCAGACTTTAAGTATAGCAGTTTAGTATATCGTAAAGCACAATTGCATGGTATTTTAGTAAGTACATAAATATGAAAATGTATTTGTAGTATGCTTAGCATGAAATAAGTCTATTTCAAATACATTGAAGTATATTAACTTTTCAGTAGGGAAGGCAGAGGAAATGAGTTGTGCATTTTCTCCTACTTTTGGCTTTTGTTCTCGTTCTAGACCTGTAGATTGGAAGCTTGTTCTAATTTAGTCGGCACTGTTTGCCCTACAGAGGGAATCTACATGAGACTGGAAGGCAGCTGGTGGCCAATTTGAATACAACTTTTTTGCGAGTTGTCGTCTTTCTTGTGCTCTTTCTCTCTCTCGGGGCTCCGGCAGCAGTGCACTCAACAATGAAACCAGCCAATAATTGCTTTGCCTGAGGATCTAGCATGTCTCTCGCCCCCACCAGTATGCTAGCGCTGACAACATACAGCCTGGGGAAAAGCCAGACGCTCGTGTCTAGAGGGCAAGACGATGGCTGACAAAAGCACCGCGGGAGAGACAAGGCAAGGGGCTGGTCTTTGGAGGATAGAGATGGATTTTTAGTGCTAAATGTGCTGTTACAGAAGATTTTTCAGCACATCTCATGTCAGAACGAGTTTGGTGGTGTACTACATGAGCCTCATATAAATCCAGGCAGGGTTTATTGTACAGTAACATTCCTTAAAGTGATCATATTGTACAATTTTTTTAATCATTCATTTTATCCCCTGATGTTCACTTATAGGCAGGGGCGTAACCATGGTATAGATATTGGGGGGGTCCAAATGTGAGCCCTCCCCCAGATATTTTTTTTTAGTTCAGTCGTGGATCAGATCGTAAAAACAAACAGGCCAGGCCATCAACGAATGAATGGAGGCTTATCAATGGAGTGGGAAGTGCGGGAACTCCTTGGTCTGTAACTCCAGCAGTTCATTATTCATTACCTACTTTTTATCGTCTGAAAAAAAAGGCGAATGTCCGCCTGTTCGTCCTGCTTCTTTCTTTTAGCTCCTACCTTCATTTCATTTAAGCACCAGTGACAGTCGGAGTCGGACTGAGCGTTTTTTTTAAACGATGCCGCAAGCCGGCGTTTACGGGCTCAACCAAGTGTACAATCGAGGGGGGGTGGTCACACAGTTTTGTTTCCCTTGTTTTTCCTAAATTGAAAGTAAATCGGAAATAACAACAGATCCACGAAGTATATGGTGGTTACGCCCATGCTTATAGGTAAAGAGATCATGACCACTTTGTACCCCTTTTCAGTATTAAACAGGCTGCTTGTTGTCTTTATTGCATGAATAGATGATCTTTGAAAGTAGCGCTGTCAATGTGAGTCAGATCCGCATCACGTTCAGCACCAGCAGCTCTTAAAGTAATAGCAGACAAAAAAAATGTCATTATCAATTCACAGATTCCTTCAAAAAGCTTTATTCATTCAGAAGTGAAACAATTGAGTTATCAGTAAGCCCCATCCCCCTTAGTTACTGTTGCTCCTTCAGACAAACAAGCAGAGTTATCGGTGAGTCCCGCCCCATCTAAGTTACTGTTGCTCCCTCGGACAAACAAACAGTTATCAGTAAGCCCCGCCCCTAAGTTACTTATGCTCCCTCGGACAAACAAACAGTTATCTGTAAGCCCTGCCCCTTAGTTACTTTTGCTCCCTCGGACAAACAAACATTTATCAGTAAGCCCCGCCCCCTTAGTTAATTTTGCTCCCTTGGACAAACAAACAGCTATCGGTAAGCCCTGCCCCTTTAGTTACTATTGCTCCTCAGACAAACAAACAGTTATCAGTAAGCCCCGCCCCTTAGTTACTGTTGCCCTTGGACAAACAAAAGGAGTTTATCAGTAAGCCCTGCCCCTTAGTTACTGTTGCTCCTTGGACAAACAAACAGTTATCGGTAAGCCCTGCCCCTTAGTTACTGTTGCTCCCTCGACAAACAAACGGAGTTATCAGTAAGCCCTGCCCCCCTTAGTTACTGTTGCTCCCTTGGACAAACAAAAGGAGTTATCTGTAAGCCCTGCCCCTTAGTTACTGTTGCTCCTCGACAAACAAACGGAGTTATCAGTAAGCCCTGCCCCCTTAGTTACTATTGCTCCTCGGACAAACAAACTGAGTTATCAGTAAGCCCTGCCCCTTAGTTACTGTTGCTCCTCGGACAAACAAACGGAGTTATCAGTAAGCCCTGCCCCCCTTAGTTACTGTTGCTCCCTCGGACAAACAAACTGAGTTATCAGTAAGCCCTGCCCCTTAGTTACTGTTGCTCCTCAGACAAACAAACTGAGTTATCAGTAAGCCCCGCCCCCCTTAGTTACTGTTGATCCCTCAGACAAACAAACGGAGTTATCAGTAAGCCCTGCCCCCCTTAGTTACTGTTGCTCCCTCAGACAAACAAACAGGAGTAATCAGTAAGCCCTGCCCCCCTTAGTTGCTGTTGCTCCCTCAGATAAACAAACAGAGTTGCTCATGTCTTTCTATTACAGCTGCATTGAAACCTTGTCCCACCATGTTTTTGAAGAATTTTGGACACAGAAGGCCACCAAATGGGAATTAAATATTCCATGAAGGGACTTATAAAATATTCAATAATAAATACGGTAGGTAACTTGAAGTGAGGGTTTACAAATCACAATGCAAGTGAGAGAAGTCTCACATTACGGTCGCGGATGACAACATGAAGATCAACACTCTTCATGTATCGCAGGGAACGATTAAATGTAGACCTTCCTTTACACAAGACACAAGAACAGTCCATTATTTAGGTTTGTACATTAGCATGGACTCATAACTTTTTACCGTTCGCTAGTTTTAGCCAGAGATAAATTATTTAAAAGCGTGTATGACAAGCAGAAAATTTACGTTTTTGTCTTCATTTGTATTGGGGTTGAACACTTGGGGATATTTTGCTCTGTTTTGTTTGGATTCAGGAAATGTAATGTAATAAATTATATTGCCCATCCTCTCAGGATATGTAATCAGTGTTACAAGTACCCCAGACACATCGTTTTTCAATTTTTGAAGCATAAACCCCATAAAACCGATGCAAGCTTTGCATCTTCCAATGTTTCTCTATGGCGCTGAAACCTAAAGATGGCCGAGTTCTGCTCACCGTGCAACTAATACTCGACTGCCATTGGCTCATCTGTGTTCGAGGGGAGGGGCTTACCGATAGATAAATCCTTGAGATGCATTTTTGAAATGTTGAAGTTATTGTAACTTGAACGCCGTGTTTTTAGAACACTGTATCATGCACAATACACAAAACTCAAGCACAATGGTCTGTCAAGCGCATTTACACAGAAATCAATGTATACCTAGCATAATGAATTACAAAAAACATGTTCTACGTGAACAGCTCCTTGTTCAGGAACAATATCATCCATGTGTTGGTCTATTTATATAAACATTATGTTATAATAATTTTAGCTTAATCAAATCATATTTAAAAGTTCTAAACTGAATGATAATGATTTATGTTGCCATGTTTAATATGATGAATGTAATTTGTTTAACAGTTGAATAGTGAGTCATCGAATCATTCACTTTACTAATTCATTCAAAAAGATTTGCTGCATCCCAATTCGACTCATTTTATTAGGCCCTAAAAATATGTTTGTACACAGTGCATATTTTTGAATGTGTAGCAGAATAGCAAGCAAGCTTTGGGACATATTAGCCTACTTCTACATAACTGTGTCTTTAATGAACAGCTCGGTTACATGCATCCCGTCAGTGTTTAAACTGCCCTGTCAGTCATTTTGCCACTGTTAACATCATCCATATTTATTTTAATTTAATTTCCTACCGTATCAGAGATAAATGAAGAGGCACGTTGGTCTTCCAGTCGGGGGTCATTCATGCTGAGAACTCTCCTCGTGTTTGCATAATGATGCATTTAATAATTAATGACCAAACATATCTTAACACATTGTTGTTGCAGATAACATATAATGTGGATAACATTAAATACATCTGGGTTGATAGCCTATTGATTAAAAATCACTAAAAACCCTTTATCTAAACCTCTCTACTTAACCATCGGTCTCACGTATCTGCCATGTTTGTAGTGTTTTTAAAGGCTTTTAATTTGTGTTTGTAGTTCTACTCAAATCTTTGTCTAATGCATTGTGGACAATATTAGCCTTTAGAGCGTGCACTTCGAATTTCCACAGGAAGTAGAAAACCATCCAGGTACCTTTGGGATTCTTATTTCAACATGCTACAAGTTGGGATACTAATTTAGAATACTATTTAGGATGGACAGTATGCAAATTGGGATGCAGTAATTGAGTCGTTCAGGAGCAAAATAACACTACTACAGTATGTGCTGCTTCCGTCATTTTGAAGAGTACCCCAGAACGTAATCAATGTAATTAGCGTTATTTACGTTCAGCATGCGCACGCTTTCTACTGAACGTAAACAATGCTGATTACATTGTTACATTACAAATGACGGAATAACTTGGGGGAGAATAATTGCTGAATCAATTATATTGTTGTTTTCTTTGTGATTGAAATTTCAAAAAAATCTATTTTAGCTTTAGCATTTCTTGCATTTTAGCTACATTTAAATAAATAAATTTAACTGACTAACTTTCCAATTTTTTATGTAGCTAAAATAAATAGTTTGCAAATACTTCCAATATTTTTTTTCAGTGTAGCTTTGTAAAATGACGGTTTAACTGACTATTTTACCAATGTTATTGCTACGTTTCTGTGCATTGATTGTGGTTATATCCTTTCTGTCTATGGGAGGATCAGAGAGCTCTCGGATTTCATCAAAAATATATCTTAATTTGTGTTCTGAAGATGAACGAATGTCTTACGTGTTTGGAACGACATGAGGATGAGTAATTAATGACAGAATTTTCATTTTCATTTTATAGGCTTTATTTTAATTGTACATTTCAGTGAGTGCAGAGTAATATTAAACAACATGTTCTTCCCATAGAGTTAGAGTTAGGATTATGATTTGTGTTAGGGTTATTGCACATAATTATGCCAAATTTTCTGTTATTATTATATTAAGTGCATGTAGCATGCTTGCATTGGTTCTTGAAGATTGAATAAAATAGCAAACCATTTTTCCATCACTATGAGACTTCTTTAGTGCAATTATATGTCACACAACTGCCAAATCACATGAGAAACAAATGAGGAAGCAGAAAGATGAGAAAACAAGCTATTTTTGGTTGCGGGGAAAATGAGCACAGGATAAATGAAATGCTTTGATTAAAGAATGCATGCTCTCTGCAGGTGAAACATGTTGGGTAGACGCACCTGTGAAGGTTAGAGAAGGATGGGAAGGGTTCGGGCTGGCAATGAGCAGATACACACTGACTCGTGCATGAATTGCAGTATACGCCACTGTCGGAGGCAACGGCCTGGAAATTGCTTTTAAACCCCAAGGTGCATGCTTATTTCACAGTCATGTTTAAAAGTCAAGAACCCAATCTTTAAAAAAATCCTCTAACTCAAAAACAGCTCAGAGGGAAAGATATCCAAATCAAGAGCCAAGCGCGAGAGAGGGTTTAAGAAACACTGGAAATCGCTGTGCCAGAGGCCACAGTGTACGTCAAGGTATGCTGCCATAATCCCATAATTAAGGAAAATTCAACACGCATTTAGAGCAATAAGAGCTCAATTTGTCGGTTGTATTAAATAAAAATAGAACACACCAGGGTAGCATTAGACTGCTTGTTTTAGCCGTTTGTCCTCAATTTCTCTTTTGATATAAATGTCTGAAGGAATGCGAATGATGGCTGGAAGAATTGGTTGGTAGTTTCATAATAGATTTCATATTGGAAATCTAAAAACTAATGTAATTAGTGCTTTGGTTATGTATGACCAGGGCGCACACCGGACGAGAAGTGCAGCCGTGTTTAGAACAACTCACAGGTTTTGCACCCAATTCAAGACAGCAGTCTAAAACAGTGAATATAAAAGTTCACTTCAGGAATGAACAAATGTGCACCGATGAGTTTGAAGTACGGTGTTTGACAAAACAATGCAAATGGGAAGAGAAAGCGCGAACTTTTAACTTTTCTGTTAAACATAATAATAAGAAAACTCTGTATAGGAATTATGAATATGTTGGCTACCATAAGCAATAAATAAAGACTTTAGGTAACATGAAACTGTTGTCAAAGGTCTATCAGAAATGCAATAATGATTGGGTTGTTGGGTGTTGGGTTTATGTCCCTTTGAGGTCTTCATGAGTCCACTTGGATCCGAAAACCCGAGGTCCGACCCGAGCCAAAACTTCTATGAGCGCCGCGGACACGGGTCGGGTTCGGTATTAGCAGCCTCGGGTAATTAAAATAAATGTGCTTTTCCCAAATGGATCCGATTAGACCCGAATTCTTTTAAACTTTCCTACTTGTGCGTTCATGTTAAGTTCATTTTTGAGAAACGCAAGTAAAAAGGAACATACGTTTGTAACCTCAGAAATCCATCGTATAGATACTTCATTACGCTGCGTGTCAATACAAGGCTTTTCTTTTGTGTGTGCAGAAGCCCTTCATGATGTGCAGACAAAACTTGAAAATCCATGATTTATTAACCTATCGATTGAATTTTTATGAAACTATCACATTTATATTTCAAATCCACTGGTTAGCCTAAAATTGAAAGCCAAAGTCAGAAATAACATGTATCCATTAGGTAGGGATGGGTATCGTTAAGGTTTTAACGGTATACTACTCTTACCGATACTGCTTATCGATTCGGTACTTTAACGGTATTCTTATCGGTACTTTTTGTTTTATGTATATATATATATATATATGACAAATTAAGAGCTGAATTAACATTGCTTTATATTCTGAAATGTAAAATAAATATTTAATGAAATGAATATAAAGCATCAATTTGTAAATGCACCAGTGTGCAAACATTTTTAGTGTTTTATACATATTATAAGATACAGTAAGAACATGAACAAAGAAAAAGTAAAACAAACTGAAAAATTCAATAAAACAAATATACAACTGAAAATAAATAAACAGTGCTTTTTTCATGAAGGTCCACTAACATTAATGTTCTGGAAAGTAATAGCTACAAAATAAATCTAAAAGTATTAAAATGTAAATGAACACTGCATAGTTTTCACTGTATGTATTGATAGATTGATGCTTATTAAAGCTATAACGTTATACAGATTAAGAGCTGTGAGTGATTTTCTCTTTCATTTTGTTCTTTGATTAACATTGATGAAGCGCCAGTTTGTCACTTTAAGACAATATATTGACACACATCAGATTTTCTCCCAACTGTTCTCATCCACTTAAGACATAAACTGTGTTTAAGTGAATATTCTCCAAGCCGGCCATTTTGACATATTTTGTGTGTATCTTATCGACTATGGATGCGCCCGAAGCTCAAAGTGTTTTGGTGCGCTCCACGCACACACACACACACACACACACACACACACACTTCAGCCTGGGGAACAGCGTCTCTCGTGCGGAATGTGCTTTCAATGTTTCTTTATCAAACATGTCCCGCAATTTAGCAACAGTAAAGACGGCGTTTTACAACAATCACCGATTGAGCTGATTCTGACGTTAAGTTTGGGTTTTAGGGAGGAACGAATGTGTGAAGGGAAGAAGAAACGCGGCTATAATGCTTAGAAGCCAAAATCGAAATAAAAAATACAATTAGCAGCCACAGCCACAGGCCTAAAGCGTAAGCAGATGTTTGAATGTTTAGTTCTCTTCTATCATAATTAAACCGCTTTCATGTTGCGCGCGCTGAAGCTCCTCCACATGAGCGCGATCTCGCTTCTGAATTGCGAATAGCAAAAATGCATCATAGACAAATGTTTTAATATAAATCTATATAAAAACAGCAGGCGACTCTGGTGAGATAGAATTTGCAAGATAATGTATATATAGCAATAATAAATGTATGTGTGTTTTCTTAATTTCTCCAGTACCGATAGTAGAACCGTTAACGTCAGAGCTTATCGATACTCCGGTCTTTCATAATTTAGCCCCGAGACCGATTAAATACCGGGTTTCGGTACCCATCCCTACCATTAGGTAGGCAAAATTATACAGTTATAGGCTAATAAGTAGCCTAAATAAACTGAATGAAAGTAATGGAGCAGCAGCCAAATGAGTCAGCAGCAGGACCCAATGTGGAGCTGTGGGCTGTGCACACGTCAAGGCCGTTTACCTTCGGGTCCAATCGGGTTCAAAAATAAATGCGGTCGGGTTGGTTTGGGCTCGAGTCTAATTTCATCGGGTCTGACTCGGTTCGGGTTTATCTTAAAAAAATATTGTGTACACGTCGGGTTCGGCTAAGAAGTGATTCTGGTCGATTCGGGTCAGGTATGGATTTTAGGACCCGAGAAGACCTTGAATGTCCTCCCCAATGTCAAAAGCAAACCTACGCTCTTTTGTATGACTATGCATTTTGGTACAAAGTTGTATTTTATGAATCCTGTCCTTGATCATTTTTGTACTTTGCTTAATAAATGTATTGGTTTATTGGCCCTTCTGGCATCTTTTTATCTGTTACGAGCACATCAGGCTTCTAACTCACAAAATCTCAAGGCCCAGTAATTGGAAGTACCTTTCAAAGAAATGTTCAATTAATTTTAGATTCTGGCTTCTCTCTTGACGGTAAGAGTGGCATTACGTGAGCCTCCCTCTCTGTCTCTCTGATAAACCCTTCTCAGTGTTTGCTATGACCGAGCTTGTTTAAGCTTTCACCTCCAGCGAATGAGTTTGCGTATTTACAGAGGAAGAGTCTCCAGATATTTTCATGCAGTTCATCTTGAATTTTTCATTAATGAGTACCGATCTGGGGCTGTAATTTATAATTTTTATAATTTTTGGAAGTCATTATCATAACAGTCATGGCATTATAAAGAGCATTATGACATCAATGGACTTAATTTTGTCATCGTAATGACTGTCATAATCACCGGAAGTCCTTATGACAATTACCCAACAAGTGTTTTTTTTCTTTTTTTTTTTTCAGTACCCGCTCCACCTGTTTCTGCTCCTCCAGTGCCCACTTCTCCAGGGCCCATTCCTCCAGGGCCCGTTCCTCCAGTGCCCGTTCCTCCAGTGCCCATTCCTCTAGGGCCCATTCCTCCAGGGCCCATTCCTCCAGTGCCTATTCCTCCAGTGCCCATTCCTCCAGTGCCCATTCCTCCAGGGCCCGTTCCTCCAGTGCCCATTCCTCCAGGGCCCGTTCCTCCAGTGCCCATTCCTCTAGGGCCCGTTCCTCCAGTGCCCATTCCTCCAGGGCCCATTCCTCCAGTGCCCATTCCTCCAGGGCCCGTTCCTCCAGTGCCCATTCCTCTAGGGCCCGTTCCTCCAGTGCCCGCTCCGCCTGTTCCCGTTCCTCCAGTGCCCGCTCCTCCAGTGTCCACTTCTCCAGTGCCCGTTCCTCCAGGGCCCGTTCCTCCAGTGCCCGCTCCTCCTGTTCCCGCTCCTCCAGTGCCTGCCTCCAGGGCCTGTCCTCCAGTGCCCGCCTCCTCCCGCTCCTCCAGTGCCCGCCTCCTCCTGTTCCCGCCTCCAGTGCCGCTCCTCCAGTGCCCATTCCTCTAGGGCCCGTTCCTCCAGTGCCCGCTCCTCCTTTTCCCGCTCCTCCAGTGCCCACTCCTCCTGTTCCCGCTCCTCCAGAGCTCCCCACAGACTTTGATTTCCCCAAGAAAATGTTTGCCCTTTTTTTGCCCAAATTTTCATATGCCCTCGGTTAAGCCAGCTAGGGCCACGGTGGAACAGCCGCCATGGCCCCAGAGTACCCTAACCCGCCCTGGTGGCCTCTCATGTTTTGGTTCTGCACTGGCCTCCAGGGCGCCCACCCTCCCTCCCTGGAAGAACTGCTGCGGGCATGAGATTCACCTTCTGGGAAGGGGGCGATATGTTACCTGTATTTGTCTATTTAGTTTTCTGTTTGCGCTTTTTTGGTTCTGTTCCTGTTCTCATTAGTT
Source organism: Gymnocypris eckloni scoliostomus (assembly GCA_027564155.1). NCBI lineage: Eukaryota > Metazoa > Chordata > Actinopteri > Cypriniformes > Cyprinidae > Gymnocypris > Gymnocypris eckloni. The sequence continues at coordinate 1,029,449 of CM050436.1, forward strand.
AATTTGTCTAATTATCAGTCAGTTCACCTGTGTTCATTAATCATCTTGCTTGCTCCTTAGTTTGTATGTCTTTACAGGCCCCCAGAAAAAGATCAGGGCACCCCCCACCCCCTTGGCCCCCTTCAAATATTCAATTTGATAATCCAGCCCTCAAATTAAGTTAATGGAATAGCCCTGGTCTACTATTTCGATTTTTGAAGTGCGGATCCGTGCACACTCTAATGGCTAAAATAGCCAACAATTCATTGTGTTTTGGCGAAGGATTCAGTACAGAACTACAAACATGAATAAAAGGCATTAGAAAAACTACAAACATGGTGGATGCACGCGATCGAGGGTTAGGTAGAAGTAGAGGTTCCGTAGAGGTTTACAAAAAGGCGTTTGAGTTACTAATAATCAACATTTAACCTGGTAGAAAATATTTATTTATTGTTATCCATGTTATATTTCATCTGCAACAGCAATGTGAACTTTTATAAACATCCATTTGGTTCATTATGCAGAAGATATGAGCAGAGTTCTCCGCATGAAAGACCCGCGACTGGCAGATCAACAAGCTACTTATTTTCTCTCCAATATGGTAGTAAGTTAAATGAAATGAAATGTGGAGGATGTTAACTGTGATAAGATGATTGCCAGGCCAGTTACAGTGACAGGGTGTAAAGATAAAGACATGCAGCTCAGTGAAAGTTGTTGAAATGAATAAAACAGTTTGTTTTGTAATGTACAATCCTTATAAGTTACACACATAATACTATATTATTTTATAATTATAATAGAAATATAAGGGGCGGATTCAGTTTACTCGACCCTTGGGCTAAATTAAATAAAACTGAAAAATGCACAATGATGCACATTCTGCATTCATCATTGTTATAGATGTAGAGCTCTTTACAAATCAGAAACTTTTATGTATAAAAGCTATAACAAGTAAAATCACCTCTTGTTCCAACCAAACTGACTTGAACATAGTGTTAGTATTCTACAGGCAAACCTCGTCGGGATCCGCCATGTTGACATTATCATGTGATTTATGACGTTATAACAAGAGCAACAACTTAAAATATATCAGCTTTAATTCATCTATCTGTAAATATTTTGATGTTGATGAAATGTCCTCATTTTTGGTATTGTAGAAGAAACAGATGCCCCTGTGATTTTAGTATAATAAATACATTTTTGGGTAAGTTTATTTGATATATTGATATATTTCACACACTCTACTAATAAAACCCACAGTTTAATCTTTAGCCGATTTTTTCATTTGTATTACAAAAAATCTAAATCGTTTCTCTTGAATATATTAATCTCTTAATTTTGTGTGCAAAATTGTTCATCCACACACAAAACTGTCTTAAATCTCCTTTATTTTCCTCTTTTTTATTGTTGAATGTCACTCACGTTTAATCCCTGAGGCTTACAGTATAAATAAAAACAACAAATGCTATTTTTATGCATTATGATTATATCAATTTAATTATTCAGATATTTATTCTTTTTTCCCTGTGTATATAATATCATACTATGATGTACACAAACCCATTCATTTTTTGGTCATTACGATTGTTCATTGTTAAACTTACTACCATCTTTCCCTGAGCTTGTATGTAATTAATGATCAGTTCTGCAGTAGTAATAATACAAATAAAATAAGAGTGGCAGGTGCACAAACACCTTATAACACCAATAAATTCACAACACTACCTAGTACGTTTTCCTCCATGTTTTCAATGTTTGTAATATCTGCACAAAGGAGACGTCTATCAGCTGCTCAAAGATATCGCCTTTGGAGAAGACTGCAGATTTTACACTCGAAAAAAATGTAAGTGTTACTACTTAGAAATTAAGTTTACCTCAAAATGCATTGCTAGCCCTCACCAAAAAATATGAACAATAATAAATGAATGAATGATGCATTTGCATAGCTCTTTATTGTGTATAGCTGTACACCCAAAGCGCTTTACAATCATGTGTGGGGTCTCTCCTCAACCACCACCAGTGTGCAGCATCCACTTGGATGATGCAACGGCATCAGCTTTTTGACAGTATAGTGTCGCCGTCACTACACTGGTGCGTTAGGACCCACACAGAACACAGGGTGAGCGCCCCCTGCTGGTCTCACTAACACCTCTTCCAACAGCAACCTAGTTTTCCCAGGAGTCTCCCATCCAGGTACTGACCAGCTCAACCCTGCTTAGCTTCAGTGGGCGACCGGTCTTGGGCTGCAAGATAAATATAAATAAAGATAGATGCTGACCAATAATTAATTATATTTTTTAGTAAAATAAAATGTATTTAGTTTTTCATATGCCATAGATATGCATTACTACACACACTAAACATATTGTCAAGGTGAATACATCTCAATTTAATAAATGAATTAATGCATGTTAATGAAACAATTATATATTATTTACTGGCAACAACAAGAAACATAAATAAATAAAAGTAATCATGACAATAAATAAATACATGTCAAGGTCACATGAAACAAAGCTTTATTCAAACATATTGTTCTGACAATCATGTATTAGACGGTGAACCCCACGTCTTTCTGCCATCTCAACACAGCTGTGCCAATTCTGCAGCTTTATTCAGATGAAGCAGCTGACCACCGTGTCCACCTTCACCGGCTTCTGCCGTCCATCACAACCCTCATTGCTGCAGTCAGACTGATTCTGATCATGGATGAGAAAGGGGCATCGAGTCTATCATTGTCTGAGTGCACAGAGAGGATGAGGTTCTCTACTCATGCTCATGTCTCTACTCCAGATTGCTGCAGGGGGATTGGGGTCCCTGTGATAAGAGCACTGTAAGTCACATTGGATAAAAGTGTCTGCCAAATGCATAAATGTAAAAAATAAAACAAATGTAAATATAACTGCTTTTTTGCAGAAACTTGCTGAGAAAGCTGCTTATTTCTTTTTAAAAGTATTTTTTCAAGTTACTACTATAATATAAAAGCTTAAATATATTTCATATAATTTCTATTTGGGGCTTTAAAGGGTTAGTTCATCCAAATATATAAATTCAGTCATTATTTACTCGCATCCATGCTGATCAATCCTTGTGTGTGTGCCTGCATGCGTAGGTGCATGCGTGCGTGCGTGTGTGTGTGTGTTTTTTCTGAACACAAAAGGTGATTTTGGTCAAGTTTGTCCTGCTGGATTCTGTTCATACAATATCAGCCAATGGAGCCTGACTTTCAGAAGCTTCATGACCTTATTTGATGATGCTTTTGAAGCTCCTGAAACTCAAGTTTCATTGACTGATGTATGAACAGAAACCAGCAGGACAAGAAGAGACCTCAGCACATCCGGCCCAGATGAGGAAGTAAGGTCAGGTGGAGTGATGGAGGGTCTGCCCCCTGCGGTGGGCTCCTCATCCTCAGTGCTCACCCCTGTCTGCGGACATTTCAGATCCGAAAGAAATGTTCAGATTACACTCATTTTAATTACACAATTTAAATATTTATTAAATCTTGCATTAGTAGTAACAAAATCATTGTACTTCATATTTCTGTTAAAGGTTTTCCCGTCTTTGTTTCACAGATGTGGCCACTACTTTGCCCTGCAGGCCCTGCTCCACCACACATAGTGCAGTAATAACTCTGGTTATATTGACAACATAACAAATATATGTTTTCTATAGTATACTTACCCAAAGCCTTTGATTGCAGCGAACCTCTTTCCAGTGAAGAGGGCTTCATTAGCCACTCTCCACTGGATAAGGCTGCCAGTGTGTTCATCAGTCCCTGTAACTGTTAGATCTGTCATTTAGGCCTATGCGATAATAATACAAATACTATATATATCAAAATGTTGAACATTAGCAATATAAAAAAACTTTTGTGAATTTAGTATTTTTTCATGTCATTACATTGTTTAGAGCAGGGATAGACAACTTCGGTCCCGGAGGGCCGGTGTCCTGCAGAGTTGAGCTCCAACCCTAATCAAACACACCTGAAGAGGCTAATCAATGTCTTTAAGATCACTAGAAAGTTACAGGCAGGTGTGTTTGATTAGGGTTGGAGCTAAACTCTGCAGGACACCGGTTTAGAGCATAAGAAAAGAAAATAGAAAAAATATATTTTATTCTATGCCCTCTGTAGAGGACACTAGGACTCAGTTTTTTTTTTTTAATAAAGTGGCATGAATAGACTTCAAAAAGGCAAAAACAATTGGATTTTTTTTTAGGTTTCAGGATTTTTTTTATACTAAACTTTGTTTAAGCATGATTCTCAACTATGTTATAAAATATATAACAAAATTATTTGATATACCATTTTGTTTTATGCAATATGTGTGTAAAAATGTTCATCACCTGAGTATTAATTACACACACCTGCACGCCATCAGCACCCAGCATATCTAAGCACACACCTCACACCAGTTCATTGTCCGATCTCGTTTCTTCGAAGTGGACTAATGTTACCTGTTTAATTGCCTTTATATCCTACTTACCTCCTGTGTCATCTCCAGCATGTTCTTCCCAGCTCTACTCCATTGTCCGTGTCTCCCAGGATTTCCACGAGTCTGTCCCCATCGTCCAGGATTGTGAGGTGTGTGCTCCGGTTCCCTTGTTCACGAGTTCCAGTGAGAGCAAGGGAACTTCCATTATCACACTCATCGTACTACTGTGCTTGTTCATTGAACTTGTTACTCACCTCCTTCAGCTACCTGCTGACTCCACCGATTACAATAAAACTCACCTGTTGTATTCTACCCATCTGTCTAAGTCTGCTTCCATTACAAACGCAGTGTATCTGTTTAATTTGCATATTAATGTGTTGCTGTTGGAACAGCATGTTCTTACAAAAATAATTGTCACGACGGCCATAATAATTGGCCAGATTTTCATAATAATATCTAATATTTCATAAGAAAATTGATATATGATTTTCCTATTCAATTGTTATGTCTCCCAAAATAAATAATAAACATGCTTTTAGTCCTGATGTCCTCTACAGATTAAATTATGTCCTGTTTCATAACAGCAAGTCATATTTGAATTTGAAATCCCATTACATTTTCCTAAGATGTTGCTTTATGACAAACAATTTGAAAATTATTCAGATTTAAATGACAATTACAAAATATAGTCATGTTTCCATAAGGATGTAAAATTTTGGTAACACTTTAGAATAAAGAACACTTATTCGCTCTTAACTATGACTGTTCCCTCAATAAATTCCTAATTTGCTGCTTATTAATACTTAGTAAGTTAGTTAAGTTTAGTTATTGGGTAGAGTTAGAGATGTAGAATAAGACATTAATATGTGCTTAATTACTACTAATAAAGGGCTAATACTCTAGAATTATGCATGCTCATAAGCAGCTAGTTAATAGACCCTAAAATAAAGTGCTACCAAAATGTTTCACTAAATTAATTTTAGCCATCTTTAAAGACCTTGGAGAGGGTAATGGTGAAACTTCCAAACATCTCTCTAAAGAGCCCTGAATGTGCTGTATACAGGACATCCAGACTTAAAACTGTGACCTGTGAGGTCTCAGAGAAATACACTAAAATATAATATCCACTACAGAGACACAAACTCCACAGCTGGGTCTCAGGAGGATATTGCAAAACTATAAAGGAGGATGCAATTTCTGAGGAAAAGGGAAATGGTCTTGACGAGTCTGTCATGGTTTTATGGAACTGTGTAACTGCTTCAGGAAATATTATTTATTGAGAAATATGAGGGTGTTTGGGCCAGATTTATTTGAGGAATCTGGAGGAGGAAGGCAAAGAGACCTTGGGTTTCAAAGCAGATAATGCAGCGCGTTTCGGATGTGCTGAAGAAGACAGCTGACAAAGCTGGGAGAAATGACAGTTGAATAGCCTCACCATTAAAAACATGACCAATGTTTTGCCTTATTTAGTGGAGACACTTTAAAAAAATAAATATATATATATATAGTTTTTCTGGAAAAGCAAGCTCATGGTTCCCCATCCTCCACTGATTCCCATCGAAGACGCCTCATGACTGTGTGTCATTAACCCAAACTTCACTATTGTGGCCAGTGACTAACCTTTCTTCTGCTTTCCGCTGCGATCCCAGCATGCTGTCGCTCTCCCACTGAGTGAGGAGGATCTGGACAAACAGGAGAAAGCTCCTCGGGGCCCGTATGCAATCACACATTGCAGCGCTGTCGGTGGGAGGCCCCTCAGGAGCCCGGCAATAATCACATTATTGCTTCTGCACAGTGACTGCATTACAAGAGCGCCTGGATGAGGGACGGCTGTGTTTACAGTGCTTTTCGTTTAACACCTGCCATTAAACGCATGTGTTCTAAATGCACAGAATACTTAATATTGTGGTGGTTTTAGTGCAAATTGGAAATATAAGTTACGTAAATGTTAATATTGACATGATGAAGATATTTTATGTATCAATACAATAAAAGAACATTACATGTTTATTCAGTGGTGGAAATGGCCAAAAATCACTGGTGGGACTCTAGCTTGGAAGGGAGGGAGGTAATGATAGTAATTTTTGATGACCTTTCAGATATATTTAATTATAAAACCCTTTATAATCTATAATAACATTAAACTTATTTCATATTTTCTCTAAACCTTCTTGGAAACTAAGACAGGCACCTGCAATCTTGGCCCAATTAAAGATGCATCGTGTGTGAATTTGCACATTATAATGTAAGCTTCATTAATGACCCCTTGTGTTTAATTAAAAAAAACAATGATCAGTCAAATTAAAGAATGATTTAATAAAAAATCTGAATGATTATTAATTGTCTCTAATTGGCCTGTTTAGCTAAGCCCTCAAAACACGTCTTATTTAGTGGTACAGTGGGCTATTGCATGATTTACAGATTATATTTAATAGTTTACACTTTGCATAAACATTTGCAATTAGGACTCTACGCTTAATTTTTTTCAGGAGCACTTTTTATACCAAAAAAAATAAAAAAATAAAAATAGGAACACCTTCTAATCAATGACAGAAATTAATCTTCACATTATAAGGCAATATTTTACTCCTTAAAGTTGTTTTATTTTGCTTTGTAATGCCTTATTAAAACCTTGTAACTTTATTAAATGTATGCCATCTTTTGTGCCAAAAAATCGATTTATCAAAAAAGTTACTCAAATATTAAATTAAATTTAAATAATAATATACAATCAGGCAGAATAATTTATAAATCAAATGAAATCGGCATCAACAATTCATCTTTCCACGGCACAGAAAAGCACAAATGTGGCATTACAGACTTTTTGACAGTAATTATACATTTCATAATAACAATGTTATGAAATTGGTGTTTTGAATGTAGAACAAAAGACTCAATTTGGCTGAATCATTTAGGAACAAAGCAAATGACTCCGTTTATGACTCCCTAGAATTGTTCAAAAATGCAGATTAATTCATAAACGAAACAGCGGTGTGTTTGCTGCAGATGTGCAGCGGCTCAGCTGGGACTCGTCTGGAATTATTTCAGTTGAGAAGAGTACAATCATACAACTGTAAGTTGCTTAATATTAACTTATGTATAAAATCAAAAAACAACTGTTGCATAATTTCAATTTCACATTTGCAAACTCCCTTTATCATTAAAATTCGGTAACTCGTCTCAGTTCATCGCGATTTCTTAAACGTCCGTTTTAATGAATGAAGCTCTCCACACTGCATACTGAATGTATTATTTTCATCGCGTCTGCACTTTGTTTGTGATAATTAATGACACATACGATCTGTGCTGTGAGGAGCAGCACGCGCACTGATACTGAAGCCATTGGCTGCAGTCTGCAGGTATTGTGGCCAAATCACAAAAGACGGCATTGCGCAGCGGACCATGGACACGAATATATCGCACTAGGTTTATTTGCAGAACTGGGATTGCTTCTATGGTCTTTTGAATGGATAAAATATAGAAATCACTTTAATTTCCAAATAAACCTAACCAGTTGAAAATAAAACGCCGTCTCCCCTCGAAATTCACTCCCCGGACGCCGTCCCCCCCATTTCCAGCCCTGCATTTATTTATTTATTTGTGTGTGTGTGTGTGTGTGTGTGTGTGTGTGTGTGTGTGTGTGTGTGTGTGTGTGTGTGTGTGTGTGTGTGTGTGTGTGTGTGTGTGTGCATATATGTGTGTATATATATGTATATATATATATACACACACACAAACACTTTTTTTTTTGTGAAAAGTGGGGACATCCAATAGGCGTAATGGTTTTTATACTGTACAAACTGTATTTACAAAGAGACTTATACTCAAATTGAATAATTCAGTTGTTTCAGGTTTCTAGATTCTAGGTTTATGTTTATCATTGTCGTATTATACATTTTTTATTATTCTCTTTTTATGTAGTTTTCAAGTATTTTACTTCATACAATAATATATATTAATTTAAATCCCATTCTGAATTAATTTTTTAAAAACCACCACATCATTTATCATGGTTTTACTGATTTATGATGAGAATTGTATTGGTTTTAATGGAAGCTGTAATATGCATGTTGGACTCTATGGTAATTGGTTGTTTAAAAACACACACGGAATCCTAATGTAATATGTCCCAAAACACACTACAAGAAACCATTATTGAATTGTTTTAATGGTTAAAAGTTGATGGTTTGTAATGGTGTTTGTAGTGGAATTCATTAGAATTTCTGTGATTTCTATTGTTTCTATTCTGGGTTTCTATTGTTTTTGTCAGCAGGGTCACCATGGGTTTTGTGATGTTATTTGCCATAAATGCGACCGGATTACTGTAATATTGTAAGATATAGCGACTGTTTGTACTGTAGTTGTAGTGGGTCTATTTGGGAGAAAATCCAGTGCCGTTTTTTACTCTGTCCGTCCCTGCGCGCACACACAAACACACAAACAAATTGGTAAATAAGTGAAGAACACAAATCTTAATGTACATGAATGAAATCACACCAGTTTATTATTCTGTACATACAGTACATCAACTTCATCAACAACTCCTTTGCTAGTTCATTGTACTTTGTTCAGTAAAGAAATGTAGAATAAAAGCAGGAATAGTCTTGAAAGCACAACACACTCACAGTAATGCAGCTGTTTTTACCCACCCGTATTTAACTATCATTCAGTCTTACGCTAGCGTTCTGCTGCTACTGCTGATGCTGATCCGATCCGATAAACACGGGACCCAGCTCACTAACACTCCACGAACATGATTCTGAAACTTCTTTCCCAGAAAGGTGTAAAACACAGGATTAATGCAGAAATACAAGCGTGCGATGTTACTGGCGACATACTGTGCATACAGAAGGCTGCAATTATACTGCATCGGATCCTGATTCTCATTGATCATCATGATGATGTTATACGGGCTCCAGAATACGAAAAACATCAGGACGATGATGAAAACAAGCCGCAGTGTGCGATGTTTGCCTACCATCCGCGTGGCCAGGACGGTCAGCGTTATCCGGAAGTAGCAGTAGACAAATGCACACAACGGGAGAATAAAAAACAACACAAACTGCTTATAGAGATTGAAGGCTTTCCACTGATCATCGCTTGAGTCTTCACACACCAGTCCTTCCATCGGATACTCTTCAACGGTGAAGTGCATGAAGGTTTGGAGGCTGGCGAGGAAGCTAATGATCCAGACGATTGCAGACAGCACAACGGCGTAGCAGTTTCTGCGTCGTTTGTTGGCGACCACGCAATGCACCACGGCCAGATATCGATCGAAGGTCATGAGCGTGAGGAAGAGGATGGAGCTGTAGAAGCCTAGATAGTCTGCGCCGTTGACCAGCTTACAAAGAGCTTCTCCGAAGATCCACTGGTCCGAATGATAAACGGCTTGAAACGGGAGCGTGAGCGTGAAGATGGCGTTGGAGGCCACCAGGTTGATGAGGAATATATTTGTGACCGTGTTGAGCTTCTCGAACTTGTAGAGGACGAGCAGAACCGCTCCATTGCCCAGTACGCTGGCGATGAAGATGACATAGTAGAAGGGTGGAAGAAAATGTTTTAAGAAATTGTTGATAGCGATGGTGTTGCACTGAATGTTCATCGTCGAGTAGTCTTCATAAACGTATGGCGTTGTGCTGGTCGTTTCCATCTTACCTGCAGGGTTGAGCGAGTTTATTAGAATTAAAGGCTGGATAACACCAGGTTACACTTTATTTTGATAGACATAACTGCCTTAGTGAAAATAAATATACTTAAATGCATTTATTTCACGCTAAGTATACTACAAATACATTTTCATATTTATGTACTTAAATTAGGTAATAAAATACCATGCAATACTAAACTGGTAAGTCTGCTAAATCGGAACAGAAGTACGATTAAAGATATCTTTAGCATTTTGTGCTAAAGTGTAATTACTGCAAGTATACTTCAGGTACACTTTAAGTACTTTGTATTTAAAGACTGATATTATACAATTATCATCAAAAGTGACATTAAAACACATTTTAGACTTAATATAAAAAAGTGTGCATTGTGCACAAGTAGTACTTCTAATAAAGTCTAATCATAATTTTTATATAAGTAAGTTTCGAGTTATGTCAGTAAATACATTTATAGATTTTAACGATCCTCAGTATGAAATAAATGTATTTTAAATGTATTAGGGTACTTTGCAACTACATGTCTACTAACTCCTAGAGCAGGGGTCGGTAAGTAAGTTTGGCATCGGGCCAAAACACTGTTTGCCACTAGATGACAAGCCAGAACATAGTCAAGGGATAATAAGTGGTTTATTGGAACGCTGGTGTGCAAACTTTTCTTTCCTACCACATCCACATAACAAGCTAATAACATGGTTGTCAACATTATAATATCTGATTTTGCAGTGCAAATTTAGTTTATGATTCAAATAACTACGTTTTCGAATGCAGATGAAGTAGCACTGTAAGATTACATGTGTTTGAATGCATTATTGAGAGCGACTGTGTGAACAAGTGTTCTAGTACTTGTTTAAATCATGCTTTCAGCTGAAAATATTCAGTATCTAGACTAGAAGCAATGAACAAATTCCTTGAGAACTGTAACTTACCACTCATGTCCATTGTCGTCATCATATAACCTTCACATTCTTATTATTTGAGTGATCCTTCTCTATCAAGCCAGCTAAATATTAACATGTGAATTCTGGCTAAATATGCAGTTATATTACGGGTTGTTGGCATGAATTGTTGTTGTGATGGTGGTGGAGCACTCTTGGAGCGAGTGAAAACCACGACGCTCAGACTTTAAAAAAATCTGCTCCTCGCTCCATTCAGAATCACACCGCTCCACTCCGTGCTCCGCTCCGCTCATACTCTGATTGTGAGTAACTGTTGCTGTCATGACAGATATATTTCAGAACCATTCACTTTTGAAATAATCTGGCTGTGGGCGCAGGCCAGATATTATTGCTATCTGGCCAGTTTTGGCCCGCGGGCTGCCTGTTGCCGACCACTGTCCTAAGGTAAACTGTTAGGTTAGGTTTAGGGTTAGTAGAATAAGTTGACATACTTGCATAGTTTCTGATAGCAAGTATGTTGTATGTTGTGAAGCCATCAAAATAAAATGTTATAAGATATTATAAGCGGATAGTCTACTAATACTCTAATGACTGCTAGTTGACAAGTAGTTGCAAAGTTACTTACTGTTAGTAGAATGTCCAAAGTGGACTATCGAAATAAAGTGTTTCTTAAAAGTCATAAGCAGCACAGGTATATTTGTAGCAATGGCCAATAATACATCGTATGGGTCAAAATTATACATTTTTCTTCTGTCAAAAATCATTAAGATATTAAGATCATGTTCCATGAAGATATTTTGAAAATGAACTACCGTAAATATATAAAAACTTACTTTTTGATTAGTAATATGCAGTGCTAAGAAGTTAATTTGGACAACTTTAAAGGTGATTTTCTCAATATTTAGAATTTCTTTGCACCCTCAGATTTCAGATTTTCAAATATTGTCCTATCATAACAAACCATACATCAATAGAAAGCTTATTTAGATGATTTCAGATTATGTATAAATCTCAATGTAAAAAAACTCCAGGATCACAAATGTTTAGAAGTCAGTATAGACTTGTAGACTTACCCCAAAGTGCTGTTCAACGCCCGTCTGGCCAGTTTATTAATATAAAGTACAGTCTTGTAAGGAGCAGCAGAGGATGTGTGTCAGTCTACAGCTACAGCTGCAATCATATTTTGATACTACTTCCTTTTTATGTGACGTCAGAATTTTCTCATGTGTTTGAAACCTTGACCACATACATGATCATATTGTCAGGGTTCTGGACTCGTTGTTCTTCATTTTCCCCGTCTTTCCTGAGTTTCCATATTTGGTTATTTTCCTGCTCTTGTTAAGCTAATTAGTTTATCCCTTGATTACTCTTCGCCTGTTGCTGTTCTCCTTGATTACTTTCTATGTGTTTATATGTCCTGAGTTCCCCCTGAGTCTTGGTCCATTCACTCTTCTATTATGTTGTGTTGCCTGTATTATATCTATTAAATCATATTCGTCTTACCTGAAGTCTCCTGCATCCTTCCCGCACTACACGACCATGACACATATAACCAGACCAACCACAAAGTGTTCATTGCCTTTTATTTCAACCGAGTCATTCTTAGCTAATACTAGAGCTCTAAAAGTTAAATTAGACATTTGTCATGTAAAAATTTCCCAGAGATTTGAAAATAAAATTATATGAAACTAAATGAAAATACAATGAGTGAATAAAACAACAGATTACAATTAAATCCTACAGTAAAAGATTATATAAGAAAAATGTGATATCAGTTTATTCAAGATTTCATTGGAAGAACATATAACAAGCATTTTGTATGGATTCACAAAAACGATATTTAAAATAATTACATATTTCAGATTTGTATATCATACCTTATACAGCTTAAATACTTTACTGCCAAAAGAGAAGAATAAAATCCATTATGAGTTCATGAACACACAGTTTTGATTATAATGGTTGTTTATTGGGATTATATTTAATGAGGTTAGTGTGAATTTACCTTCTCTTCAGGCAGTGCTAAAAAAAAGTACACAAATATGTAAATAATGCAAAACTAATTGCTATTTATTAAATCAACCAATCCAAAAATGTAAAGCACAGTTAGTAGTTCTATTAAATATGATGGCTGTAGTGTCTTAGAAAGCTGTCCAATACAAGATTCTCAGCCAAGTACTGAGGAAATCAAAGCTAAAGTCATATTTTTGCCAAAACAAACAGAAATATTAAGCTTTTCCCCTTTATGTCTATCCCTGATTTAATAAAGCCATTTATTGTTATTCTGCATTAGTACCAAACCACACACAAACTAATGCTTTTATTATCGCATCACATATCATGTCGCAAAAGCTCCTTGTTTGGCAACAAAATAGTTCATTAATAATCAATATTCATAAGTAGACTGAAGGAATTGTCACTGGGGCGGTACCTTTTCAAAAGGTACACTTTTGTACCTATTAGGTTCAAATAAGTACTAATGTGTAACTTTAAGGTTCCAAAATGGACAACAAACATGTATCTTTTGAAAAGGTACCAACCCAACTTCATTTCTGAGAGTGTAATGGTGATAAATATGAATGCTAATGACACATTAACATTTATCCACATTAATATACGTGCAGTATTATTTTGCAAATGACCTTATGCATTAATCCCTTGGATTAATGGCGTTATGCACCAACTCTTCATGCATCGGAAGACTTCATCTACAGGCCCCTGATTGTTCATAGCACCATAGCAATGCACAGACAACGTCCAAAGCCATGTGAGTAAATTCCTCTGGATTTGCTGCGGCGCTTCTGGCAGTCCGAGAGCTGAGCCCATGTGTTCGCTCATACGCACGTCAGAAATCAGGCCCTTTACTGTAGCGCTCATCCCTGAGGTCATAGGATTGGTAGCAGATGGACATGTCACACACGCCGGCCGGCCCTGGAGGACCCTGCTTACCCGGGATGCCTGGAGCCCGTATTTACCCGAGATTCCCGGAGGACCCGTAATACCAATGCCATCACTGCCGCGAGGACCCTGCATCCCTGTTGGGGGTGTTGAGGGAATACACAATATGACACGTACACAAGATTCCTCCCCAAACGCTGCATATACATTTGTGCCTTATGCATTTACATCTGTCACACCACACATCAGACATTACATTAACCCTCACAATGCATTCGAAATCTGTGTACCATATTCACATTTGAAGTCTGTTTGGACAAGAAGAATTGTTATTTTATAAAACAGTTATGATGTAATATTTAATTATTCAATTGCCTTTAGATGTTCTGATATCGTAACTTCTTATTAATGAGTGAATGTGGGGAAGAAAATCAGTTTTGAATGTTACCATGTTATTACTTAATTTTGTAAAAAAAATATGAATTCTTTGAAATTTTAAATTACATATGAACCAAAAAAACAATATTTGTATATATATATATATATATATGTAATTAACTAAATTAAGTATTTACATGGTAACAAACGTATTTTTCCCCCACATTCACAAGATCATATCAGGTATATATATCATATCATATAATATCATATCAGATATATGTCATATCAGTATTGGAATGTATGAAATGTAATTAAGTTAATTTGAATTTCTGACTTTTAATTGCAAAAAAACTGTCCAAATTTACGAATCCTTCAAATGCATTTCTTACCCAAAAATTATATTTCATGCTACAAAGGTTTGACAAAAACCACACCAAAAATATTTTTAACACTAATATAACTTTATAAATACTTTAACAGAAAGTCTTTTTTACACATTATGGTACTCCATAAATATTTGGGTCTGACCCGAACACAGAAGTGTTTTGTTTGTTTGTTTTTTTGGCTACATCTCTTGTAAAAACAATCTGAAAAGGGTAGTTTCATTCTTTTATTAAAATATTTTCTTTTTATTATGTATCTCTTTTGGGATCCAAACGGACCTGAATTTGTTATGATGATTAATAATATAGTAATGTCATTGTACCTGTGTCTCCAGGAGGCCCTGGGTATCCTGATCTGCTCTCTCCTTTATTGCCCTTAAATCCACGCAGGCCTGTGTCCCCTACAAGAGCGCCAAGCATGTTATGCAATTAAAATACAAACCCAAAGCCAAATCAATTTACATAATCTGGAAGTGTTCCAGCCAGACGTCTCTGTTACCTTTGATTCCTGGAGGTCCTTGGAGGCCCGGAGGCCCCGGGTAGCCCTGAGCGCCGTGTCTGCCGGGATAGCCCTGGGGCCCGCTGGACCCTTTAGGCCCTTGAGCTCCAGGGGGTCCTGGGGGTCCTTTAACGGTCTCCCAGGGTTCACAGCACTGAGGGCTCACCGTCTGCAGTAGCTGCGGCAGCTGATCTGATGAAGATGCGTTACAGTGGAGATTACTGAACACCGACGGATGCACATATGATGAGAAATCTAAATTTACTTGACCCTCACTGCAATATAAAAACAGACTATCAACATTCACCCAATCTATTTCCATATGCATCGTATTGCACTATAAATTCATGCATTTAAATGCAATCAAATTTGTAATCAAAATGTCAATCTAGTGAAACAACAGACTCTCTGGTGATGAATGCAGGAGTTATTCAAGTGTGCCTTTAGATGTTCCTCCATCCAGCCAATGACCGGTACACAGAACAACACCCTATTTATTTACTTGCAAATTCATTTCTCTAAGATAAAAATCATAATATGGAAGAAAGAGCAATACTTCTCTTACATTACTACTTCATGTCTGGCATTAAATTCACAAATAAACCACCGCGTTTACATGTCAATGATGCAATGACTAAACATGTCAGTTTATTCAAGATGGTCATTAAGAACTATATGCAAATGTGTATATTAGACTTGGCAAAAAGTGACATATAAAAGAGTCTGGATAGCAACAGAAAATGATTTAATGTTGTCAATAACTAAATGTTTATAATGTGATTATGCATAAAAAAAATACATCTAAATTGATTATTTTGCAAAAAAATTTATTCTTTATTTGAATTCCAAAAACCAAAAATATTGAGAAAAATCATTTGTTGTTCAAATATATTATTTGTATAATACAATAATTAAGTATTTTATGGTAAACAAATTATAAATCAGATTGTCAAAAATCATTTATCATTTAAATTATATATCATGCATTTGAAAAATGAACTCATTAATATGTATATCATTTACTTTTTATGTAGTAATATCCAATCTATAAGTTAATTTCCTTTTAATTTATATTTTTCAATATTTAAATTTTTTGCATCAGATTTCTTTCAAATATTGTATCATAACTTTCATACATCACAAAGCTTACAAAATGCCACCAGATTATTATACAATCTCAATGGAAAACTTATTTAATATACAAATGTTTAGAAGTTTGTATTTACATTGACAATTACCTCATAAATGTATTTGCTGTCTGGCTAGTTTACAAAAAAGACAGTCTTGTATACATTTGTTGTTTGTGTGTCAGTCTCAGCTACAATTAAAAATATTTTGATTCAATTTCACTATGTATCAAAATATTTTATGTGTTTAACTTTCATACATGATCATATTGATCAAATGTTTGGAGTTTATTGTTCTTCATTTTCCCGCGAGTTTTGAGCTCATAGCATAGAATTGGGCAAGAAGCAAGCCTTTATTAATTGATCTTTCCCATAATCAAAAAAGGTTATGTCACTAGTGTTCATTTCAGCTGGAAACTGGAGTTAATTGTGTGTCTTATACATCAGTTAATCTTCAGCTTGTTTGACATTAAACATTCACTTTGGATTAAACTATATTTGGCGTTCAAATTCACATATCAGAGACTCTGTTCCTAGTCCTCATGAAAAATAAAACATCTCTGGAGATGCTGTCAAAGTACAGTAGAGCATTTCACATCAGTCAATTTTAAGTTTCTCTGATGGTTAGGCCGCATGTAGACAATATGCAGATTTATAAGAGGACCACAGGGAAACCACAGTGCGATGTGACCCCTTTAATTCAAAGCAAACCGTAAAAACTCTGATAGCTCAGCAAGTTTCCGTAACAAAAGCTCCTTTCTAGCGAACTTTGCTTTTATCTAACAGCTTTAATTGGACGCCGCATGCTATTCTCGGCTCTTTACGTACCAGGCTTGTCCGTGTTAAAAAAGGAAAGCTCCTTGGGCTCTTTGTTCTTGAGAGAATAATGACCTTGAACAAGGTCGGATACTCACTTCTCAAAACGTCCCCACAGAGTTTTATTAAGTACTCCTCTGAGGGAGGCTTACCCTGAAACACACATTGAATCACTCATTACATGAAAAACACATAGAGCTTTCAAAGAAATTAAAGGCTTCACAGATAACAAAGGAACTCAATTACACAGTCTTGACCTCAGGCCTTGTAGTTTCGTTCATGAATCAGGCCAAATGATGCATCATGAGATTGCCCAGCCCAGCCCATACCGTACTTTGTTTACGACGTGTGAAAGGAAAGGCCTGGTGGCTATAACAGACATTTGAATTGCTATCGCGTAGAGAAATGTAAGAATACTCACAGGCTTCCCTGGAAAGCCCGGAGCGCCGGGTAGCCCTGGCAAACTGTCCTGGCCGGGGAATCCACGCGGCCCGACTACACCGATGTGTCCCATGTCTCCCTTCTGTCCGTCTCGACCTTTGACCCCGCTCTCACCCGGCGTACCTTTCTGGTAGATTCCAAACAGCACACTTAAAGCCTACTGCATGCTTGCATTCATATGCTCAATGCATTTAACAGCAGAGTAGAGCTGCACAATTAATTTAATTAAAATCATGATGTGGCCTTGCATGATTACTGAATTGTGAAAAGGCGGCGTATTAAACGAAAGAATCATAAAAATGCATTGTGTGCTGCTCTGTTCTGTAGTGTATATCCATACTCCAAGCATGCTTGCTCTAAATGCGGTTTACTTATTACATGATTTGTGAATGCATTTGCATATTTTTTCTGAAATTTTACACAAATATTTTATAGTATCTATCAATCAATCTATCTATAATATACAGTTTTTAGTATAGTATTTAATAATATTGAGAAAATGATTTGTTATATTTTTCATTTTATTTATTTTTCACTATTTTGTCATATATAGTATATATTCTTAGAATTTTTTGCATTGTGCATTATACCTTTTGCATTTCGCATTGTGCATTTAGTTTTTTGCATTTTAGTTAGTCATTTTAGTGCTCAAACTTACATTTTCAATTAGTTGCCAAGTTTTGCTTTGTCATTTTCATTAAAAGTTTTAAATCTTTTCATCTGATAATATGCCACCTTATTCAAATAGACTGGAAAATAAATCAGATTTGAATGCTTGTTGTTGAGCAGCAGCATGAAATGTTAAATGTTTTTCATATCAAAGATTAAATCGCAAATCAAAATATTTGTCAAAATAATCACAATATGACATTCTGAACAAATCATGCAGCTCTAGAATGGAGCAAACATACAGTAAATAAATATTTAATAAACATGTTTAATTTCTCTGGAGAAAAAATTCATTCTTTTAAAGGAAGCGACTGATTTGCATATGTCTTCTATTTGCAGACGAACAGAAAATAATAAATAGTAAATTTCCTCTAGTTTACAGGGCATGCCGGTTTGCTCTGACAGCAATGCTGAAACCAGCTCAGTATAAATCTCAAGCAGTCAAATGTAAACACTTTGTGGACGACATGCTTCAAAGTGCTCAGAAGCGCTCTGCCGTCCCATGTTGCTCCCTTCAGGAGGCAGAGACGCTCTTCTTTATTGTGTAAGGAATGGTATAAATGTAATTCTACACACCTCTCCTTTGCTGCCTCTGGGTCCCACGTCACCCTGGTTCAGGAGGAACGAGAAAGAGGAAACTTTTAGGATAAAATCAGAGAGAGAAAAATAAATCTGTTATTAAACATGCAAACATGCTCAAGTGTCAGCTCACCGGACGGTTCAGACCACAATAATGTGTATGAGTTCATACAAGCAAGCACTGAAGGGTTTGTCTAATAATAATAATACTTTTATCAACAAGTAGAAGCACAGAGTAGTATCTCTCTGTGCCAGAGAGATACTACTCTGATTGTAGATGTAAGCTACATAAACAGTTAGTTATATATTAAAAAAGATATTCCTTCCTATGTCTTTGCCCATTTGGAAATGTACTATATGACATCCCAGGTAGCCAGTGCAATCGGGCCAATTGCGGCTGAGTGTCGGCTCACTCGGCTGTGATCTGGCAGCGGGTCACCAAAAGTGAGCTATCTCTGGCCCAGTAATCGTGTATCTAGGCCGATTCTGGGGCATCATTCATCCCATGCCCATGCCGAGTCTGGAAACCGCAGCCGGGCGAGTTATTTCTTCCGGCCTGCCAGATCTGGGCCATTATTGGGCCGATCCATTTCGCTACCTGGGATATATTGCCCTATATCAAGAGAGATATGTGATGTGATATTGCTCTCGCTGCTTGTGTGATATCATATATCATCATATGATATAAATATGAGGCAAAACACAAAGAGGCATTTTTTGCACCAATATCTGCACAATATTAGTGCATAACTGCATTTATGGACTTATATTATATATATATATATATATACACACAATGTATGTTTTATTTATGTAACTTTGTTTTTGCAATAAATTACATTATATTATATAACAATTAATATTATATAAGTAAATATAAAACATATTTATTTATATATATAAATTGTTACATAATATACTGTTATATATGGTATAGTTTCAATTGTATTGTACTGTATTGGCAGGTTTAAGATATTTTTGACGTGTCTAAAATGTATTGTACATAATGTACATAGCTATACATTTTTGCATGGGTTAGGTATATATGTTAATATTGTACCCATTTCTAATAGGTTTCATGTATGTTTTTACTTCAAATGGCAATGTGTTTCATGTATGGAAATGGCAGTTTCATAACTTTTCATGAAGTTGCTCTGTTCATAAGTCCTGTTTTGATTCTGTATGTTGTCATTTTCTACTCTTGACACAAATGTACTACATACAGTCTTATATTTGTGTATAGGTGATGTTGATGACTTTTTTATTTCAAAAAGCGGACTTTACTCCATCTAAAGATTTCTGAAGCGAAGCATGGGACAAAGATGCACAGTATTTTCTCAGACAAGTGATTTGTGAGTCAATGTCTGTGACTAAGGTTTCTAGGAATTTATCAAGCTTTTTCCACAGAAATCAGGAGTTTCTTCTGCAAAGAAAATAATTCAACAAGATTAAAATATTTGTACGTGGAAGTTCAATTTTAGAACTTCGTATACCAATTACTGTAATTATTAAACTTGCACTAATCATTTGTTTGTGTGTGAGTGTCTGAGTCTCTGTGTGTGGTGTGGCGTGTGCGTGCGTGCGTGTGTGTGAGTGTGTGTGTGTGTGTGGCGTGTGCGTGCGTGTGTGTGTGTGTGTGTGTGTGTGTGTGTGAGTGTCTGAGTCTCTGTGTGTGGCGTGTGTGTGGTGTGTGTGTGTGTGTGTGTGTGTGTGTGTGTGTGTGTGTGTGTGTGTGTGTGTGTGTGTGTGTGTGTGTGTGTGTGTGTGTGTGTGTGTGTGTGTGTGTGTGTGTGTGTGTGTGTGTGTGTGTGTGAAAAGTGTGTGTGTGTGAAAGTGTGTGTGTGTGTGTGTGTGTGTGTGTGTGTGTGTATGTGTGCGTGTGTGTGTGTCTGTGGTCTGTGTGTGGTGTGGCGTGAATGTGTGTGTGTGTGTGTGTGTGTGTGTGTGTGTGTGTGTGTGTGTGTGTGTGTGTGTGTGTGTGGCATGTGTGTGTGGCGTGTGGTAATAATTAACCTGAATTGACGAATCTGTCTTCCTAAAATTATGTAATTATTTATGTCACAAAACATCCTCTGTTTTGTAACGTCACTGAATTTATCTTCTGTTTCCAATTCTAATTCTCCTGATTAACTTCCCTTATTACAGTAAATTGTGAATGCTATACGGTGTCTTTGCTTCAGCCCTGAGAGCCGCTGTAGATGAGGAGCGGTGCTATACGGATATGTGCCCCCTGCTGGATGAGGAGAGTCTGCACACTTACTGGAAAGCCAGGCGACCCAGCGAAGCCTTTGCTGCCTTTCTCACCCTGTGAATGAGACGAGGTCTGTGTTAGCAGGGGTCTCAAACTCTGAAAGGTTATCATTAGTATTCAATAACAGCAGGTGGCTCCCTATAACCTTTAGAGACTGTGTCACATCCGTTTAACTGAGCCAACTACACTTGCAGTGGTGCACCTTACTGAGACTGCTGCGCTAAACTACACTAACCACACTGTGGTGGTTCATCTTGTAGTGCAAGCATGAGGAAAATCTAAGTCATTATAATATTAGTACTTCTATGATTTTGTAACCATGTTTTCATCAACACATATTGCTTTTTTTCTGACCAGATTATATTTCAAATATATGATAAATGTATGATATTAACAGTGAACATTTTCAGTTTCAGGGGCAAGAAAATACATTTCCAATCTTGTAGTAACCTAGATTAAGGCAAAATGAAAACGCGGATTGAATCATGTTTAATATATATATTATATATATTAGTGCTGTCAAATGATTAAATCCAAAATCCAAAAAGTTTTTGTTTACAATATATATGTGTGTGTGTACTGTGTATATTTATTATGTATATATACATACACACACATGCATGTATTTATTAAATAAAAATATGTTGTCTTTATATATTAAATATATTTATATATAATCTATCTATCTACATGCTATTCGTGCGTGTTTTAGAAAACATAACATTCTGTCGTTTATTTACTAATCGTTTGAGGCTATTTTCTCTCTCTCGGACAGTTTTAAATGCTTCCACACTGCAGATGAGTTTGCTGCATTAGTGCGCGTCTCTATTTGATCGCGTAACGTCATTGTTCGGTACAAATTATTCAGTCTTTTCGCTTATTCGGCCGAACACAGAAAGAGCATTTTTTCCTATTTTGGGCGAACATTCGGTGCATCCCTCCTTCTGTTACACACTTTGATGCAATATAATTGTAAATAGTATGCAGAAAGTGTAGTGTTATGGATTTAAATATATTTGTAAAGAATGTTCTCATCATCTTACTTTCACCAGCATATAAAAATATTACATTTTATGGTAGTTCTCATAGTTCACATGAAATTCTTACAAACTAGTTAATAAAGTTGATAATTTTGTGCAGAGACAATCTGCTTTATTAAATATATTGAATATACAAATATATAGGCCTATGTAAATATATCTTTATACCATTAATCTATATATATTTTTAACAAAGAGGTTGGGAGGGGGGTTATGGAGCTTTTGCTATGTTTTTGGGGGGCCTTACCACTCTGAAGTTTGAGAAGATCTGATCTAGGTTATATTTGAGATCAGAGACGAATCTGAATTTGTGTCGAAGTCAAATGCAAACCTCTGATGAATCACATACAGTCTTAGTCAAAAGTGTTTTTGAAAGGGATCCACCTGAATGCCTCTGGGTCCGAGTTCTCCTCTCTCTCCCTGAAAATAAGATAAACACAGACTTACTTCAGCTCTGCAGCAGGAGAACACTGTTCTTTAGCATAGCAGTCCAAAACTACATTTCATGAGCTGAAGAGCCAGTCTATCAGGCATATCTTACACAAGCGGTCATTTAGCTGATGCTTTATCCAAATGATCATAGATGTATTGCAGTGACAGCGCTGGGACTTCTCTACACATCTTAATGTTGCATATACAGTATGAATATGCATATATAGCCTACATAAAACATAGTGACACCTCAAGACGTCCACATCTCTGCTGGAAACTCAAGGTGTTTCTGAACTGGTTTCATGCATCTATGCGACTTAAGATGGTTTCACAGCGTGTTGCATTATGGGATTGTGATCCTTTATCCAGATCAAACCTTACAGGTGCTTAATTATTCACCTGACAAACACTTTTATCCAGAGTGATATTTTATCAGCATGTGTGTCTCTGCTGTGACTAAAGCCGTGGAGAACTTCATTTCTGTATTGGCTTGTATTGTACTATTGGTTATGGTCAGTATTTTTGGATAGTATTATTTTTTTAAATACATTTATTTAGATAGGATGCATTAAATAGATTGAAAGTGACATTACATTGTAACAAAAGATCTCTATTTCTAAAAAGTTTATATTTTTAAACATTTTAATAAGTTTATATATTAATTCCCATTTATTTGCTTTTGCAAATTAATTAATTAATTAATATGCACGAGCATTCAAAGGTTTGGAGGTCAGAGAAATTAATACGTTTACTGATCGAGGATTCATCAAAAATGACAGTAATGACAAGATTTATATTTCAAATAAATGCTGTTCTTTTGAACTTTATATTCATCTGTGAATCCTGACAAAAAAATTATCACAGTTTCCACAAACAATATTAATGTTTTCAACATTGATAATATTCAGAAATGTTTCTTGAGCAGCATATTATTATGATTTATGAAGATTATGTGACACTGAAGACTGGAGTAATGATGCTGAAAATACAGAAATAAATTACAGTTTAACACATATTCACATAGAAAACAGATGATTTAGATCAGTGGTTCTCAAACTTTTTACACCAAGTACCACCTCAGAAAATATTTGGCTTTCCAAGTACCACCATTATGACCAACATTAAAATGCATTATAAATGGCTGCCCACTGCTCCGTGTGTGTGTGTGTTTGTGTGTGTGTGTGTGTGTGTGTGTGTGTGTGTGTGTGTGTGTGTGTGTGTGTGTGTGTGTGTGTGTGTGTGTGTGTGCACTTTGGATGGGTTAAATTCAGAGCACAAATTCCGAGTATGTCACGTCACTTTCAGTAGCACTATACACAGTAAAAAAAAAACGAGTCTGTTTTATTCCTTATAAGGATATTTATTATTGTCATCCTCTTAAAATATAGTAAATACACAGTTTGAACATGAACACTGCACCGTGCTTACTTCACGTAAATAAAAACGTAATTATTAAATTAAAATATATTGTACCTAAAAGTGAAATAAAAACTGTACTGTAGGCTAAACTGTTAAAAAAAAACTGTACTTAAATAAAGATTAAATGAAAATGTATCATACTTACTTAACATTTAAGTACAGTAACTTAGTTTTTATTTAACTTTAAGCAGCTACAATACATTTTCATTTAATCTTTAAGCACAGTACAGTTTTTATTTCACTTTTAAATAAACAAGTACTTGATAAAAAAAACACAGACTGTATATGTAGCTGCAAGTAACACAATCAGGCCCCGTGTCCACCAAAGCCAGCTGAAAACACCCAGGTGTGAGCGCTCGAGAGGGCAGCGTATTTTCGGTTGCTATGATATGGAATATCCGCTGAAGTAATATGGCGACGCATCGCGAATTAAATGTTTCTCCAAGCATTATTTTTCATAACAATATTATTGTACTCCGGCAATTCCATCTGGTAAAGACATAAATACTCAGAGACAAGCAATATTAACTTCTCCATTGGTGTTAAGTCGTAGTACAAGCAGGGTGTGACGGTATTAGTCCCGCCCCTCCTCCACTGTGATTGGTTAGCTGACTAAAGAGTGACAGTGATGAGTGCTAACATTCTTAAATTCTCGGTGCCAAGAAAAAAACGCCCGAGTGCTCAGCATGAAAAAGACGCTCCCATTTAAAACAATTAAAAAAAAATCGCTTTGGTGGACACGCGCCTGATTTATATTTAATTCTGAGATTCCTCTGCATACCACTAGAGCATAGGTCACTAACAGGTGGACCGGTCCGGTCCGACAAAAGCCGTCCCACACGGACCCGGACCTACAGCCAAAATATAAGGTTATGATGTAAAACCTGGCGGGCGCTTCTATTTCAACCGGGCAGCTTTTGTCTTTACTGTAGTGGTAGCGGAAACGCACAGACCAATTGCATGCGGTTAAGCCATCCCACGTGATACCACTCAGCCAATCAAGTCTGGTAAACATTGCACTGACAGTGCGGACAGATGAGAGAGTTCGCGTTAGTAACACATGAAAAGATGATAGAAAGAAAAAGAAAGATAGCGATACATGTAGAAAACAAAAGGAGAGATACAGATGACTGCGCCGGAGAAAGTTGAGAAACAGGCGAGTGAGACGGAGAAAGGGAGATAAAAATAAGGAACAAATGTGTTCTCCAAAAGCGGAGGAGTGGGATATAAGAGCGGTAGAAACTGGTGATATTCTCAAACTGTTCAGTTGTTAAGATGTGTTGAGATTAATTATTTGTAAATTGGTTGCGATTGTTGAGTCAAGATATAAAACAGAAAAGGTTAATTCAAGCTTTTCCTCCCTTTATTTTATGTGTCTGAAGTTAAGCACTTTATTTGAACATACACAATTTTCACATTTTATTTATTTTCTCTTATTTTGAAATGCAGCCCTACTTTTATTTTGTTAATGAAAAAAACATACATATCTACAGTCATACATATATGTTCAGTTCTATGTAACATGACAATAAATATTGTCAACAAGTTTTTGAATTGATCTGAATTAATTTGATTAGGCAGGTATTTATTACATGCAGATGCTGAAACAACAACTAGGCTACTCATAAATATATAAAAGCTATAAAATATATAAGCTATCATACTAAATAGTAAGACAATATGATTTTCCGGACCTTTGCTTCAAGAAATTTTCTCTAACTGGACCTCTGTACATTTTAGTTGAATACCCCTGCACTAGAGGTACGCGTACCACACTTTGAGAACCACTGATTTAGATGAAAATAATATTTCACAATTTTGACTGTATTTTTGATCAAATAAATGCATCCTTTGTGAACAGAAGCGACTCATTCAGAAACAATGCATGGAGGTGTTTTATGCATGCCTTGCATTACCTTGTGTCCTTTAAATCCAGGAGGGCCCATGGCTCCCTGAAGGCCTGGAAATCCCGTCTCGCCCCGCTCGCCCTGTGAGATTCACAAAACCACTGAGAGTAAACCCTTCACCTCACATATCCAGAGAACGCTGAATACAAACCTCACAACTGAGTGACTTCATGCACAAAATCTAATCTACAAAACACGAGGCTCTTACCGTTAGACCTGCGGCTCCAGGAATACCAGCGTCTCCTGCGTTACCCTGAATAAACGTCCACAAACACACACGTCTGCTGCAGGCATTTATAAAATCAGCCATTATAACGTGACTAGAAGAAGACCTTTTTTTTCCTACACTGATAAAAGACTATTAATCACTTGAAATATTAAATGAAATGCTGTTACAAAACCGGCAACCAAAATGATTTTGTCCAGCGTACTTCTATAATCCATTTGATAAGGGCACAAATCCAGGAACGGAATAAATGTAATCTCCGCATGGCTATTCCCACCTGATTCAAGTCAAGGTATTAGCATAATTGCTAAAGGTGATGTTTGGAGCAGACCAACCTTGGGGCCGTGGAGTCCGTCTGCTCCGGGGGGCCCGGAAGGCCCCGGCGCGCCCTGAAGGATTTAATCAGAGGATTCAGAATTAAACTGAAGCAGTGAACGCTGATAACACACAGCTTTAATACAAACAAACCTTCAGCACAACTCTAGAAGACTCTTACTTGACCGAAATAGGAACTCACTTCAATTAAAAGCACTGTCAGAAACGGCATTAATGAATAGAAATGTAAAACAGAAAACAGATTCTAACGCACAGGGTTCTACAAGTCATAAAAGTCACATTTTCACAAATTATGGTCTTAAATCAGAGCAGAACGTTTTAAATGCATGAAATGTAATTTTGCATGCACTTTAATTAATTAAATTTGTCTTGTTAAACATCCCTAAATCAAGATACATTTACTAGAGATGCCAAACGAAGACTGAGAAATAAAACAAAATTAAGTGAGTTTATGCTTAAATTAAGAACACATCAATGAGGAATAAAACTTGGTTTCTCTTTGAAATAAGTTGATATGTTTGAGCCTATTGACAGATATTTTGGTGACGCTTAAAGCCTTTATGTGTAATGCATTATAAAGATTTGCATAATGTACTTTGCAATTAATTCTATATTTTGATAAATAACTGTAAACAAATTTAAAATGCAGTATAATATTTGAAGTTTTGTTTGTCATGTTGTGACGCCATACAATTTCCAAAGACGTAACAATGAATAGATATGTATTATAACTATACAAATATTCATGAGATCATTCAGTGCATTATTAATTGTATTTATAGGCATAATTAATGCATTAAAATATTCTTTTATAATGCATTATTTAAAATCTTTAGGTTAAGTGTTACTAATATTTTGTCTCGTTGAAATCAAACTCGCTTAATTCTGATAAATGTATATCTAATTTTATTTCATTTCTCAAGTAAATGTATCCAAAGACATTTGAACAATGAAACAAGACAAAAATACTGAGGAAGAAGAGTTATTTTCATTGCGCTGAGAAGGCACAGTAAAAGTTAGTTGTATTAATTTATTGTTTGTGAAACAAATGTAAAAAGCAATGGAAGTTGGACATTTTCTTTTTAAATTATATGAAGCATTGAAAGCAAATGTCTTGCATTAGCAGAGACCATACTGACATATTCTGTTCTATTTATATTTATTCCTTAGATATGTTCTTTCAGAAGCCCTAAACACAGAGGCGCATCAGATGTGGTCCAGCACTAGATGGCAGCAGCGTTTACTAGGACTCAGGCGAGTGTTTGGCTCTGGTCATCAAAGGTCATCCTAACATTGTTTACTCTGTTACTGAGTCCAAGACTGATCGCTGGTTAGCGTTTGACCCCTGTCCAGATCGATCTTTTTCCTCTCTGATGAGCAGCTCTACCGGTTAGGGTTAGGGTTAGGTTAGGGTTAGGTTAGAGTTAGGGTTAGAGTTAGGTTAGAGTTAGGGTTAGGTTAGAGTTAGGTTCGGTTAAATTAGTCTAGGTTAGGGTTAGGTTATAGTTAGGGTTAGAGTTATGGTTAGGTTGGTATGTGTAGTCTAGATTAGTGGTGTAGGTTTGGAGTTAGAGTTAGGTCTTTAAATTAGTCTAGGTTAGGGTTAGAGTTAGAGTTAGGTTATAGTTAGGGTTATAGTTAGGGTTAGGGTTAAGTTATGTTAGTCTAGATTAAGGTTACAATCCCATTTCTCTGAAGTGTCTTATTTGAACAGTATCACGATGGGGGTAAAAGGTGAAGCTGAACTCACCGGAGCTCCTCTTGACCCGGCTGATCCTCTCTGTCCCGGTGCTCCTCTCTCACCCTAAACTCCAGCAAACACAGGATCCATTGCATCGGTTTGAAATGCGCCGTGTCACAATTCAAGATGCAGTGACTGTATATTGTTTTAAAGGCAGGTGTTACCGCCATACAACTGCTGCCATTGTGCCGTAGGTGCAGCATTGAAATATATCTAGTTATGTTTAACCTCATTTATATTACATTGACAAAATGCGCTTGGACATGGGTGAATTTCACAAAGAACATGTCCAGGTCATATTTCATCGAAGAATCAACGGAAAAATCAAAGCAAGAAAATAAATAATGTTTTGAGTAAATTAAATATATCTTGGTGCCTTTGATGTTTTGCTGGGACATAAGTATATTTAAATAAATAAATACATAAATAGTTATTTATTTTATTTAAATTATGCATTGAATGTATATACATTTATAGAGAATTTAATGGAGCATCTATTTATGAAACTGACAAATAAAATAAAATCAATATAAGAATATATACTTATTTTTGGCAATTATTCTAAAATGTGCAGTATAACACTGAACCCACATGTGAAGGCTTGCCTGAACCTGACAGTTATGAGCATGCTAGTTGAAATCAATCAATCAATCAATATTTTATTATTATTCAATTCAATTCAAGATAATTTGTATAGCGCTTTTATTTATTAGTAGTAGTAGTAGTATTATACAAACTCATTATATATACATTTATTTAAAAACTTATAATGTATTATAAAACAGTAAAAAGTTATAAAAAGGTGATATTTAAAAACCAAGTAAATGGCAAACTGATATTCTAAGCAGTAAAATGCATAAAATGCTTGCACCTGTGTGTGTGTGTGTGTGTGTGTGTGTGTGTGTGTGTGTGTGTGTGTGTGTGTGTGTGTGTGTGTGTGTGTGTGTGTGTGTGTGTGTGTGAGCACGTGCGTGTTTGTGAGTTTGAGTCTGTGTGTGTGTTTGTGTGAGTGACTTCGAGTGCGTGTGTGTGTGCATGTGTGTTTGCTTGTGTGCGTGTGTGTGTGTGTGCATGTGTGTTTGCTTGCGTTCGTGAGTGTGTGTGTGTGTGTGTGTGTGTGTGTGTGTGTGTGTGTGTGTGTGTGTGTGTGTGTGTGTGTGTGTGTGTGTGTGTGAGTGAGTGAGTGAGTGTTTGTGTATGTATGTATGTGTGTGTGTGTGTGTGTGTGTGTGTGTGTTTCGTGCGTGCGTGCGTGCGTGTGTACCTGCGGTCCGCTCGCTCCTTCCTCTCCAGGTATTCCTTTGATTCCCTGTAAAGCACACAATCGGTCGTGGTTCAGTTTCTAGCGCTCTTCTGGTGCTAATGACCTTGAGTTTGGAACAGAGTCGGGATCGAGACCTCGCTCTAATTCCATCATTCATCGTGTTCTTCTTCTCCGGTTACTGTTATTACAGCATTACCAGGATGCCACTCAATTAATCTACGCTCTGGCAAAGCTATTGCTCAAATGAGAGCCTGCCAAGAAAAAGGACACAATTGACTCTCTGACATTCACACATTCCCACTGTCAGTTTTTCTAGCCTGCTAAATGACTTTAATTGAGCTCCATTAAAAACTTCCTCATCCATCTGCTTCCTCTGACACTCCAGAAGAACATTAAGCACATTACAAAAGCAAAAACCACTCTGTTAGCAGCATTTCCCTCGAAAATCGTATGTCCTGCTCTTTCTTTAAGATTCAACATCACATCTTGTAAAGTTTTCACCCTGATAACTTTTACTACGGTATACCAAGACCCTGCCTAATACCACACAAACCTCAAAATATGTCATATTTCATGATACTTTATTTACATGATAAATCATTGTTATTATTATTATTATTATTAGTAGTAGTAGTAGTATTAGTAGTATTATTATCACTATTATTATTATTATTGTTGCTGCTGCTGCAAATATATATATATATACATATATTATATACCTTTATTATTTATTAATGTATTCATTTATCATAAATCTTGCTACAGTAATGTGAATCACTACTGAAAATAATATGAATTACCTACAAAGTACTAAAATAACTCATACTTAAAATATAAGTATGCTGTTACTTTTAAAGATGTATTAGTAGTATGATTGTCATTGTTGTTGCAAAATGTATTATTTAAATACATTTCTTATTTATAAAAATATATATTTTATCTACATAAAATCTAATGAAAATAATTGGAATTAGCCAAAAACAAATAAATAAATAAACAGGGCACAAAAACCAGTACCTTAAAAATTATTATATTATATTGCATTAAATAATGTATTACATTACATTTCATAGTGAATTACATCAAAACGAGAAACTTCTGAGGCCTTCGCAGGTTTCATTTGAGACGAAACATGAGCGAGATTGTGAATGTAATTACTTGAAAGGTGTCATACCTGACCCGAAGTGTTCATTTTCCCGGGTTGAGATGTAATGATAGTAGCAGGAAACGACTCATTAGCCAATCACAGCCAGGCTTTCAAAACGCAAAAGTGTCTAAATATCAGCCAAACCAGATCATTACTGGCACGGGATTTATCATTATTTCAAAACAGAAATGAGTAAAGTAAGCACATTGCGCATGAATCTCACTAAATCTGACGTCATACTGCACCAAATTAAAATCAATTATATTTTGCATTAAGAAAATTAGGAAAAATATCCACATTCTTATGAACATTAACAAAAATAATAACTGGAATAAAATAATGCTTTTATTTATTGTTTACACTAGTGTTCAAAGGTTTGGGTTGGGTAAGATTTCTAAGTGTTTCTGACTCTTCTGCTCATGCATTTATTTGATCAAAAATACAGTAAAAATTTTGAAATATTATTATGATATAAAACAGATGTTTTCTATGTGAATATGTGTTAAACTGTGATTTATTTCTGTATTTTCGGTATCATCACTCCAGTCTTCAGTGGCACACGATTTTCAGAAATCATAATCATATGAAACATTTCTGATTATTATCAATGTTGAAAACATTAATATTTATGTAGAAACTGTAATTCATTTTATTTTCAGGATTCACAGATGAATAGAAAGTTCAAAAGAACAGCATTTATTTGAAATATAAATGTTTTTAACATTATAAACGTCTTTACTGGCACTTTTGATCAATTTAACATGTTCTTGATAAATACAAGTATTTTTTTTTGTAATAAGGAATAAAAAAATTGAAACAATTTGTATTTATCCCAAACTTTTGAAATGTTTTGAAATGTATTTATTGATTTACATAAAAATATCAGGACGTACATTACAATACAAAAAAAACTAAATATATAGGGAACACAATTTATTGTTTTGTCTTTTCATTTTGGAGTTGTTTTGCGAGATTCACCCTTATTATGTAATATAATA
Source organism: Gymnocypris eckloni scoliostomus (assembly GCA_027564155.1). Lineage (NCBI taxonomy): Eukaryota > Metazoa > Chordata > Actinopteri > Cypriniformes > Cyprinidae > Gymnocypris > Gymnocypris eckloni. The sequence continues at coordinate 1,060,977 of CM050436.1, forward strand.
AGAATAATGTAAGTTAGCACTATACAGGATTTGATATTCCCAAGTGAAAAATAAATATACTTAAATGTATTAGTAAATACATTTGTTTCATGCTAAGTATACTACAAATACATTTTCATAGGTATGTACTTAATAAAATACCATGCAATTGTATTTTTTGTATACTACACTGCTATACTTAAAGTCTGCTAAATTGGAACAACTTTGTGCTTAATGAACTTTAATTGTGCTGAAGAGTGATTAAAGATAAACTTAGTATTGTACTAAAGTGGAGCCATTGCAAGTACACTTCAGGTACGCTTTAATATTTAGCATTTAAATAATCAAAAGTGACATTAAAACACGTTTTAGATTTAATATTAAGAGATGTGCACAAGTAATACTCCTAATGAAGTTTAATTATCATTTTTATATCAGTAAGTCTCGAGTTATCTGTCAGTAAATATGTTATTAGATTTGAACTATACTTAGCATGAAATAAATGTATTTTAGATATAATACGTTTCACTAGTGTTGTTTCATGGCGTTTGACACAGGAGCAGCGCTTCATTCAGACTGGTCATTAAGTGTGTGGGCGACTGTAAGAAGAAAGCAGGCTTGTTTATGTGTTCTGGATGAACATGCCATTATTTCATCTTGACTGTATGTATGCATTTAACACAGATGTAGATCAAACACGAAATCCATTTTTCTCTCATGTCTCAATCAAGAAAGCAAACAAAGATAATGCTAATTGATTGCAGATGTAAAGCTTCGCACATTTGAGGCTGTAATGTGAATTTGTATTTTTACAATTTATAAAAATGGGAGACTCTGAAGTCTGTCTCAACCACACAATGAAACAATGAAATTACAACTTTATAATATAATTCAGACTTTTCGTCCACACGATTCTGAGAAAAAAAGTCAGTTGTGATATTTAAACTCATAATTGCAAGAAAAAAGTCTTCGTGTATTACTTTGTTTCATATTCTGTGAAAGAGAGAAAAAAAAATTGAATTCTAAATTCCAAAGTTTAGAATTATGAGAGAAAAAAGGTCAGAATTGCAAGATTTAACATTGCAATATATATATATATATATATAGCAATATATAAACTCAGATTTGTGAGATGCAAAGTTGTAATTGCAAGAAAAAGACAGAATTGTGATTTTATGTCCCTCATTCCTGACTTTATGTCTCATAATTCAGACTTTTTCTCAGAATAAAAACAATTTGAGAAAAAGTTGTGACAAACTTATATCTGCAATACTAAATTCAGAAATGTGAGACGTAAACTTAGAATAGCAAGAGAGTTATGAGTTTTTCGAATTCTGACTTTTTAAATTAGTTTCTTAATTATGAATTACTGGAAAATTCAGAATTCAGAGATATAAATCTAGAATTGTGACTAAACGCAGAATTGTGAGATATTAAAAAGTTTAAATTGTAAGAGTAAAAGTAGCAATTAGCGTATTCTATATTCCATAGCAGAGAAGAAAAAAATGAATTTTGGAATGTAAACTTGGAACGGGAAGCAAAAAAGCCACAACAAAATTTTGGTACATAAACTCAGAATTATGAGGGGGAAAAAGTCAAAATTGTGAGATAAAATCAGTTACCTTTTTTTTCATCCTGTGGTAGAAATGGGCTTCCATACATGTGCGAGTCATAAGCAGCACAGGTATATTTGTAACAATAGCCATCAATACATTGTATGAGTCAAAATAATACATTTTTCTTTTATTACAAAAATCATTAGGATATTTAGATCATGTTCCATGAAGAAATTTAGTAAATTTCCTACCATAAATGTAATTATTGATTAGTAATATGCATTGCTAAGAACTTAATTTGAACAAATTTAAAGATGATTTACTCAATATTTAGATTTTTTTGCACCCTCAGATTTTCAAATATTCTCCAAACCATGCATCAATGGAAATATTATTTATTCAGCTTTCAGATGATGCATAAACCTCAATTTCTTAAAATTGACCCTTATGACTGGTTTTGTGCTCCAGGGTCAAATAAGAGCAATTCAATTAGTAACAGTTGCTCTTGAAAGACCTCCGAAAGTAAAAGGTTTTAGTGGGAGAGTCTGGATGATGTCAAGACACTTCGATGCACTCAAAATAAAACCTGTGTTTGTTTGTCACGTGTTGGATGTGTTTGGCGTGATGGCAGGTGTGAGGGGAATGTCAGATAGCTCGTATTGTCATGCTGGCTCTCATCACACCTGTAGATCTGTAAACACTGCAGGACCGCTTCTACACAGAATACACCTCCCTGTTTAGTGTTTCTTTGCTTTATGGAGCCACTGCAAAGGCACGGTCAGATTTATGACACTGCTGATTTGTTGTTTAGATGGGATCATTGAACTCATTTTAGATGTGCATTTAGATCTGACACACATTTAACCGATGCAGCTTATGTTAAATATTATAAAAGAAGAGGAAGAACAGCAGAAGTGACTCACTGGAACTCCTCGTGGTCCGTCTGCTCCTGGCAGCCCCGCGTCTCCTTTCTCTCCCTAACAAACACACACACACAAACAAACACATGTGTTCACCAACAGATCACATGTTTCAGATTGTGGCACTCAGAATCCGTTTAGAGACACGCTCAGAATAAAGCGGATGCTCCATGAAGGGGTTGAAGTTAAACAAGAAGCATATTTATTTCTCAGAGAAAGGAGTCTATGACAATTAAAGCGGCGTTGTGTTTGTTTGGCTCTCACTGGACACATAAAACACGCCTGGGGGTGCTGGAATACAAGACATAGCATCGAAAATATGACTTTTATGTGCATTTTATGTTTTCTCTGTTTTTAGTTCTACACTACAAAGATCCATAAATGCACAAACAAACACTGCAGAGTTTTATTATTATTATTATTTTGTATGCATGCATATACAAATATTTCAAATCAAAACATTCTAAAAACAAGATGCATGACTTAAGCAAAACTGTGCAAGTTAGTAAGACAATGTTGCATCGTAAAATTAGATTTAGTTTCTTAGCCCTCAGAAAAATAAATGTAATTCAGGACATATTTTCAGAAAACAAGTTCTGATACAACACTATGGATTAAATAATTGTCTAATATTCATACAATTATTATTGTATGAAAATCAAAGCTATATTCTATCAAAACATATTCTATAAATTCTACTATTCTAAAAAAACGATTCTGGAGATTATATCATTTCTATAAAAAAAAATTGTAAGTGAATGCAAATATTAAACAAAATATAAGATTAAATAGGATTAATTACAATGATATATGGTGAGGCCTTTTTTACATCTTGAATTAAGTAATTAATTAAATAATTTATCTATTTATGCATTTTTTTTTTTTATTATAATAATGTATTAATTAATTTAACTATTAATTAATTAATAAATTAATTATTTATGTCCCTAGAAACAGTGCTCACTAAATGTGTTAGATGCTTTAAAGCTGAAATAAAAAATGCTAAATATATATATATAATTTTTTGAATTGTAAAATATTCTTAAAAGGATATTAAGAGTACCTTATTAAGAGTATATTAAGAGTAAAAGGATATTAAGAGTACTCTGGAGACAGAGACGAAATGTCCTATCTAATGGTGATGTAAATGCATCTTGTCTGAAGGATATGTATGTATTTCTGCTGGAAACAGCACACAATCTAGTTGAAGAAAATATTTTTCCTCTTATGTGTAGATGTGTACAGTCCTGCAGCAGTGTTCAGAGACAGGGACTCATCGCCCTCAAGCAAAGAACCAATGTTTGCCCTCCATGAAAGCTTCAAGAACACTCACTAACACTTGGGCTTCGTGGAGCGCTTTGAAAGGCCGGGAGAAAGAGAAACTAGAGTTGTTGTTGTTGTTGAAGACCTTCCAGGACACATAAAACATGTAAGCAAGCAAACCTTTCATTAGAAGAGCAGCGAGTCCATCAGAGAAAGCAGAAAAGTGGATTGTGGCGGCCTGTGGAGCTGGACCCAATAACTACTCTGACTCTGGCCTGACATCTGTAGGTGTGTTTGTATTCATAAAACATGTCCTATTCATAGTTTTCAGTCACATAACCAACAGGAAGACTTGGAGGACATAACATCCATAGAACCGCAGCACAAGCGTGTCAATGTTTCATCTGTTTCCCAGACACAAATATGTACACCACCTCTCAAAATAATAAAACAAAGGTATTTCTGAACAAAAAGCAAGTTTTGGCAATTTCCGATTCATATTAAGCACCCGAGGCAATATTGCGATCTCAAACAGTGCGACAAAACGTTGTAAAAACACTCAAACGGTAAGTTAAAATTCAGTATTCACTATATAAATAATGCATAGTTTACACAGGCAAGCAGATGAGGACGAAATATGAACACAGTACGCTTAACGGTTCAGTGTTTTACTTATAATGGAAGAAACTTTGCATTTGTGTTTATATTCTGGCTTCATCTTCTTGCATGTACAAAATATACATCATCAATAAGGAATCTGGCCTTTTAATATCTGTTTTACTACTAGATGCAATCTGTGTTAAAATAGCGGCGGTCAGTGGAGCAAAGCTTGGTTTTGTCCTCCAGGAGGACGTTTATATAAGAGTGTGAAAAATATAAATAGTGAGCAAACACTCAAAGCATGCAATTTGTTGAAAAGATGTCTCAGACATAAAAATAAACACAGTCATGTGTGTCCATTTTAACACATGCAGAATGTCTGGACCACAAAATATTGTCAAACATGTATGTATTAACGTTGCCGTTCTGTTATTGGTCTATCATGCACGTGTAAAACATTAATATGCAACATTTCTGCAAAGTTATATTATGTTGCTTATGAAATGTCCAGTGAGTGGTGCTAAAGGTGCACTGATTTTTACTGAAACAGGTGAACGTGAATCTGACAATGTTTTATTATGTTTTATTGCTTCACGTTTCAAGTGTAACGCTGTACCGGGTGCGCTAACGAGCAAGTTTACTACATCAGATAGCACAAACTTATAGACTGGTTATGTGATAAAAACATCAAAATGTATTCGTTTACAAATAATGAACTACAGTAAAAGTATAAAATAGTATTGTGCAAGGAACCACACAAAAATACGGCTTTATTAACCAATAATCTGTCATTATAATTGGTGTAAATACAAATATTAGAGGTTGGTGTTTAAATGTCTGCAAACGGTCTGGTCTCGTAGTTATGTAGATATTAATACGTAACATTTACAGGTACAAAATATACAGATTTATATGCTTTGATTGATGCTGAAACACAATTTGGATGTATTTAAAATGTAAACATTATTATGCATGAACTGAAAAACGTCAAATATTTATGACTCTAACTTTGTATTATAAAGATATTTGTATAGATGCATGTAATAATTTTATGATTTTGGCTTTTAAATCCAAACCAAACATAGACGATTTATAGAGAATATAAAAAAAGAACATAAAATGTAATGTAAGAAATTTAGAAAAAAATTAGGCTCAGTAAATTAGCATAAAATATATTTTCAGTAACAATACAAATATATTTTTAGTGGTTTGGTGCAGCAAACACCACTAATAATGTGCAAAATACCATACACAACTGCAAAATATACTGCATAATGAAAATCTACTGTAAAAAGTCTAAAAACAAATTGAATGAATTATAATATGAATATGAATTATAATTAATACTGTATGAACTTCGCACTGATGTGATATTTGTGCATTACTACAATTTGTGACAAGTCACACTAACCAGATGCATCACCTGCAAAGTATAGTCCGCCTCATAACCAGATGTTACAGGCTTAAAACAAGCAAAGAGACAAACATCTTAAACCCTCTAAATCAGGATCCTTTTAAGACTCCTGCGACTTTTAATTGAAAATATTGATTTATTTGGAGAACATATTAGAGAATATTAACTTTGGTAAACGTATTTCATGACATTATTCATCAAAAGAACCACTGTGGAACTTCTGTGAAAGGTTTAACAATGATGAGGCGATATAGAAACTTTCCAAACTCAACAAAAACTTCCTAAAACAGCACTCTAGTCACATGGGACAATTTCATGGTACATGCATAGTGAACTATACCTCTGATGTCTCTTTTGAACTATCGGTAAGCCCCTCCCCTCGAACACAGACTAGCCAATGGCAGTCGAGTATCAGTTATACGTGAGCAGAACTCGGACATCTTTAGGTTTCAGCGTCATAGAGAAACATTGGAAGATGCGACACTTACATCAGTTTTATGGGGTTTATGCTTCAAAAATGTAAAACGATGCTCCTGGGGTACTTGTAACACTGATTCCAGGTATCCTGAGAGGATGGGCAATATCACTTATTTTATTATATTTCCTGAATCCAAACAAAACGGAGCAAAATGTCCCCAATACAAATGAAGACAAAATTTTAATTTTCTGCTTGTCATACACTCATTAAGTTACACTTTTCATCTGCTCAAGCAGAACGTTAATGTTATCTTCAGCAAGGTATCTCTGGATAAAACTAGCAAACGTTAAAGTTATGAGTCCATGCTAACGTACAAACCTAAATAACGGACTGTGTCTTGTGTAAATGAGGGTCTACATTTCAGTGCTTCTCCATATTAAACTGGTTAAATGTTAAGTTAATCGTCCCCTGTGATAGATGAACAGTGTTGATCTGCATGTTGTCATCCGTGACCGTAATACGAGACTCCTCCCGCTTGCATTGAGATCTGGAAACCCTCGCTTCGAGTTACCCACCATATTTAATATTAAATACTTTATAAATCCCTCCATGGAATATTTAATTCCCATTTGGTGGCCTTCTGTTTCCAAAATTGTTCAAAAACATAGCGGAACAAGGTTTTCACTGCAGCTGTTATAGTAACAGCTATATTTATTGCTCCATTGCTATATTGCTATATTAAATATATTTATATATAATATAAAAAATAAGAATATTAATGTATAAATGTATAAACAAGCAAATATTTTCAAAATATATACTGTATGAGGGAGTATTTACATATACATAATAAATATACACAGTACACATACATATATAATGTAAACAAAAACTTTTATTTTGTTTGCGATTAATCGTTTGACAGCACTAATATCTATATATATATATTAGTTAATTATTTATTGAATGCTTTTCTATTTATTTAATATTTATATGCATTTATGTGTTTATTTTTTGACACGAGTCTGAGCGTGTTTGAGGGACGTTCACCACACATAAACACATGTGTTAGTTTACATGTGTGCATATGTGAGTGATTTGACTCTGACACTGTATAACCTCAGCAGTAAAACCCAAAGGCCACATGAAAGTCAGCAGAGACGACCGGTTATCTGCGTCTCGCAGCACAGGACCCGCGCAGGGACTGAAGACTGAGCGCCAAGTCTTATATAGATCTGGGGAGGCTTTTTGTGGTCTTTTAACAGTCCTCAAATCCTAAAAGATGAGGTTTTTGACACAGTTTGGGGTTATCTGGGGAGTTTTTCTTCTACTAAAGTTAGGAGCTAGTTTTAAAGATTTACACCACAGCATAATCGTTAAAAATCAAAAAGTGAGAAGTCCTCTGTAGTCTGGAGTATTAAACTGTATAGCAGCATGCAGTAAACTCAACCAGAATGACACAAACTGATGCTGACTGTACGTAAAAGACATTTACAAGTAAACTCTTGTTTTCTTTGAATGGTCTATAAAACAGCAAGTTGCATATTTCTAAGAAATAATGAGGAAAGGAGTAGCAAACTTAGAGATGAAGCGAGAATGTAAAATAAAAACAATGATTTACTGTTTCTACAAAAAAAAAATGATAGACAATCTTAAAATATATGTGTTTAGATTCTACTAAACGCAACTCAGAAAGAACATCTCTGATGTTTGTTTGAGAAACAAAAGTCCATGCATTCATTTTTACATTATTTTTATTGTATTTTCTCTGCAACCAGCTGAAATTAGATTTACCCTCCTCTAAATGACACAAACAAAATCAGATGTCCATAGTCAGTTATAAATCATTTAAATCATAAATAATTTACTGTAATTATAATATTTACATATAATTATATGGTGTGTGTGTGTGTGTGTATATACTGTATATGCACACACACAAACTCAATGCAACTTGCTATAGTAAAATAGTCATGACATTTAGGATAAAATCTACTGATATTGTACTGTTGACTCTTGCCTGAATCTAAAAATAGCGTGGCTATTACAACATTTTTATGCTGTTAGTATTTAGGTTTGGTAGACAAAATGACCAAAAATGATCCAAATGATCATGGAGCATGTTGCTAAAGGCATTCTACATGCAAACATTTAAAGCAATTTCCAAATTGTCTCCATAATGTTGTTTATAAAAATCAAATGCCTTGAGATGTAAAACTATGGCGTTAAATGTCTGTGCACTATTTAGACTGTATTCAGAACACACATGACATTTACACACAGAGAATAAATGAGCGATCTGAACCGTTCCCAATGAAAACCACGGCACTCGCCGTCAACATAACCGACCCGTTCCAGCATGTGCTACCAGAACTAATATTTAGATTCATTTCTCAGCCTGGTGAAAATGTGTTGACAGCATTAGAGTACGTCTGATATCTACACGAGCTGACAGCAGCTGGACATTACTCTGAGTTACATCATGACTTCTGAACGTGTATAACAGAAAACAGACTCTACATGAAGCTCTTTCAGCTGGAGTGCGGCTGGCCGAGGGTCTAGCCGTCAATTAAGATAGACAAGATGAACATGAGCCATTAATGCTTTTAGAACTCAATAACAAAATGCTTTTTGCTTCTAATTAAACAAGACGCCTGTGTTTTGACCCTCCGTCTGTTCTCATGCATTTGAGCACTGAGAGGATCATTTATAACTGCAGGTATACGTCTAAGTACACATCTATTCATGGATATCCAAACATGAGTCCGGGTGCTATTAGGTGCCAGCGCAGGGTTTGTATTCTGTCGGTCAGACTGATTAATGTCTGATTAACTATTGCTTTGTCTCTGCCAGCGAGTCCAACACAGTCCAGAGACTCACTTCAGTGTCGACTTATTGACCATCAAACTTTATTTGCATTACTGGAACTTCTCTGTGAAGAATTTCAGTCAGGTTTCAGGCCCCCCCATAGCAGAGAAACTGCACTTGTTAGGATTACAAATGACTCGCTTCTTGTGTCAGATCAAGGCTGCATCTCATTGCTAGTTTTACTTTACATTTTACATTTATTAATTTAGCAGACGCTTTTAAACAAAGCGACTTACAATTGAGGAATACAATAAGCGATACATTATAAAGAGGCAAACAGACATAGGAAGTGCTTGAAATACAAAGTTCTAGGCAGTGTTCAGAGCAAATTCTAGCCAGACAGTGAGAGGTTAAGGGAAAGAGAGCAAGGTTAAAGAAAGAGAGTGAAGGTTTGTTTTTTTAAGATGAAGTCAAGTGATGACGGAAGAGATGAGCTTTCAGGTGTCGTCTGGAAATTGTCAGGGATTCAGCATTCTGGATGAGAGGGTGGGAATTTCATTCCACCAGCCAGGAACGGTGAATGAAAAAGTTCTGGAGAGTGATTTTGTGCCTCTCTGTGATGGTACCACGAGGCGTCGCTCACTCGCAGATCTTAGACTTCCGGGCTTTTACTTGATCCTTTACTTGATCTTAGTGCTGTGTTTGACACTATAGATCATGACATACTCATAGGTCGATTACAAAACTATACAGGTTTTCAAGGGCAGGCTTTAAGATGGTTTAGATCCTACCTGTCCGATCGCTATCACTTTGTTTATTTAAATGGGGAGGCATCTCAATTATCACCAGTAAAGTATGGAGTACCACAAGGATCTGTCCTAGGTCCTCTATTATTTTCATTATATATGTTGCCCCTTGGTAATATTATTAGAAAATACGGGATTAGTTTCCATTGTTATGCTGATGACACTCAACTATATATCTCAACAAGACCAGATGAAACTTCTAAACTATCTAAGCTAACGGAGTGTGTTAAAAATATAAAATATTGTATGACCAATAATTGTCTCCTATTAAATTCAGATAAGACAGAGATATTATTTATTGGACCTAAAAACAGTACACAGAATCTCTTGGATTACAATTTGCAACTAGACGGATGTAATGTTACTTCCTCTACAGTTAAAAATCTGGGTGTTATATTAGACAGCAACTTATCTTTTTAAAATCATATTTCCCATGTTACAAAAACAGCATTCTTCCATCTTAGAAACATTGCCAAGCTACGGAACATGTTATGTGTTTCTGATGCAGAAAAGTTAGTTCATGCATTCATGACCTCTAGACTGGACTATTGTAATGCACTGCTAGGTGGTTGTCCTGCATCTTCAGAAATCATTATAATATGCTGATTTGCTGCTCAAGATACATTTATGATTATTATTAATGTTGAAAACAGCTGTGCTGCACAATATTTTTGTGGAAATACATTTTATGTTTCAGGATTTATTTGAAATACAAATCTTTTTTGACATTATAAATCTCTTTACGGTCACTTTTCATAAATTTGTCCTCGCTGAATTAAATTATTAAAAATCTTTTAAAGCTTTTGAATAGCAATGTACACAATAAAAACAAGGCTAAAGGTGATTAATGACCTCGTCAAAGTTCCACAGATTTTATTTAGGTTTAGCAATTAAATTTCAATGGTACCATGTGAATACATTTTTCACATTTTTTTTTCTTTCTGCAAAGTCAAATATACTTTTCCTCTTTCCTACACAAAAGCATGATGATTTCAGGCTGCTTTGTCTAATTTGCAGGAGAGGGTCATTAGTCTTGCTTAATCAAGATTGCATACCATTACAGATAAACTTTGAGCCACGCATGACTGTTTAGTTCCTGTAAACTATTAACCGGTGTAATGTTCCTTGAAACTACATCCAGGAAAATGCACTTTATTTATTATCCCTGTAGAACCTCAAGACCAGATGATGGGGAACGAGCTTGGGCTCTTTGGTCATGCTTAATACTAAAAAACTAAAGGCAGTCATTATGAAATAAAAGCATGTAATGCTGTAGAGATGTATAGTTTGATTTCAATGGCCGCAGACAGAAACCAGCACGTTTTAACATTAACAACGCCGGCTGTGCGCTCCGGATCAACAGAACAGAGCCATCACTGCAATAGCTGTCAACCCACACACAGAGAGAGCGACTCTTCTCTGAATTACTCTTCAGATCCCCTCATTATATCAGCAGCACGCCTGTCCAGTTTTATTCTATACTGGATCAAATGGACGGATCAGTCTTTTATACACTTGACCGCACAGAGTGATAATGAGAAAGGCAAAGAGTCTGTTTTTTGTAGCATTATGCTGGCTGAGAGTCAGATCTGGCACATTTTACAGCCTTCACTAAAACTTTTGAGAACTTGGTGGAGAAAATATAGCTTTCAGACCACTTTTTTTTACTGGGCATTAAAAATAAAAGATTAATATACTGTATGTATATAGCTACTGTGGATATTGTTTCAATTTGTTTTATTAATATTAAAATGAAAACTGAATCTATTAAATTAATTCAAAATATTAATTAAAATAATATAATAATAAAAATATGTTTGTAATAAGACTTTTTTTATATTTTTAATTATGCACAGACCTCATATTTGCTGGATGAAATCCAACAGTTATTTCTTATTAAATATGATGTGCTGATTTTCAAAAAAGGTGCTAAATTATGATGCATTTCATAGCATTTCTTCTTTCAACTACCGTTTGTCTGCTGAAGAAGTCTTGTAATCAGCAGAAAACAGCACAGACACATGATTCCTGTCTGAATCTGAGCCAGATTACATCTATTTGATCAATTCTTGGTCCTTTTTCACATCCATGACATTATTTTGTTTACTTCAAGGTCAGATTATCTGTATGGCCAGTGACAAACATGCAAACATGATCCAGATGTTTTCAGATTTTACTGTTTTTAAAAATATTTTTCCACTCCTTTGCAGATTGTAAGAATTTTAAATAGCATTTATGTCATAAAAATGACACTTGAATGATACATGATTACATTAAAATTATACAGTTGATTTTGTTATTTTGACAAATGTATTAAAGCTTATATTTAAATATAATTTGAAAAATCTTCAGTCATGTTTAGTAAAGAAAAGTACATGATGGAAGGTACTTATTAATATTTTTAACTCATTGCATCATCAAATTAAGTAATATTAGGCATTTTTGCAAAGCAGAAGAATTTTGTATTTATTTATTATTTTTAATGTATTTATTTGTAATGCTGGGCTGTGTTTAAAAATAATAATTGGATAAATGCCACAAAGACAAAACATGAACATATAAAAATACAAATGAGTTTAGCATGTCACACTCTTAGCTATTCTGACACACTGTTGGCAACTTTTTCTCTTTTTGTTCACTTTATAACTCATTAATGCAAAAAATGAGTTTTATGTAACGGCCGAGCAGTGAGCGCTGAATAACTGAACATGACAGTACTTTCTGACATACATCAGATGTAAATGTAATTAATGACTAACCTCTCCTAACTTCCACGCCTGACAAATGTCAACCTATAAATATCTGTGCTTTAGTAATCACATGATATGCATTAAATCAAATTAGCAAGCCTTTGACAGTAACGATCAGAGTCAGTGTTAAATGTCATTAACACACTCAGACTGACCTTTGCTCCAGCAGCACCGGCCGCATCGATTCCAGAGAGTCCTGGTTTCCCCTGAAGAATCACAAGAGTTTCTCAGGAACACATTTTAAGAAGATAGCGTCTGGTCAAATATAGTTTCTGGCATGTTATTTAACATCACACTGCATTACCATTGAACCAGGCTCTCCAGGAGGTCCTTGTTCTCCTTCCCCTCCCTGCTCACCCTGATTAAAACACATGTGAAATTCAATATCATGCTTGTTTTCACAGCTTACACATTGAACATGTTGAACTCTAAACCTGCTATAAAAAAAATCCATAAATCTGAACAAGTTATGTTCCAAATTTGAGGTTGATATCTCACAAAATGAGTTTTCGGTAAGATTTAGTTTGGGCGCAGAACCATATTTGCTCCATTAGATGCAGCAAAACTCCTCTGGAGCATACAGTGCTTGGATTTATGATTTACAGTAGAGTTTCTCTCTCAAATATTACAAGAAAACACATGTATACACACACACAATTATAGCTGCATTATTAATCCAATTTTCTCTATAATATATGCAGAAGCAGAAAACAGGAATAAAGCGAGTATTTGCTTTATAAACCAAACCAGTAAAAAATGGCACCATCAGGTAAAAAAATTATCTTTTGAAGCCTTGCCAACAGAATGAAAGCCTATAAAAAAAATCATAATTTTACAGTTAAATGGCACTGTGATTAAAAACAGCAGTTTGAATGTGTTTCAATGGAGATAGTTTTGTCCTTAAGGTCCTGAGAGGAACTATTTTGTGTATCTAGTGCTAAACAGATTTATTAAACAATTATGTTTATAATCTGTAGGACCTTCTTTCGAGCATTTGAGACACAGAAAGTTTCTTCAGATGTTAAAGGTTCTTTATGAAACCATTTAGACTAAAAGGTTCTTCTATGGCATCGTGAAGCACCTTTATTTTTTAGAGTCTATAGTAATTTACTATCTATATTAGAATGATATTTAAAAGGATAATCCAGCCAAAAATGAATATATTTTAAAGAACGAATGTAACCAAGAGGTTTTGGTTCCCTTTGACTTATTTTTTAGCAAAATGTTCATTTTGGATGGACTATCCCTCTAATTGTCACTATCTGTCTTTATGTCCCTTTACTTTCTCTCCAAATGTCATGGCTGTAATGCATCTTGACATTTACTTTTGAGTAATTTTCCTGATTTATTCTAAAAGGTGATTACCATTGCAATATCACTGTATCCAAAAAGTTATGTAAAATCATATTACAGTATTTTACTGTCATTTTGAACTGCTGAAAAAAATACCGTAGTCCAGTGAAAAAATGTAATACAATAATTTCTTATTTCAAAGCAATAATCAAAATGAAGTACAGCAAATATTACCAATAATGTATACTCTTTACACTTTAAGTTATGATGATAACCATTTGACTTAATAAAGAGAATTAATAAAGTTGAGCATAATTTATTATTTGTTTCTTTGGAGTGAATACATATTATTAATAAATAGTATTACCTTTTTTCCTGGCAATCCAACTGTACCAACGTTTGGTTTTGATGCTCCCTGAAACAAAAAGACAATTATTTTCCATAAGTGCTGATAACTATCAAAAAACTGCTTATTGGAATAAACCCGGTTTACATGCAGATCAATGGAAGAAAACCCCAACAATGCATCGGTTTATGCTTAAGCTGTAAGGTCTATTTTAGACATTACAGCATAGTTGTTGGCGTACTAAGCATAACCAGTGCATGTAAATGTTTGTCTCAGGAATGCATTGGGCTCTTCTTCACTTGCTGTGTGTAGTTTGCATGGACAAATGCATTTGTGGCCAGTGTGTTTGATGGCGATTCCTTAGTCAAACGCTTATAAAGGAAGCATTGAGCCGGTTACACAGGGTTTGCACAGGCCTGGCAGAGGCTTTGGAAACAGCCTCCAATTATTCCAGCTCTTACCGTGGGTCCTGGCAGGCCCGGTTTCCCTGGCAACCCTTGTTCTCCTCGGTCACCCTGGAAATAAAATAGACCGAATGTGACTCGCAATAAAGGAAAGCAAAGAGTCTGAATTACATCTAAAAACTGGTCGTTAGGATGCTATATTGAGACCATCAAGTGGGAAGAGGCTCTATATCTCTCTCCAGCTTGAGAATGAGCATCTAAAAGCATCTGCTTGCTTTCTTAAAATGATCATTTTGCTAGGAAGGGTGTGAAGTGAGGATGTTTTTCCATTTATCCCAATGCAAGACTCACTTTTAACCCCTGAAGTCCTGGATCGCCTCTCGGCCCCGGAGGACCCACACCGCCCTGAGAGAGAGAGAGAGAGAGAGAGAGAGAGAGAGAGAGAGAGAGAGAGGGAGAGAGAGAGAGAGAGAGAGAGAGAGAGAGAGAGAGAGAGAGAGAGAGAGAGAGAGAGAGAGAGAGAGAGAGAGAGAGAGAGAGAGAGAGAGAGAGAGAGAGAGAGAGAGAGAGAGAGGAGGCAAAACACAGTTTTCTTCTTCAAGAGATAAAGCCGCATGCTTAGCAATGTAGGGCTCTATCAAATACATTATTTGTTTTACAGTTAAATTTTTCTACATTAAAAATATATATTTCTGGACTCTATTATAATGGTTAAATAAATTGTAGTAATTGAAAAGCATGTCTAATTAATTTACATTTTTGCATTTAGCAGACGCTTTTATCCAAAGCGACTGACAGTGCATTCAGGTTATACATTTTATGTATGAATGGGAATCGAACCCACAACCTTTTGCGCTGCTGACGCAATGCTCTACCACTGAGCCGCACAGGAACTCAATTCGTGATTTCGAATTTAAATCACGAAACCTATACAATATAAGAATAATTAATTAAAAAATTTAATAACTCAATTTTTAGGGCACTCAGAAAGTTTTTTTCTCCAGTTCCTTTTTTTAACCAAATTCTATGAGTTCCATTTTATCTTTCTGGATTCTATATCAATACATTAATTGCATTTATTACTTTATTATTATTATTATTATTATCATCACAGTTCTATTTTTAAGAAATTCTATGTAGTGTATAAATTTTTTCTGGTAATCAAATGAAGGCATGAGCCATTAATTTATCTTTAATCAGATGAATATTAAACAAACCCTTTCTTCTTCTTTTAAACAAAGCTGCACAACATAGGTTTACTGTTAAAAATAAACATGGATGAAAATGTAGTGTTAGTGGTATTATTATATTGAGACTATAAAATAGTAATATATTTCTGTCACGTTTATTTTGACAGGTTGCTGTGAATATCTTTAAGTTTCTCTGTGTTTGTGATATGACAATAGTTTTCTTAAATTAGGGTTAGACTTTTTTTGCGGTTTAATATGCACGGACACTAATTCATATCACTATTTGATTTAACTGCACTAATCTGCTTTGATTTATTCATTCAAAATTTGAGAAATTATACAGTAAATACATTTTTATGTCTGGATGATGCTCTTCTGTCCATGTTTTCTGCATCACAGAGATCACATCGTCCAAACAATGGATTCAAACCATAAGAACATCTCACCTTTTCTCCAGATATACCTGGATCTCCCGGCTCTCCTCTTGAACCTGGGGGTCCCTTTATTGACAAAGCACATATTTAATAAGCCTAGTTCATACAGAAAATACACAAATCCTGAATAAATGGGGTTTGCTCACAGGCTTAGCTTCTGGGCCCGGAGATCCTTCCCTTCCCTTCTCTCCACGAAAGCCCTGTTGAGATCAGACAGGCTGTAAATAACCATCTCAGAAGTGCATGTATGCAGTTAAACAGAACTGATGAATGGAGATCCTGATTGACCCTGGGTCCTGGAGGTCCTGGTGGCCCCGGCTGGCCCTCGCTGCAGTCGCACGAATCTTCAGAGTCATTGGTGGGCTCACGATCCAGGGGACACTGGAAAAAGCCGCACAAACGTCTCGGTTACGTATGTAACCCTCGTTCCCTGAAGGAGGGAACGGAGACGTCACGTCGGATGACCGACGAATTGGGATCTCGCCAGAGAGACCTATCCACTTCGAGTGTAACTAAACGAGCCAATGGACATTGGCATGCGATCATTGCATCCAGCTGCCGCTGATCACAGCGTGAGTATAAGAGGCAGCCGGTGCACCGCATTAATCATGTTTTCGCTGAGGAGCCGAG
This sequence comes from Gymnocypris eckloni scoliostomus, assembly GCA_027564155.1. NCBI lineage: Eukaryota > Metazoa > Chordata > Actinopteri > Cypriniformes > Cyprinidae > Gymnocypris > Gymnocypris eckloni. The sequence continues at coordinate 1,077,788 of CM050436.1, forward strand.
CCGGAGACCCGGCCGCCCAGCGGTGGTACAGCAACTGTGGCGACGGGACGTGACGTCTCCGTTCCCTCCTTCAGGGAACGAGGGTTACATACGTAACCGAGACGTTCCCTTTCAGTCGGTCACTCCGAGTCACGTCGGATGACCGACGAATTGGGATCCCTACCAAAGCGCCACAGGAGCTGCCCCTTCCAGCGCCCTGTGTAGACCTCCTGATCCTTCCTATAAGGCAGACGATAGGACCGGGCTACACAGAGAAGGTCGACTACTGCTGTCCCTAGAGCAACCCAAACAGTAGGACTTGAATAACACTGGGAAAGTGTGCCCTTCCACTTGGAAGAGGCACACTGCGAGTCACCTCCTCCCAGAGGGGGTTAAGTGACATTACTCACGTGAAGTAACCCCGTAGGGCCCAATGCACATGGAAGTCTCTGTGATGGCTCAGGCTGCATCATTAGAGACGGCAGAACATGGTCTACCTGGGGAACACGGTTCTAATAAGCATACCGTGGAAAACACATATGGGATCCCAACAGGGTCACTCATATGGGCACTAGCCTCACACCAGATTTCAAGAATTCATTGGCTGAAAGGCCTGGCACCGTGACGTTCCGCCACGCCTGGGCACCGGAGTGCTGGAGGACTCGACAGGGTTTGCCCGGTTAGGGAACTCTCTGGAGAATAAGGCGTTTAGGGACGCCCGCAAGCCGACTCTGAACAGGGCCTCTCAGTGCCACTACCCGTTTGAGGTGAGAACACAGGAGGAAACCGGTTCGACACGCAGGCTATAGAACCTAGCGAACGTGTTGGGAGTCGCCCAACCCGCAGCTCTACAGATGTCTGCTAGCGAGGCGCCACGAGCCAGCGCCCAGGACGATGCAACACCCCTAGTGGAGTGAGCACGCAACCTGAGCGGGCAGGGCACACCTTGTGCTTCATAGGCCAAGGTGATAGCATCCACTATCCAGTGGGCCATCCTCTGCTTGGAAACAGCCTTCCCTTCTGCTGTCCACCGTAGCAGACAAAGAGCTGCTCTGAGGTCCTAAAGCTCTGAGTTCTATCCGTGTACTGTCGCAGTGCGCGTGCCGGACAGAGCAAAGCTAGGCTGGGTCTGCCTCCTCCGGGCAGCGCTTGCAGATTCACTACCTGGTCCCTGAAGGAGTGGTAGGAACCTTGGGCACATAGCCGGGCCGGGCCTCAGTGTTGCACTAGAGTCAGCCGCCCAAACTGAAGGCACGAATCGTCGACCGAAAATGCCTGCAGGTCCCCACCCTCTTGATCGAGGCCAATGCAGTCAGGAGTAGGGTTTTCATAGATAGAAACTTCAATTCGACTGACTGCAAAGGCTCAAAGGGGCAGTTATTAGGGCTCTTAGCACCAAAGCCAAATCCCAAGAGGGTAGAGAGGGGGCCTGGAGGGTTCAACCTCCTGGCCCCTCTAAGAAACCTGACAACCAGATCGTGCTTCCCCACCGACTTCCCCCACGGGTCGTGGTAAGCAGAAATAGCGCCACATAAACCTTAAGGGTGGAAGGGGACAGCCTACGCTCCAACCCTTGCTGTAAGAAGGAAAGCACAGCTCTGATCGAGCATCTCCGGGGGTCCTCCTGGTGGGAGGAACACCATTCGACGAACAGGTTCCACTTCAGAGTATAGGCCCGTCTCGTGGACGGTGCCCGTGCTGAAGTGATAGTGAGTGCTACCTCCTGGGGTAGGTCAGCTAGAACCTCCAGCGTCCCATCCAGGGACCATACGTGGAGTTTCCACAGGTCCGGCGCTGGTGCCATAGGGTGCCCCGTCTCTGAGAAAGCAGATCCTTCCTCAGAGGAATTGGCCAGGGAGGGGCTGTCGCGAGGAGCATGAGTTCCGGGAACCAGGTCCTGTTGGGCCAATATGGAGCCACTAACAAGACCTGCTCCTCGTCCTCCTGATCTTGCACAGTGTCTGTGCTAGTAGGCTCACTGGGGAACGATATTTGCGCAGGCCCGGGGCCAGCTGTGTGCCAGTGCATCCGTGCGGCGTTGCCTCGGTTAGGGAGTAGAACTCTTGGCAGTGGGTGGTTTCTGGAGATGCAAACAGGTCGACCTGGGCAGCTCCGAACCGTCCCAAATCAGCTGAACCGCCTGGGGATGGAGTCTCCACTCGCCTGGAAGTGCTGCTCGGGACAGCTCGTCGGCTGCCCGATTGAACACTCCTGGGATGTGGATGGCACGAAGGGACCTCAGATGCTTCTGACTCCAGAGGAGGAGGTGGCGGGCGAGTTGCGACATACGCGACGGGAGCGCAAACCGCCTTGCCGGTTGATATACGCAACGGTCGCAGTGTTGTCCGTGGGACCAGAACGTCCTTGCGCTGAAGGCGCCTCTGAGACGGCTCAGGGCAAGGCGTACTGCTAGCAACTCGAGGCAATTGATATGCCAATGCAGTTGGGGACCCGTCCAAACCCCTGATACTGCGTGCCGTTGTACGTGGCTCCCAGCCTGTGGATGAGGCATCTGTGAATACCACAGCATGCCTGGATACCTGCTCCAGGGGCACTCCTGCCCGAAGGAACGAGGGATCTGACCACGGCCTGAAGGTCTTGGCGGCAGGCCGGTGTAATCTGAACCC
>CM050436.1:1080493-1082993 GCA_027564155.1 Gymnocypris eckloni scoliostomus
GAGTGCAGAGAGAAAATAGTCGAGCTGCCCAACATCATCAGAGACGTGTGTCATATTCTCTACTACAGCAAGGTATGAACACACATGGCTTTATTACACAAACATGAGTCCGCCACTGTCGGAGACCACGAAACACTATCTCTATCATTCAATTTTGGACTAGATATAAAACATGGCACGTGCTCTTAAAAGACTCATATTGTACTAATGTGGAGATTTTATTATTATTAAAGCATAGGTAAATATTAGTCAATATTTCTTGCATTAAATATAAAATAATTATATTATTATACATATTTATTAGTAGTAATATATAAATAAATGTATTGATTTATAATAATTATTTATTTTTAGACAATGCTTTATAGCATTTTACAGTGTTCTTATGTCAATTATGGATAAACATAACAGCTAACTTAAACCAAACTCTTATTCTATAGTACGTACATTATTAATACAAATTACTGTGTGTATTTGTGCTATAACAAGAACATTTTAAAATAAAGTGTAAACTTATTCTAATTTATGTATTATTATTTTTAATCTGTGTGATCTGTTACAACTGTTAAAATCAACCGTTTTAATTCTTTTAATTCCATTTTCTTGCATCAAAAATGTTATAATTGTTTTATTATTAGAATTATTATACATTTTTAAATTTTATATAATGTATTATATATTGTATAAATTATATAAATAAAAATGTAATATTTTTTTTATTAAATGTATTAATTAAAAAAATGATTACACGTTAACCTTATTCTAATTTATTTATTATTATATGTCCTCTGTCTGATCTATTACAACTGTTTTTCATTTTCTTGCATCAAAATTACAATTGTTTTATTATTATAATTATTATAAATTGTATATTACTTATTATATAAATAAAAATGTACTAATTTATTTAAAAAATATATATATATATTTTTAGGTAATGCTTTATAATATTTTACGGTGTTCTTCAAACACGTTACATGTACTTACTGTAGTAATAAAAATAATTAACAGATATAACAACTAACTTCAACCAAACGATAACTCTTTATAGTAATTATTATTAGTATGTGTCCCTGGAGCACAGAAGCAGTCATAAGCAGCTCAATATATTGTATGGGTCAAAATTATACATTTTTATTTTATGCCAAAAAGCATTAGATATTAAGTTAGATATTATTTTCTCAATATTTAGATTTTTTTGCACCCTCAGAGTTTCAAATATTTTCCAAACCATACATCAATGGAAATATTATTAGCTTTCAGATGATGCATAAATCTCAATTTTATCAAATTGACCCTCATGACTGGTTTTGTGCTCCAGGCTCACATATATTACTCAGTGCTTATTTGCATAATAACAAGACAAAGATAAAAGTGTAACCTTATTGTGATGTATTTGTTCTGCTTCCCATCTCTCAGGGTTTGCCGCGCTTGGCGTCTCTGGCGGTGGAGTGTGTCAGCTCGTTAGCGGTAGACTTTTTCCTGCAGACGCACCTGTATCAGGCCGGGGCTCTGTGGCACCTGCTGGCGAGTCTCTTCAGCTACGACTACACGCTGGAGGAGAGCGGCGTGCAGGCCTGCCACGATACCAACCAGCAGCAGGTGTGCAACAGCCTGGCCAAGCTGAGCGTGGTGGCCCTCGGGCGGCTGGCGGGGTACAGCGGGGCCCAGGGCCCGGAGGACGAGCCGCCTCCAGAGAACCCTGCCATCAGGAAGAGCCTGGCTGCCATGCTGACGCCCTACATCTCCCGCAGACTGGGCCGCAGCGCGCCCGCCGAGGTACACCGCACCGTTAATCACGGCTTGTCAGTGAAGCACGTAGGGTTGTGTGAGTCATCGAAATTCAGTCGGGCCTCCAATGATTATGAACGTACAATAATCGAGATAAAACAGGTGCTTGATTCTGATTGGCTGAGCCAAGTTAAAAGTAATTACAAAGTAACACACCTTTGTTTACGTCTGTGTTGCTCGGCAACCACTTTGTGGCACCCTCAGCTGTTTCTGAGGAACTACATTGTTTGGTGGAAGAATACTGTTTTTATTATTATCCATAATTTTACTCATATTTTAATATAAGGCATATAGGGTTTTGAGGTTATACGTGAAACAGAAAAAATGGATAATACCTTAAATGTGCTTAAAAACTTCAATGAAATAATTATGTATAAATTCACACAATATTTTTAAAAGAGCAAGGAAAGTATTATGCTAATTTTTACGTGATTAGCAATTTTCAGTATCGTTATAAAGCATTAAGAACGTATTAAACCAACATAAATAGGCACAAATATAAAAAATATATATATGCCAGTAAATGTTTCCTAATGCAGAAAAAAAACAAAGGGTGTTCATTATTAGGAAAAACTCTAATAAAAATAATAATAACAAAAATATTAAATATAAGCACAAACATCTTGTCTGCAAATATGAAACTGATTATTGGAATTATAACACTACGTAATATTGTTGCTATAAGAGTAATATGTGTAAGCCCATTTTC